>OX031006.1:89400765-89940765 GCA_943735925.1 Pollenia amentaria
AAAAAGGGGGAAATACGGAAAATTAAATATTTTTATTTAGCTTTTTTGGTTGTACAACTGGTACTTTTTTAATTACCGTTAATATTTGACCTAGAAACATAAAATTCAACATGCAATATCCTGACTATGGAGGAACTTTTTGGTCTTCAACTGGTACTTTTTGAATTTCCGTTAGTATTGGACTTAAAACATAAAATTAAACATGCAACGTCCGGAGTTAATACGGATTTTTAAAGGCATCTATTTGGTACTTTTTCGTTCCTTAACTGGTAGTTTTTTTTTTTAATTTTCGTTAATATTGGGCCTATGAACATAAAATTTAACATGCAGGATCGTGAGTGAATGAGAATCTGTAAGAGTGACTTTTTGTTCTTTAACTGATACTTTTTGAATTTCCGTTAATATTGGACCTAAAAACATCAAATTAAACATGCAAGGCCCTGAGTAAATGGGATTCTGAATTAGGTTTTTTTGGTACTTTGTATATCTCTAAGTGTCCTAACTAAGGATAGGGTTCAGGGCCGCTGAACCTCCTGTATTCAGAAAATATTAATTATTGTTTTAGAAGAGATATATTAAATCAATAGTTGTCATACTCAAAATAAAGCCATTTTAAAATGAGTACCCTCCATTCCAACTCCAGTCTATATCTCCGCTCGACCGTCCGCTGACCGATTGCGAAAGCAGCCAAGAGGAGACATACGAATAATTGCTGTCACTCCGAAAATATCTAACCAATTTTAATAAAATTTGATCAGCGTAATTAAAACACAGGGTTTATATGTTTTTCAAAGCTAAGAATATGAAGGAACAGATGGTCAATTTCCATTTTGATGAAATTTATTGCTTTATAGTTAGTTATAAATTCATTCTGGGCGGACAACGCCGCGGAAACGGATAGTTTCATAGAAAACAGGAGTTATTATTTGAAATATTCCGTTCGGAATGGAAATGATTCCATAGTTACCATTCCGATCGGAATGGTTTTAGCTTCTATAGATTCCGTTCGGATTCATTAAACCTCAAAAAAATATGAAACCACTTTTTGTGTATTAAATATGGCAACACTGCAACGAATGTAGAAAACAAAACAAACAAGAAAACAGCTGATCCTGAAAACCAGCCAAATTTAAGCCACGGGGGCATAGTATACAACTAGTATGCCGACTCTTTGACAGGTACATAACTCAACTGTCAGTGGTACATTTTTATGTTTGTATTAGTAAGATTTTTTTCAAATGTATTGGTGTATAAAACTATTTCCACCACTAAACATAGTTGCATAAAATCGTATAAAATGTGGCAACAGTTTTTTTTCCAAAATAAAATTTTCTTAGTTCAATAAATTTTCAATTTATTGAATGCTGGCTGCATTTATAAACTTTTAAAAGCCATGTTTGTAAAATTTTTATTCTGTAATATCGGAAAATATTAAAATAATTTGTGATTTCAAATATTATTTTTATACCACAAAATGCTACTCTGCTGGCTTTAATAATATTAACAACAGAAAAAATTTAGCGTCAAAAAAATTTATTTAAAAATTTTTAGTTTGTGAAAAATAAAAACATTTTGTAAAAGCAAATTAGCAAAATGTATTGAAAAAAATTATTAATTATGTGTTTAAGTCATAAAATTAAACATGAAGTGTTATATTGTGAAAAATTTTAAATTAAAAAATTTCAAATTTTGTTTTGTTTTTGTTGTTCTTAAGTGTGTTGAATTCACACAGAACCTATATGTGTGATGAGAGTTATAAAAAAAGAGAACGTTCTCACCAGTCGGCATACTAGTTATATACTATGCACGGGGGTATTTTTTCACGAAACTTGAAAGAATTAAAGTATGTATGTATGTCAACATTAAATAGACAAATTCCGTTTATTTTTCTTTTTTTTTTAGAAAGCATTTACAAAAATTAAATTTTTTTAATTTAATTCACATAAAATTATATTTATTTTAGATAAGGAAGCAAAAAGACAGCGTGCTTTACTGATAACAATGTATTTTGAATAGTTTGTACACCTGAAAAATGCTTAAAATATGAATTCCACTTTGAAAAATGAAAGTGGTATCATTCCGAAAAAAATTTTCGTTTTACATTTTCCATAGAAGCAAAATACGGAATCAATTCCACTTCCGAACGGAATTAAGCTCTGTGACATGGCTGATAATCAATTATTTATACAATTAATATTGTAAACAAAAATTCACGTATATCTAATACTTAATTAACGCAAACATATTTTAACAAAAGCGAAAATTCAAAAATAAAGAGTTGTCATTGCGTTTGAATTAATATTTTTATTAATAACTACTTTTAATATATGATCTTAAAAGTTAAATAATTTTTTTTTTTTTTTTGTATTTTCCTAAAACTAAAGTTTTTGGCTGACTATTTAAGTCATATTGCCAGGGTATCCCACGAGATTTTGGACCGCAAGTCCTCGTTCGACATAAACCTTCGTATGGGAAGGCGAGAGCTTCCAGAATCCATTCCAGAGTATTTTTTGGTCTCCACCAGTAAACGTCTGAGTTTTATATGGTTCTCCACCAGTCACATCGAGTTATAAATGGTTCTCCTCCCGACAAACACGTTAAAAAATTTAAGGTTAAAAACGATTGCACCAAATCAATTCTGACAACCACAAAAACTGTAAGTCGGTACAGTTATACGACGCCAAGCCATTTACCAATGCGAGGTGACAACGCAAAACGCACGAAAAGTAGACAAACAAGAACGATCTGATTGTCCTTAAAAAATAATGACAACGAGCGCGAGCTGCTTCCCCACTCAGAGCAGCTTAAAAGTTAAATTATAATAATTCTTACTATAACAAACCCTAATAGAATTGTAGCTCCGTCTGGTTACTTAGTGACGTCGGCAACACAAATAAATTGGTTAAAATATAAAAAATATCTCAGTACCCATTGCACTGAAAATATTCCGCTTAGTACACCGGAGAATGTGAACCTTTCTATTGTTAATTTTGAAAGTTATCTAAAACTAGCTGTTCAACATTCTAGCATAACCCCCAAAAAAATCAAAAATAGTAAAATATATTCTACAGAAAAATAGTAAAATATATTCTACAGATGTTGAGCGTCTCTTGACTGAAAAAAGGAGAGCTCGAAGAGAGTGGCAATTGCATAGATCCCCTCAACTTAAGAATTTGCTAAAGGAATGCACAAAAAGGCTAAGAAAGTTACTGCAGTCCCAAAAAACATTATCCTTTGAAAAATATCTTAAGGAACTCGATGCAACTTCTCAATCAGACGACTCATTATGGCGTGCAGCTAGAAATCTTAAAAGACCAGTTACCACTAAACCACCATTAAGAAACTCAAATGGAAGTATTGGGCTCGAAATGATATAGAAAAAGGAAATCTTTTTGTTAATCATTTGAAAACCGTATTTACCCCGCATTAGGGTTGCCAGTCGGGCTTGTTTTGGCTGGATTGTCCAGCTTTTTAATGGCCTGTCCAGTTTCAAGCTAAAAAGAAATTTGTCCAGCTAAAAAAATAAATTTTTTTTATTAATTTGCTATAACTTTTTTACTTCAAAGTACAAAAATATCTGGTAGCTCTTTTTGTTTTGTTTGCGTCTTTTTGGTATGATTTTTTGTTTTCGTTATTTAATTTTAATTCTTAAATACATATCGCTCATTTGCTGGAAAAAGTCATAATTGAAGTTTTCAATTTGCAAAGAAGTAAGTCAATGGGAAAATGATATTTCTCTCAAGAGCTGAATATGCAAGATTTTTACATCAATTTTTTACTTAAGATAAATATATGAGCGATAATTAATTCTACATTAAAATAAGAAACTAATTTTTTGAGTTATGAAGTTGTTCCAGCAAATGACAGGTATGTAGATATATAGTACATATGAATGAACTGAAAAAATTAAAGGTTAGTTATATTTTGTTATGTTAGTATTGTAGTAAAGTATTATAAAACAAACAATGTAATAATATTAATGTCATACTCGTACATATGGGTATTTTTTAATAAAATTGTTTGTACAATAAACAAGTAACTTTTCGTGAAAATTTTATTTCAAAATGTTCAGCTTTTTTTTTAATATCCAGCTTTTTTAATTCACATCTCCAGCTTTTTGATAATCTGGATCTGGCAAGCCTACCCCGCATACATCTCTCGATATTGCGGAGGAGTTACCACCTGTTGCTGTTAGAGCAGCTGTTCCACTAAGATTTGAGATAAGAGAAATCAAAAAGGCTATTCATGATTTAAACCCCAAGAAAACCCCTGGTTTTGATAAGATCTGCAACAAAATGCTTTTAGAGCTACCCAGCATAGCAAAGAAAATTATTCTCTTGATTTTTAATGCTATTTTACGCCTTGAATACTACCCACAAGAATGGAAAGTATCCTTAGTTACTATGATACCTAAGCCAGGAAAGGATCCTACAAAAGTTGAGTCATATAGACCTATAAGCTTATTGTCTAATATATCAAAGTTGTTTGAGAAGCTGTTGGTGTAAAAATTAGCCCCAATTTTAAATGTAAATAGATGAATTCCTAACCATCAATTCGGCTTTAAAAGAGAACATAGCACAATTGAACAAACTCATCGTATAGTAAACGCAATAAGAAAAGCCTTTGAAGAAAAAAAATATTGTTCCGCCCTCTTCATCGATGTTTCTCAAGCTTTTGATTAAGTCTGGCATGAAGGGTTATTACATAAATTGAAGCAAAAATTACCAGTAAACACACACAAGCTGTTAGAAAGCTACTTAGTCGGTCGAAAGTTTATTATTAAAGAAGGGGCTTTTTTAAGTTCTCCTCAGACAATTGACGCTTGGGTCCCTCAGGGAAGCATCATGGGCCCACTTGTATACTTAATATATACCTCAGGCATGCCAACAAATAACCACACCCTAACTTCAACATTTGCTGATGATACAGCTTTTTTAAGCATACACGAAAACTGTCATGAAGCATCTCGTTACATGCATGATCGTATATTTGAACTGGAAAAGTGGTTAAAACAATGGAGGATAAAAGTCAATGAGCAAAAATGCGTACATATAACATTCACCTTGCGTCGGGAGTCATGTCCCCCTATTAAAATCAATAATCAATCAGTGCCCCAACAGTCGCATGTAAAATATCTCGGTATTCATCTAGATCGGCGTTTAACAAAAGCAATTCAAATAAATTGGCTTATTGGAAGGTATTCTTTTCTTAGCCTCGATTGCAAACTTCTACTCTACAACTCTATATTAAAGCCAATCTGGTGCTACGGTATTCAGCTATGGGGCACTGCCTCGGCCTCAAATATCGAAAAAATTCAAAGGCGCCAAAATAAACTTCTTCAAATAATCACAGTCGCTCCCTGATATGTTAAAAACTTAAATATTCACAAGGATCTCAATGTGCCATTAGTAAAAACTATTATTACGAAGTATGCAGTAAAATATTTAAAAAGGCTTGAGTCGCACCCAAATCCACTAGCTCGAAATATTTTAAATGACAGCGGCCACTCTAGATTAAGGAGAAGAGATACTGCAGGACTCATCCGACGAGAAGACCGCTAAAAATCTACATATGTGAATAGAAACCGTGAAGAGAAACATTTTCGTCTAGCGTTGGCAGGACAAAAATAAAGTATTAGTATAAGATTTGATTAATTATTGTAAGTTCATATTTAATATATGAAGATTCAATAAATAAATAATGAAAAAAAAAAATAATAATAATTTAACATCGAAACTGGCCATCCAGGAAAATGTTGATCAACGGTTACTAAATAAGATTCCGTAACGGATTTTCAAATCGAATACAAAATAATATTATATTTTTTCAATATTAGAACTATTTAAAACTTTAGATGGCCGATTAATCGGTTAATCAAAATTTTGATTTATCAAAATGGTGATTAGTCAATTAATCGATTGATCAACATTTCTAATAAGAATTCTGATTAATTGAATAATTAAAATTTTGATCAATTTAGTTTAAATGACTTTATCTTAAACGAAAAAAATTAAACCAAATAAAGCTATTGTAGCATAGAAAATAATGGTTTGCCACATAAAGTGCTGGAAAATACATTATAATCTGATGTTAGGTTAAAAAAGTGCAAAATACAAAGAAACTTGTAAAACAAAGAAAAGATTTCGAATTAAGATTCAATTATGCAAAATTTTAATTATTACAATTTTTTGATTAAACATGATTTTGCCTAATCAAAATAAAAACCATTAAGAATTTTATTCATAATATTATTTAATTGATTAATCACAATTTTGGTTAGTCAATATTTTTGATTAATCGATTAACCGCACATCTCTAATTAGAACTGTTTTGTTTGTATTTGTAAAAAAAAAATCAAATTTAGTATCAATTAAGGCCTGTTAATCTTTAAAAAGTAAAATAAAAAATATTTGCTGAAGATAGTGGTGGGTACGTTTATTTAGACGAATATTTCTCTACACCTTTTTAAAGCATCCACCACTAGTGGTGAATGAGTGTCAGGCTCGGATTCAGGGGGGGTGAAAAAAAGAAAATTTCCCCCCTTAATTTATAAAAATATGTTTTGCTTATTACGAAAATACACGAATTTCCGAATGTACAAAATTTTTGGAAATCCCATCAAGTTTTTTTTTTGTTTTTTATAGAATCTCTAATCAAATTTTCAATAATTATCCAAGTATTTATCCTAATAGTTATTTATTATATATTTCCAATGAAACATCTAGTTTACTGTATTTAAATACATATTATTCTACATTCAATCCCAGCAAGTGCCATCTATATCAGAATAATAAACGTTTGGGTTGAAAATTCGAGCGGTTGAATTATTAATAAGCTTTAGTATATGCAATATTTTTATTTGTGTTATGATAATTATTTATTATATAAATTTTTTTGTATCATATTTTTATCATAGTAGGCTCTGAATTTGAATATTATATGCATTGCCATTCTACCTTCCCATATATACATATGTACATATGAATGTATGTATTGGTATAGTAAAAGTTCTCCAAAGAAGAATTATATAACTGTCAAATTTTAAGTGCATTAATAAGAAAAGTTCTTTGATATACAAAAATACATAAAAATGAGTGAAACAATGGTGATTCCGTAATTTTTTTTTAATATAATGTACCTATATAAGTATATATCATTACCTTCAGTTTAAACGGATGTAGTCCAATGTATAAATTTTATAGGAGAGAGAAAAAACTTTCTAAGGTCTTTAGTTCTGAATATATTTTAAGTCTGTAAATCCTGTTTTCCTTCATTGCCGACTCTTTATTGGCTTGCAAACCAACCAAAAATAATACATTTATGTTTTACATAGCTTTTTGTGACTTGTCAACTTTTCTATTATATATTTTATACTCTTAATATACATTTTAGTATGTCAATTTGCAAAAAATAAAATATACTATAAAACTATTTTATTTATTTCAATGTTGACTATGTACAAATATGTACTAACAAATTTTTTTTAAAATGTTCACATTTTAATGGGCCCTAGCGCTTTTTCTAAGCATTTTTGGACTTGGATCTTTTACATATCGTTGCAAAACAAGAACTAAAAAAATATATTTGTATTTTTTCTGCAAACGATGTATTTTTGTTTACTCTATTGAACTGCATCAAAAACTTAATTTTCAAAAACTGTGGCATTAGCGCATTTACGATTGAAGGTACATACATATGTATGTATGTATGTGCAGCCAAAATTATTTTTGTTTTTCCATTGTTATAAGCTTTAAAATTCCTTTCTAAATAAAACTAATTTAAATAAAAAAATTAGCTGTAATCAACTTAAACCAGAATAATTATATGTATACATACGTATCTTTAGATTAAAATCCAAACAGTTCGACTAAAATTCATAACTTAATTTTAAAATTAGTGAAGCATATTCCTTCTTCCAAAATTTTGTTAACAATTGCATGTTTTTTTTTGGTCGAAAAATTGGTCAAACAATTTAGTATGATGTAGTCAAATAAATTGTTTCAAATAAAAAAAACATTAAAAATAAATAAAATTTAAAAAGATTAATTTATTTTAATTTATATTGAACTGATCTTATATTTTATTTTACCTTTTTGTTGAGTTTTTTTTAATATAATATAAACATATCGTTTTAAATAAACTTTTAAAAACAAATTTTTTACTTGTTTTGTATCAGAGAAAAATCCCCCCCTAAAGGCTCAAGCTAGATCCGCGTCTGATGAGTGTATAGGTACCAATTTTGTCATTCCGCGTGAAACTTTTTTATTATTCATTAGAGTTGTGCAAAATAGTTCCTTTCGTGGAACTGTTTTTATCAGTACATGTACTGTTTTATACTGATTTATGCATTACAACCAAATAAGTACGCAAATGTACTGATTTTTTCATTAATGTACTGTTTTTGTACTGTTATTATATATTTATTTTGTTCAGTATATAGTTTGTCATATTGTCAAATTGTTTGCGATTTAAAAATTTATATATACGAGTACATATGTAGATGTTCTTATCGAAGAGTTATTAACATTAAAGGTTTTTGCTGAGTAAGTACGAAAAAAGAAGACAGTAGAAGAAAAATGGAAAGTGTTTCTACATGGTGGTGCGTTTACGAATTTGACGAAATGTAGATTTTATTTCTTCCATTCCACATTCAAACGCTTTTACAAAACGAGTCTGTAGTTTTCAAAGTGAAGAAAAGAGAGAAACAGGCTCCTAATATAAAACCTAACAAGTGACTTGCAGATAAAGACAAACTTTGGTTATAGTTTTAATGAGTTTTAGAATTTCTTGAAGACTGATGACAGAAAAGAAATTGTGGACAATGTACAAAAAGGCCATACAAATTTTTAACTTGTAACATTGTCAATATTTATGTCCATACATAGTAAGTATATTATTTATAAAAATCTATTGTGCAAGATCGTCTGAAAAACGATTGTGCCTTTTACAATAATTAATAGTAATTAGTTGTAAATCACTTTTAAAAAATTTTTTTAAATTATTTTGAAGATAAATACCATGGCCCAATTAGTAGGTCTGCTCGAAACGCCTGCTGATTTTTTGTAAAGTTGTGTTTTTAATCATAATACATAGGCATAAATGGGCAAAATGTCAAAAGTTGTTTTAATTTTTTATTATATTTTTTTTAATATTCTTTTTGATTTCAAGAAATCGTTTTTCTGATTGTAAAAATAAAAATAATATATAATAATTGTAAAAAAAATTGTGAATAAAAATTTTAAATAACCATAATAATAAAAAAGTGTATTAACATTAAAATACGTTATTGTGCAGTGTGTAAAAAGCATTTTAAAAGTGGATGCGGTACGTTATTTTCAGTGCCAAAAGACCCAGTGGAAAGTGCAAAATGGGTTGAAATTTGTGGCAAGAATTTGGCCCCATCACATGAATTTTGCGCAGACCATTTTTCGGAAGCAAGCATTGTACGCCAAAATTCCGGTTGAAAATTTTTATTAAACAAAAAAAAATAAATGATAAAAACAAAACACATTTTTCTTAACAGGTGACAAGTTTTTGACATTTTTACCATTTGTATACACAAACAAAACGCGTGTTGTTTTTTCTATTGTTGCGTTTTTGTAGTTGTGCGCAGACCTACTAATTGGGCCATGATAAATACATAACTGGGTTCGTTATTTCAAGTGTTTAATTGGTTTTTCAACATTGTTGTCCTTATATCTGCAGCTTGGTGCTAAAAAGGCCAATGTCAAATTTTAAGTGTTAGTTTTTATAGAAGAGTTCTAAGTGAAATTGGTTAGCAAAACACTTTTGAAGCAATAAAATATATTGCTTTTCATCACATTTGCAATTGATTCAAATAGATATTTTTTATAAGTATGTGTTGCCGACTTTCGTGTATTTTTGTCGTATAAATACACGAAATTCGGCACACTGATCACAACACAAAAAGTTAAACTTGCTCTAACTTGGAGGCCACACGTTCAATTTTTGTCTTTCAATTCCTTTCAATTTGCTCTCACTCTCATTTTTTTTACTAACACACTCACACTTTTTAAATTGACCACGAGATTTTAACTATCCATTTGTTTGGCAATTTATCAACTGATTAGATGTTTAGTGAGAAAATGTTTCGTTTGATGACATCTTGAAAGTAAATTGCTTAAAAATTGCGTGCAGCCTACGTCACAGCTTTCAATTTATGAAAATTTTGACAAACAGTATATGTAAAAGACTATCAACAAAAAGTTGATCGTGTGGCCGCAAGGTAAGATAATAAAAATAAGTAATAATATACATGTGATGATCCGAGGATTGAAATTGCGGAACGAGGAACGATAAAAAAAGGAACTATTGAAAAGTCCGCACCGTTCCTTTTAGGGAATCGTTCAATGGAACTGGGTCGTTCCTGAACGACACAACTCTATTATTCATCTTAGATCCCATAAAGTTATATGTATATTCTGCGTCCACAACAGAAAACAATAATTTTAATGTCAACATTTTTATATTTCATATAAGCAGGTTGGGATTGAAATCCAGTTTATTTTTTTACAAAAACTAACAAATTGGTTACGGATTGCAGCGATTCTCATCAAGTTTTGCACAAATCAATTTTATATGATTAGAAATAATGCTACTAAGTTTTGTGAAGATCGGTAAATAATTTACCATAGAACGCATATAAAGCTCACCCTCGGAAAACTCGCCTTAACCCGTAACGAATAATGCTATTGTAGTAAAATGTATTCTGTCATACTTTCTTAAGACTAGAAATCACTAGCCTAATCGAAATCACTAGCTAAAACGACTTCAAACAACTCAATAATATATTACTTTATGAGATCTTATATGAATATTACAAAAGTTTCACACGAAATGACAAACTAAGTATACCCTCATATGTGGTCATATTATGTACATACACATATATATGAATATGCATTAGGGGGTTCTAAAAATTAAGTTGAACCATTCACCCCCTAGGATTAAAGATTAGTTAAAACAATGCTAGAAATATTTTTTTAGTAATACTTTTTTGTACACTGTGTCGCTATTTTATTCCGATTATATCATATTGCATATCGTTATTCATGGCTTGTCTATGGCTGCATTTCTGCCTCTGGTGTCTCTTTAATCCAACATCAAATTATCGGCGCTACTTATGCCATCTGGGCTTCTTTGGCCGCTAATACCAATTTTTTGCACGTGGCCAGAAAGCACTTCTATAACTTTGAACGTCTAGCTTTAAATAAACTCACATTTATGACACGACTCAAATTTTTTTCTTTTTCTGAAATTGGTCATTAATGGCTGTTTTTCAATATAAAATGAAATTGTTTGCTTGGGAATTTATATTGAAACAACAATAAAAAAATTCAAATTTGGTTTTGTTTTCAATATAAATTTCTAAACGGAAATTTAAATTTTAGTTGGAAAAACAGGCAGGTTATGCACTCGAAATATCTAAATTTTACCATGGCACGCAGAATTTTTTAAAATTATTTGACTTTGACCGCTCACAGCCGATAAACTAAATTACTCAAAGCAATAATAATAACAGTAAGTCATGGTTTAGACTTGCAATTTTTGTTGCAGCAATTCTTGAGTTTATTGGTGAGACCAGTTTGGAGGGGTACTAGGGATGCAAATCGGGACTTGTTTTCGCAAATCCCGGGATTCGGGATTTTAAAAAATCAAATCCCGGGGTTTTTTGGGATTCGGGATTTTTGCAAGTCAAAGATAAATGCTTTTTATAGATATTTATTTTAAAAAAACGTCTGTGGAAGTTGTTTAATGATTATATTGGTTCTGGGAATTTTAGTTGTCATGTTGAGTTTTCATTATAAATTTTTATATTAATTCGAATGTGTATTCTTAGTCAAATTACAATTTTTAAAACTTTTATACTTTAATAGTCTTATTTCTTCAATATTTTCCAGGAATATTTTCTATGCACTATCACAAATTTGTTTGTTCGTATATTTCTATAACGAGGCTTACTTTAGCTATCCTTTGGCTAGCAATGAAGTAAATTGTACAGATAATTTATACAACTATTAAATACCAGCAGAATTTAATGCACTTTCTGACGAAGGCCGTAGCAGGCCAAAAAATGCATTATATTCTGCTGGTATCTAATACACATTCGAATTAATATAAAAATTTATGATTATATTGATTACTAAAATTCGTAAAAATTTAATATTGTAATTTTTTTCTTAATTAATGATTAATTTAATTAAGAATATAATATAAAAAAAACAACGAACGATATCCAACAATGTGTTAATTAATTAAATTAAAAAATAATTAACATAAAATCTACTCGTATATTTTACTCAATTACCTCGGTTGTTATAAACTTAATAAAAAAATAATAAATATAGTAATTGAATAGAGCAAACTAGTAATTGATTTATTTGTAAGATTCTATTAAAATTTTTATTAAATGAATTAAGATTAATAATTTAAATTTGAATTCGAAAACAATTAACAAAATCAATTTTTTTAGTTAACCATAAAAATCTTATAGTATAATTAAATTATCGAGCTTTAGGTCTTTTTATATAAAAAACTTTAAATGTTTATTATAACCAATATTTCGGCACTTCTTTGAGTGCCTTCTTCAAGGTTTTTTTCTTTCTCACAAATTTTTAACAAATTTAACAATATAACAATTAATTGTTATAATTATTATAATAAATTTTTTAAATTATTATATCGATAATTTAATTATACTATAAATAATAATATATTTTATTTACATAAAAATCTTATTTTAACAACAACACATTTTTATATCCAACCCTAATGGAGGTCGGAATTATGTTGTGTATAAAGTACACTACTTAATTTCAGGAAATTGCTCCATAAATAACCTAAGGTCCCATGCCCACTCTCGGAAAACACTTTAAAAAGCCTTAGCCTGTAAAGAGTAAAGTTAACATTTTGCATTTGGTACACTAGTGGAATCAATTAGATAATAAAACCACACGAAACTTTTGGTTTTTCTTTTTGTTTTGTGCATTTAAAAAGACATATATTTCTTTAATTCATTTTTTTCTTTAATTAGTTTATGTACTTCTTTCATTAAAATTTCTTTCTAATTGTTGGACACGCTTAAAAAGAGAATAAAAAAGAATAACAAAGTTCCTATCAAGGAAAATTGTGATGATGAATTTCTTTTTATAAGAAAAGGTTAAACAAAAAAATTAGGTTAACGAATATCCCGTGTTCGGGATTGGCATCCCTAAGGTGTACTCATCTCACCAATAAAATCAAGAATTACTGCAACAACAATTGCAAGTCTGGACCATGACGTAGTGAAACCAAACATGACTGATGGATAAAGTTCAGCATTTGAATTAATCCTCACTTCTAGTAAATTTCAACCTTCTGTGGAACAGGCTATTGATAATATCTTGGTTATCAATAGACAACATCCGACAAAATGTGAGCGACAAAAGAACCGTAAGAGAAACATTTTCCAAATTTTTGCAGCAGTTATTGAGTTTATGGTTGAAAGAGGTGAGAAGATTGGGGAGGGGTACTCAGTTGCATGTACTCTGCAATTATTTTTTGTTTTGTTATTCTCACACTTTTTCAACTTGAAGTTGGCTGTAGGTGTATTTGTTTATATATATAAAATACAAAAAAGGCAAGATAAAAATACAAAAATTGCATTCATAGAATTTCATAATCTGGACAATAGTGCAATTTCAAAACAGATTTTTTAACAGTTGCAGCAACAAAAATTGCAAGTCTGGACGATGACTTAGCTGAGTTTATCAATACCCGAAATAGATTTATTTATATATACAGACCGATATTTATATAAATTCCTGTTCTTATCGCACAATTCGTCATATCCGAATATAGCACTCTAATTTATTTGATTTTATACCTGTGTCAGACTATGCGACATGTCCC
Organism: Pollenia amentaria; assembly: GCA_943735925.1. Taxonomy (NCBI): domain Eukaryota; kingdom Metazoa; phylum Arthropoda; class Insecta; order Diptera; family Polleniidae; genus Pollenia; species Pollenia amentaria. The sequence continues at coordinate 89,414,677 of OX031006.1, forward strand.
TGCAATAATATTCGTATTTTCTTTTTGGTGTCCCTTCGGTAACTCGTATACGTAGCATTTGAAATTATTTCGTTTAAAAACAATTAATAAAAAGATTTTATTTCAGATGAAAAAGTTATACCATATAAAATATCGTTGATGCAAAAAAATTAGTCTTCTTAACCAAAACCACGCACAGTGGTTGCTCCCATAAGACATCAATCAAAAAATTAATGTAAAAATATTCAAACCAAACCAGGTTTTGCAATCAGTTTTTTGTCTAATCTTCACGATGTCATATTTGCTTAATGCTCTAAAATTTCGGACTGGTAAAAGAAGAGGAGTCATACAGGTGTGTCACAGAAACAGAGTTGTCATTCAAATTTTTTTTTTGATTTTTATAGGAACCCCAGCATTTTTTGAAAGCTTATAGGGTACAGTATATTTGTGATTTTTTTTCAGATTTTTCGGAAGAGGTTTAGAAGTCGCTAAAATCGAATTTAACCCAAAAATCGGGTTTTCTTAATTTAGCTGATAACTCGGCCCATTAGCACGATTTTCTTTGTTACTTTGTCCATTTTTTTAAAGAAAACTTCTCAAGCTTTACTTCTCTGTGCGGATATTATAAGTTTTGGCTCTTTTTATTGGTCATTTGGGTCGCCTTAATGATATTTTTTTTGTAAATTTAGCATAAATTTGAAAAATAATGCTTTGTAACTTTTAAAATTTATATTAAAGTTAAAAAAATTAATGATTCAGTTTAAAAGGTGGATAAATTATGAGTCTTTTGAAAGAAAAATAATTGAGTTTGCTCTTACCGTTCCAAAGTTATACCCTCTTAAAGTATTGTACCCATTTTGTGAAATTAAAAACATTGTATTGTGTTTGCCAGTTATGAATTGGGTTTGTTTTAATGTTAGATATTTAGATATTAGGTATTCTTTCAAAATTTTAAATATGGGTGGTTTTTTGTAAATTTAGCATGTCATTAAGGCGGCCCAAATAACCAACAAAAAATAACCAAAACTTATAATATCTGCACAGAGAAGTAAAGCTTGAGAAGTTTTCTTTAAAAAATGGACAAATTAACAAAGAAAATCGTGCTAATGGGCCGGGTTAAATTCGATTTAAGAGACCCTAAACCTCTTCCGAAAAATCTGAAAAAAATCACAAAAATGCTTCACACTATGAGCTTTCAAAAAAAGGTGGGGCATAAAATAATATTTTTTTTTGGGACACACTATTATAAATGTATATAAAATATATAAATAAAAATTTAATTCATCCATTTGTTTTAAATCACGTATTAAATTTTTATATTTTGAAATGAACTAAGTTAAGTGAAGATTAATTTTTTACAAATTACAACTAAATTTATGTGAGCTACTTAAATTTCCGAAAAACTTTTTTTTAAAAAAAAACTTTTTTCCACATTTTTGCTTCTCAAAAAACTTGCAAAAATAGATAAATCTTACGATATGACAACACTGCACAAAAACCAAATTCGTACGAAATCAAAATTAAAAACGTTTTTTCCTTCTCTAGAAAACGTAAAACGCAAAAATTTTTCGTTTTAAATTCGTTTCAAAATAGTGAGGTGTAATTACTAATTTGAGAGCACTAACATAAAAGAAACGTTCAAAAAATACGTCAAATGATAAGGAATCCTGTTGTTTCTTGAGTTGTGTCTTGAAAAATAGACAAAACCTGTTTTGATAACAAATTTTTTTATATTTCTTACAAGTTACAAACTTAACAAGAAAAAAATGTGAATACCCATAAACAAAAAAAAAGCATTGACTTACTTTTATGTTCTTTTCTGTTGATTATTAACGAAATTTAGCAATTTTTCAAGGATACAATTTAGTTTTTAACCAGTTCTTTAATTGATTTTCGAAGTAGGTACCCACGATTATTTCTATTTTTTTTTTTGTGTTTACAAAGAAGCTGTTTAATAATGATATCATATTTAATAACAAAACAAGTTAGAGTGCTATATTCGGCTGTGCCGAATCTTTGATACTCTCCACCGACAGGAGAGTTTTTGATAAATACATATATGTATATTATTAACTAAGCTTCACAAAAACGAACGTCAGCATTAAAATTTGTTGCGGTTTAGACCTATGTTAAATTATTAGGTGCGTTTGAGTACTTTTACAGTAAAATGCAGTAAATGAGTAAACTGAAAATTTTTCTCTAACAAAAAGCTGTTGTCCAGAAAAGTACGCGAACGCAAAATTTGTAAAAATTCGTAAAATAAAGGCAACAGCTGATGGCAAATAATTGAAGTGTTGAAAAATATTTACACTTTGACTACTTAGCTCGTTTTATTATCGGTACTCGATTAAATATTTTTTATAACACGAACATTTTAAGAAAATCCAAACAATTTATTTAATTTTTCTTATACATTTTTAATTTTTTTTATTTTATTTGATTTTACTAATTTGTGTCCGGCTAAATTTGTTCAAAAATATGTACATGAATAAATTTTTTGCTATTGATTACTTAAAAAGTAAGTGAAGTACTAAGTACCCAAATACAAATACTTTTAACAACTCTAAAAAATAAAACAACAACAAAAAAGTTTAAAAGTTGGAATTTAGCCATATAAATGCACCACAAAGAAGTTTAATTAATTAATATTTATTAACTTTTTGTTATTGTTTAATTTTTATTTCAACTTTCCTTTTTTTAAACAGTTTCTTCACCATTTGTTTGTTTCTTTTGCATGTTTACCTTTTGTAACATATGTTTTTTTGATTTACTAAATTTTACTGCAAAAATTTCTGCAGTAAAAATTTGTAAGTACTCAATCAAGAACTGTCACTTTACGCTCTCAAATTGTGTTCTCATTTACTGCATTTTGTGTACTCGAACGCGATTTCGTAAAATGCAGTAAAGTTCAGTAAAAAATAGTAAAAACTTTTGTGTTCTCGAACGCAGCTATTGACAATAAAAGCAATTTGTTTTTGTTTTTAGTTTGTTTTTTCTTTACCATCTTACAACTACAATTAATGTTGGGAGAATTTCAACTAATTGTAGTGGGGAATGTAAGAAAAGATAAACTCACTGTTTTATTGTTGGTATTTTGTTTAAGCTTTGATATCGTTGCAAATAAGACTTTTTGAGTGTATATAGGTTATTCTCATTCCCTCTGTAGTCTTGTTTGCTGATAGCTTTGGCTTTTCTAAAATTATTTAAGAGAACGTTTCCTGATGATCTGGCCTAAGCAACCAGTGGGATGCGCATAGGAACAGCTTATCCTCCAATAATAAATTTCAGTATTTTTTTTATCAATTATTAAAAAAAAGGGAACTTAGCACAACAAACAAAATCTTTCAATAAAAACAACTTTGATAATAAAATATTATTGATCGACCATAAGAAAGTTTTATGCGTTTCTTGTTAGAACTTTGAACTAGCTTGAGTAAAATATCGTGATTCGTAACAGTATTAGCCGAACTAAAATGATTTTTAGGAGGGTAATTTGTATTGGACCTATGGTAAATTATGGACCAATCATCCCAAAATTCTGAAGACTGATTTCTGGTATTACAAAAAATAAATTTCAATACAGCAGTGTAATTAGTTTTAGCGTTGACAGTGAATTTCGCAAAATTGCATATGAATCTAATTTGGAAGACATTTTACCGCAATACGAGTATCTATGTATATCTGTTATGGTTTTAGGCGAATTGAATTATTCTCCCAAAGTAGGCTTTATTTGGTTTTAGGTGTACTAAACTGTTTTCCGTGAGTAGGGCTTATATGGGACCTAGTGTAAATCATGGACCGATCTTCAAAAAATTTTACAGTGTGATTTCAGGACCTATAAAACTGTGACGTACCAAATTTTAGCGTTATTAATTACGGTTTTAGGCGTACTAAACTGTTTTCCGCGAATAGGGTTTATATGGGGCATATGGTCAATTATGGACCGATCTTCACGAAATTTAACAGTAGTATAAAGCGAAATCGTGCAAAATTTTTTATCATTCCGTTCATTATTCCACCATTTATGTTAATTTTTGTATCAAAATTATCTCTTTTTTTAGGGTGGTGGTTCTGTCTGTTGAAAAGACGTTCCTTTCTAAAGACTAAAAAGAAAAGAACAAACTTGGTGTTAAATTGCTTGTAGCTACCCTAAGCAGTTTGGGATTGAAGTCCAGCAAAATCGGTTCAGTAAGATCAGAGCTATGAATCAAAATTTAGAACCACACCTAAAACCGTAATAAATAATGACATCATAATAAATTTTGGTATGTAACAGTTTCATAAGACTAGAAATCATACTTATAAATTTCGTGAAGATCGGTCCATAAATTACCATAGACCCCATATAAAGACTACGTTCGGAAAACGGCTAATTACGGCTAAAACCGTTATTAAAAATGATATCATAATAAAATTTAGTACGTCAGAGTTTTATAGGACCAGAAATCACACTGGTAAATTTCGTGAAGATCGGTCCGCAGTTTACCCTAGACCCCATACAAACCCTTCTCCCGGGAAACAGTTTAGTACACCTAAACCCGTAATAAAAATTTCTATCATAATAAAATTTTGTACTTTACGGTTTTATTAGACTAGAAATCACACAGGAAAATTTCGTGATGATCGGCCCATAATTTTCCTTAGGGCCCATATAAACCATTCTCTGGGAAAACAGTTTAGTTTGCCTAAAATAATAATAAATAATACAATGCTAATACAAATTGAAGATATAACTATTGCGGTAAAATTTGTTCCAACTTAGCTTGATATGGCCATAAAAAATGGCATACAATTTTTTGATATACGGTCCATAATTTACCTTACACCCCAAATTAGACAGTTTTCTGAAATTCGCTGTAAACGCTCAAACTAATTTCACTGATGTATTGAAATTTATACTTATTTATTTTATTTAATAGCAGAAATCACTTGACAGTGTTTTGGAATCATTTGTCCATAATTAACCATGGATCCGATATAAATTCTGCTCTTGAAAATCATTTTAGTTCGGCTAAAACTGCTACGAATTATGATATTTTACTCAAGCTAGTTCAAATTTCTAAAAAATTAAGCATAAAACTTTCCGATTGTCGGTTAATAATTTAATATAGGTCTAAACCGCAAATGTCCGCTTTTATAAAGATTAATTAATAATATATATGTAGATATCTACAAATTTGTAACCACAAATTGTTTACAAAACCTTATTTAAAATTTACATACATACCAACATAGAGTCGAAAGCCTCTTTATTAATTATTATAATTTAATTATAATTATTAATTTTTTCCAAATATATATGTAGATGTCATATAGAGCCCACTCCTGATATATTCGAAAAGTCGGTGGAGGGTATCAAAAAACAGGTTAAAGTTAAAGATTCGGCACAGTTTTTAAAACGAATTTCAAGCTTTTGGAAAAAGTGATGAGAAAACTGAATATGTCCAGAGATTGTATAATTTTCTTTTGACTATAAAGGTAAATATCGTCCGTATAAAGTTATGATGTTTTGGGTTTATGTTAATGCTGTTGGCTATGAGTATATAGAACTGAAAAATTTAATTTTTTTAAGTATGCAAGCAGAATGAAGTTCCTTGGAATTATCTTAATGAATTCAGGTGAAGTAAACAATCTCCTTGTACAGTGAACTAACCCATAATAAACTAAGTCCCAAAAACAAAATGAAGTAAGTCTTTAAAATTATGGAATTAATTCATAGATATTGGGAATTATTTCTTTTTCATAAGCAACTTTATTATATTCAACATTTTTCATTTTTCGAATTTATTCTATGAGTTATATTTCAGTTATGTATTTTATAAAGCTTTTTGTAATAGCTCTATTCCTTAAATTTTTCAGAAATTACTTTATACACTACCAGACTATTATATTGTATTTTCCTGTTACATTTTACCTTAGCTTTCCGTTGGATAGCAATGAAGTATATTTATGTACAGAAAAATTTACAATTATTAGACACCAGCTGGTGTAAATTCGAAAAATGTTGAATATAATAAAAGTGGCTTATGAAAATAAATAATTCCCAATATCTATTTGTTAAAGTATATTTATGTACAGAAAAATTTACAATTATTAGACACCAGCTGGTGTAAATTCGAAAAATGTTGAATATAATAAAAGTGGCTTATGAAAATAAATAATTCCCAATATCTATTTGTTAAAATAGTTGAGTTAAATACATTCAATTTATAAAATATCACTATCCAGTGTGACACAAAGAATGCTGACGAAGGCCGTAGCGGGCCAGAAAATGCATTACATTCTGCTGGTGTCTAATAATTGTAAATTTTTCTGTACATAAATATACTTCATTGCTATCCAACGGAAAGCTAAGGTAAAATGTAACAGGAAAATACAATATAATAGTCTGGTAGTGTATAAAGTCATTTCTGAAAAATTTAAGGAATAGAGCTATTACAAAAAGCTTTATTAAATACATAACTGAAATATAACTCATAGAATAAATTCGAAAAATGAAAAATGTGGAATTAATTCATGTCAAATTAAGCTCCAATTTTTAAAATGAAACAAATCCCTTAAATGTGAAATAGCTTCTAAAAAAAATTAACTTAAACCTTATAACTGAGAATTTCTTTCCCATTTTTAAAATAAAACAAATCGTCACATCTATATATATAAAAATAAGTTGTCCTATGTTCGTCATTTTATAAATCGGGAACCAGTCAACCGATTTTTCAAACGAGTACATGCGTTGGAAAGGTCTACTTTTACTGATGGTTTTAAAAAAAAACCATCGAAAAATTTCTACGAATATGCGTTATACGCGCAATTTTATGATCTTCAAAATCTTCAAATAAATAAACTAAAAGTAGAGTAAAAATAACTTAAATCCAAATACCACAATGACATTCTATATTAATATTTGAAATGTTAAGTGCAATTTGAATGATATATGAAATAAGTCTAAAAATATTAATTGGGTCTTATTTCACAAAATTTGGGAACATATTTGATTCTGAAGCAATTTCACATCAAAAAATATTAAAATTATTTCATAAAAATGGCAATACTCCCTAAAAGTCGTTATTGTTATTCTCTGTATAAAAAATTGGAGAGTTAGGTCATTGTTTCTTTCGGGTCATAGTTCATTGGGGAATTAGTTCATTTGGACTCAGTTCATAGCGCCCACGAAAGATCCCTTGGGTCGCGGTGCTTATGGCATGTACCTAATAATAATGTACATGCATAAGTATACAAATTTTTAAATGTTCAAATTCAATCATCGGAAAGCCATTCAATCATCGGAAAGCCATTCAATCATCGGAAACCGTTAATATGCAATCATAAGTTTTTCCTTGTGCCACCAATGTAGGCAAAAACAATATATTTATTTGTTTAAGAGCTTTTTATGAATTTTGGCGTCGATTTGCTAATGCATATTTTTACTTTTTGCAGCATATTTTTTTTCATATACATATTTGTCAAAAGAGCATTTTTTAGTCTTTAGTGTATATTCCACCTTTTGGAAGCATATTTTGATACATACAAATAACTCCTATATGAATGTTAACCTCATAACATAATTTTTTTCCTATTGGTCCATTACTGCCTTTGTACCCCAAAGACGAACACTCGAAATTTTTTGTAAATACTGTGGCGTAGGCTTGACCGACTACATATATGCAAATATTCATCCCCATTATAAAAGTCGGCCAAATTTTTCGACGACTCAAATTCGGATATGTTTGCAAAAATAGCGAAAATTGCATCAAAGAGCAAAAACCTACGCGGAAAAGTTTGCTAAAATAGCGAAAAGTTGCTTATATAGCCGAAATTCCCAAAAACTTGCTAGCAGCGGCATGATGGGCAAAGTCTAATATTTATCTTTAAAGCTGTAAAGAATCAGAAATTTCAGGAAAAAATCGCTTCTTCCTCGAACAAGGATAAAATTCACAAAATTGGAATTAAGGCCTTAAATTTATTTAAAATCGCTAAGCGTCTGAAGGAAAAATATTTATAAATGGGATTTTTTTCTTGTCAGATTTTTGATGACTAGTCGACGTCGATACAACATTCTTATAAAATACCATATTAACGCAGAAGTGATGTAGTCGCAGTGTTGCCAATGAAATTACACATTTGGAGCCAAATTACAAACACAAATCGAAAAAGTTGCTTTGCTAGAATGAATTCGCTTTGCAATACCTTATTGATATTCCTTTTTTGCAATCAGGTCTATAAAAAACAAAGCGTACAAATAGTTGTAGTAAGAAATAACTGGATAAAAATGTATAACGGCACATATCCACGCACAGTATTTATTTCCGAACATAAGCAGTAACGTCGGCGGAAGAACAGCAAAAAATGTTTTTGTACAAGCCTAAGCAACATTAATTTTGAAAATTCGCTGTGAGTGGTTCTGTTTGATTCTAGCAAACTTAAATCTATAGTACACGGCATGTAAAAAGCCACATGCGCATGTGGTTCTGACGTAATTTTAACGTCATCACACAACACGCAATGTTTATTGTGGCTTTGCATTGACGTCAAAATTACGTTAGAACCACATGCGCATGTGGCTTTTAACATTCCGTGTACTAGAGGCTTTATTGACATAAGGTACTTATCGACTACACAATATTATTAAGTACTTTATAGCTATTATTATTGTCAATTATTCCACACTATTCAATAAGTTGCGCAATATAAAAATATTTTATGCCGCAATTTTTAGTTCAAATTTAATTTTTTAATATATAAAATATTAGGAACTTACTTCTTTAATTCTAAAATGTCAAGAATGTTCATACTTTTCTTATTACGTAGCGCAAAAATAAATGACAAGAAAATGTTTCTCTATTATTCTCTCCCCTCACCAAGAACCTCGAGACTTTCTGAAATAAAACTTCATACTGTAAACCCAGACTTAGAACTACAATTTGACAGTATAGTATTGTGTAGAGTAGGATGTTAAAAAAAATTTTGACTGGGATGGGACCTTAGAAAAATTACAAAAACTTAATGTTCGAAAAGAAAATGTTGTCTGTCAAAAATTAATGAAAAAATAGAACTTAAAGAATAATAACACATGGAACTTATTACACATGAGCTACACATGCAAGAAAAAATTCACACAATATGTGTAATTACATATGGATTGGCAACACTGTGTAGTCGTCGACTTGATGTGACTACAATTTAAAATTGACGTCGACATCGCACCGACTTCCATAATAGGGTCACTATAAAATTGTTTCAAAATGCACATTTCCGGTTTCCCAGTTCAAAATAATGTTAAATACACTTAGTAGTGTGATAATTTTTTTTTATTTAATTTATTGTTGTCGACCCAAACGGAAGATTTTTCCAATTAAATTTAATATGAATGGTGCTAAATTTCATTCGTATTATATTTGTATTCGACAAATATTTGCGCAGATATTTGTATTCGTATTAGCGAATATTTAAAATTTATATTCGTAACATCACTAGTATATGTATATAACAGTCTTATGTTAAAAAAAAATTGCATAAAAGACCAACTCTTAGTTAATAGAAGGCTTTCCAAAAAAATTAAAATGTCAATATTTCGCGAATACTCGAGCCAATCTGGAAAAACTTCGAACGCCATTCGATTTCTTGGCCCCAAATGATATAAAATTAACAATCAGAACCTTTGCCCTAAAAAAAAGTTCAAAATCACAGAGTAATTATTACCAGAGGTTTCCTAAGATGTTACTTCTAAATTAATTAAATAGTAAAGAAAATCCATTAAGAAAATTCAACAAAATACAAACACAACTATTCTCCATTGAATAAATAAGAAAGAAAAAATAATTTGAGCTTAACACTTTTTACTGCATTTTAATAATTAAACCTTAAACTGTATATTTCGTAATAAAAATTGTACACAAGTAAAAGCTATTTTAAATACAATCTATAAAATTATGCGAGACACTGAAAAAAAATAAATTAAACTTTAATATTTTTGAAATTAAAATATACTTTTAACAAATTGATACATAGACAAATAATCAAAAACGACTACAGTTTGAATAACTGTCTGTTTTGCAAATTTGGACAAAATACTCTTGATTTCGAAACTAGTCTATACAAACATATAATAAATATATAAATATTTACAACTACATGAACACAAAATGAAGCGAAAAAAAAATAAAAAATATAGTCGAATTAGTCTTAACACTAAATTGGTTTTATTAAGAAAAACTATTTTCTACGTCGATTCTTTTTATAACCTTTACCGTACCAACCCGCCTGAGTGCGAGCTAATTTACGCGGAAATGTATTATTCAAATGCATTTGTCTTTTGGCCGTTTCGGCCGCTGCTATATGAGCCAAAGAGATATTTTCATCATAATCATCTTCTTCATCATCTTCGGTATAAGGACAGCATTCGCACACAACAAAACGTCCATTGCGCGCACGTTTTTTATGTTTTCTTTCATTTATCAAGAAAGTTTTATAGAATTGACACTCAAATTCGGCATATTGATCGAAACAGAATTCACATTTGGCTGCCGAACGATTCATAGCAAAATTGGGAACAATTTGATGGCTCCATAAATCAACGCCGGCCGGTGGCGGCAATACTATACTGTGCAGGCCGGAATAGGCATACTTGACATCATACCAAAATGGCAATTTACGTCTTAGCAAATGTTTTCTCTCTTTAGCTAAGGCATACGAAGATAATGGTGATGTTTTTGTATTATAACTGTTATTGGACTTTGTAGGTGTCGTTAAGGCAAGATTTTTTAAAATATCCATTTGTGACATTAAGGGTTCTTCCTTTTCATTCTCATGTTGCTTAAGATCATTATCAATAGATTTTTCATCGGCCGATAATGTTTCTTCATCAATAATCGCCTCAATAGGTTCTAAAGCTGACGAAGGTTTTGTCATGTTCGGTGAGAGCAAAGATGTTTTATAAAGTGGCGCTAAGGGAGGAGGCTCTGGAAGAGTTTTTGTAGGCGTTGGCGCTGGTAAAGGAGTTGTTGTTGGTATGGCCCCAGGCGTTTTAGATTTGTCATTAGTTTTTAGACCATTATAAGGCACCGATTTAATGCCGTCCTCTGTTTTATATTGAACCTGTATACACTTCGGTAGTTTCATTAAGATATGCAAAGGAAATTCATTCTTAACTGTTGGTGGGGTAGTTTCAACGACTTTCGGGACATTTTGCTCTACTGTTGAAGGTGAGTTTTTAACGCCATTGGGGGATTTGGAGTCAATATTATCAACATCTAATTTGTCGTGAACCAATGCTAATTTCGGAGTTTCTGACTCTAGGGGATTCTTTAGACCCATTTCATTTTCTAGTTTTTCCAGAAATTCTTCTGCATTTTTGGTTATTTCTGACGCTTGTTTTATTAGCAGCTGCTCGCTTTTGTGTAATTCTGCAATTTCTGCCAATACATCTGTTTTAGGTTCAAGTTTAACAGGAAAATTAGCTAAAGCATCAGCATTTAATTCTATTTTAATTTCTTTTTTCGTTATTTCGCATCTGTTTGTTGGAAGAGGCAATGACTTTTTCCTGAAGTCGTTTAAATTTAACACATTTTCCTTTGACTTTACCATCGTGTTCGAAGACGTTTCCTTAGATTGTGATATCTCCACCGAAAACCCCTTGTTTCTTAAATCTTTTATGAAATCATTTTCCAGTTTTGTTTCAGGCTCGCATGTTTGGTTGGTCATTTCAAATTTAAAACTGCTGTTGTTGAAATTAGTGTTAGTTTCTTTTGTTTTCAATTTGTCCACAAAAAGACCATTCAATTTTAAATCTTTAATAGATTGAAATTTAATTTCTGTTTTATTTACGCAAGAATTCGCACATACTTCACTTGATTTCGTTATGCCATTGATTTTTGTATCTTTCGAAGTTGCAGGTTTGTTTTCAGAAGGCATTGAACTAATCTCAGTATTAGATTTAGATAAATTTGTAAATAAATCTTCTAGTTTTATGGAATTTTGAAAGGCATTTTCTTCGGTTTTTAAAATATCTCCAGATAATAAATCATGTTCCAAATTAGCATCAAATTTAAAATCATGAAGACTGTTCGGAAAATTGTTATCATCAATCTTTGAACTATTAACATCCAGATCGAACATTTTAATTTCGTCCTGCATTTCAAATTTAACTTCGGGGGCATTTAATAAATTATTGTTATAAACTGTTGATTCTTTAAAACGTTTACATTGTTCTTTTACATCTTCTTTTTCTTTATCTATTAACGAATTTGAAATATTTTTCATTTCGTCCAAGGTATGTTCAGATTTAAATTGATCCGAAATGCTTTGTTTAAATATTGTTTGATTATATTTTTGCTTGGCATCGCAAGACCATGTGATGTTATCATTTTCTTTTTTTATTTCACTTCTGCAATCCCCTGTATTTGAGTCCATTTTTAGCTCCTGTTTTATTTTATTTTTTAACTCCAAATTTGTTTTAATTCCCGATGTCATTTGCTTTAAAGGCGTTCGTATACGTGGCCCCTTGCCAATGCGATATTCTGCTCCAACACCACCACCATTAAAGCTATCGGAACTTATTGTTGAGTCTTGAGTTTCTTCGTCTGCCGTTGATGTTGCATTGCTCGATAATGTAGTGGTTTCTTCCTTTTCTTCCTCATCGGACTGTTTGAGCAGAGGTTGTGTCAGTGTATGTAATTCTTCTGGCATTAATAGTGTTGCATGGGCAAATATCGGATCTTTTTCTTTTGTATAAACAGGCACGGGTATTTTCAACGCGTTCATAAGCATTTCCATGACACGATCGCATTTTCCATTAATCTTAACCTGGGCCAAAGTATCTTTTGGTGTCCATTGTAAATTAACTATACAAATTTTAGCCCTTTGTCTTGCTGGTTTATCCATTTGCCAAAGCCAAGTGTATTTTTTCAACACTTTTAAACTAGAACCTAAACACAATATCACATCAGCTTTTTCAGCATGATGACAAGCACCGGCCCAATTTAAGGGCCACTTTATATTTCCTCTCTCCCCAAAGTGCACTATTGTATCGGAAAGCGGTTCTGAACATTTATGACATAATCTATTGGTTTTGTGACAGAAGCGTGCAGTCATTTCGGTGGTATCAAAAAGTCTCCAATACACCGAATTTGGTTTACAATTCTTACATACCTCTACATACATGTTGCCATGAATTTCTGAGAGTGATGCTTTTGGCAGGCCCGATCTTAAATGCAAACCATCACAATTTTGTGACACTACATATCTTAAGATACCCCTTCTATGGAGTTCGTATAATGCCATGTGTGTATATGTGGGGTTGGCTGCTGACAAATCATGATCTCCTATTTCTTTGCCTTTTTGCAAGAGCGTCCAAATGCCCTTGCTTCCACGATAATCGGGTATTAGAGCAGCGGTGCTTATGCCGGCTCCTGTGTAACATATTAAATGTTTGGCCTGCAATATAATACTGGCTAATTCTTCTACCTTGGTTTCTATAATGTGAACACCATCTTCCTTTTCTACAACGCGATCTTTATAAATTTCAACTCGTTCTTTGCGTTTTTTAACCTGCTTCACAATTTCCGGGTGCTTTTCTAGAAATTTGTGTTCTTCAAAAGTTCGTGTTGACTCACATTTTCTATAGATTGATGAGACCTAGAATAAAATTAAGATTTTAAACTATTTAAAAGGGGAATCTTTGCTTAAATTAAAAAAATAAATATTGCACAAATACAGTTTACGATATATTTTTCTATTAACAATATAAAATAGATGCTTAAAGTCAAATTTCCGAATCACGACAAAAGGTCTTTTAAAAATTTCATATGCAACTTAAATAATATACAGTAGCGAGCAATAGTGAGCCCTTTTTAGAAGTTTAATTGAAAAGTCACTGCAAAAATACAAATATCTAACCAAATAGAGAGAAACTTTGCACACTAGTTCACCATTATCGTGTTAGGGGTTTTAAAAAAATGGTATCCTGTAAATGGTATCACTGATTACAAAATATATTACAACAAAGTTAAGATTTTTAATTACGACATCGAATACATATGTACAAATTTTGGCCAAAATACTCCTACGCCAACCACGATAAGGGTGATTGATATCTAGGTTAGGTATGGTTAGGTTTAGAAGGGTTATGCGCCCAAGGGCACATATCCACTCGGAGGTCCATTGTGAATCCCTTCAGTAAAGGAGAAAAGGTAAAAGAGAAAAAGAGAAGTACAGAAGAAGAGTAGAAAATAGACCTAAGGCTCGGTACCGATTAGTAGATACGTAGGACAAATTCCCCCTATGGTCCCCCCCAACAGAAACAGCCGTCCTATTTTCCTGACAAACCCCAGCAGATTGGTTGGATTACATCCAGCGATACTCCCCAGTTCGTCGTGAAATCTAGCCCCTAGCCATTTCTGCCTGGGGCCATGCATCCTAGGACAGTGGCACAGTACATGCTCAACCGTCTCCAGCTCCTCGGCATCTCCGCACAACCTGCAGAAGTCCGGTATCGCAATGTCCCATTTACCCATAAAAGCCCTAACTGAACAATGCCCCGTCAGGAACCCTATGGGGGTCCTGATACTACTCCTATCCAGTCCTAATAGAACCCTGGTTGCACCTGCGTCCAATCCGGGCCATAAGGCCCTCGACACCCTGCAATCCGTTCTATCCCTCCAGGATTGATTAACGGCATCACGGGATCTTTCCCGTATCACCCCATAGTAGTGACATAAGGGGGGTTTTACCCCTCTGTCCCTTACCTCTAAGTCTAGATTCGAACCCCCTCTTGTGAGTTCGTCCGCCACCTCGTTGCCATCCACACAGTGTCCTGCAAGGTTGCCAACATGAGCTCCCTCAGAGCATTCCTACACCGTGCAACCAGGCACGATCGCACCGTATAATTCGACAATGCTCTTAACGCAGCCTGACTATCGACGTTGATTGTCACCACAGATCCCCCTACGATGTGACCGAGTATAACTTCCGTCGCCTTCCAGATCGCTAGGATCTCAGCCTGGAAGACACTGCACTCATCCGGGAGTCTGAATGACCTTTTCACGTCAGTGTCAGCAATATAAACACCAGCCCCAGTGCCAGTGTCCATCTTGGACCCGTCCGTATATACTGCCCACCCCTCAAACAGTCCGTTGGATCCACGCCAAGCTTCCCTATCCGGGAACTCCACCGGTGGTGTGGAGCTCTTTAAAAAAAACCAAAATACAAACAAAAGAATGAAATAGAAGCAACAATATGAAGTAATTAGTAGTAGTATACCGATACCGATATATCAGCGATACTTCACGTTTGCCGATATATCGGTATCGGCGATATTTTACTGTCGATACGCCGATATTTTTTTTTTTATAGTTTTTTGAACAAACCATTTAATTTTCGAAATAATAAATTGTTTCTTTTAATTCTTAAGCTGGACGTCGATCCAAACCACGCGTTTTCGTGTTTATGAGACGCATGCCAAAGTAGAAAGTAATCCTACTTCATGCTTCCGATACGTAAGTATATGCATTTTACACGTTTGCTGTATAACTTGTCAATACAATTTTACACTACGACATTTTGGACTGATACTTGGTGTGGACCTGCTTTGCACCATAATTGTAAAACGTTCTACCATTGATAAATCTCGTATGTAATTGTACGGGTTAAGAATTTTCTGCTTATTTCTAATGATTTTTATGAAAATAAAAATCATTTCGCTACAAATTTCGGGTTACTTCGAAAATTCCACAAAATCCATAAGCAAAGCCACTGCTACAATGTGTGACGCTATTCCGCTAGTTAAAGGTCTTTGAACATTATTAGGAAAAACAATAAATGAATAAACTGTGATGCAGAATAGTTCAGATTACCAATAATTTGTAATTTAATTAGCATTAGCTATGATTGAAAGATTTGAGTGTTTAGAGAATAATGAAATCTATTGTTTATCTCTTATTGAGCTTCGTAACATGACTCTAAATTCCGAAAGTGTTAAAGACACTGACACCCCTACACCTAGTAAAAGTTCTGATAAGTCTACAAGAACTGACCTTTGGTGCGTTTTTGCAAATCTTAAAAGAAAATTTAGAGAAGAATGATCCCCTGTCCATCCTACGCTGTGGTTCAGCTAAATAAGAAGTCTAAATATACCTAAGATCTCCTAATTTTTCAAGAGACGCAGACCCGAACTGGCGCAGAAAAACTTAAATTGTCAAATGAGTTCAGTCACATCTGAGTAATGATTTTTTACTGCAGGTCTGCTTCAAACGGAGTTGCGAAATTTATACACAAAAGTTGAGAATAATTTGTTTTTTAAACAAAAATCTTATTAATAATAATTTTGAATATTATTAATCCCATATACTGTTTTTTCCTTAAAAATAAATTAATTTTACCATGAATTTAAGTTCATTTCGATGTTTTTTAAATCTTATCAAAATTAATTTTAAATATTATTTTCATACAAAATCCGTTTCATAAAACCTTTATTAACCTGTTGTATTTTTTATAACTTCGGCCGTAATAATCTCTTACACTGTAATTTTTTATAATAAAGATATTACTCTACTTCATTTTTGTTAATTTTACCTTGAATTTTAATTTAATATTCGTATCGGCATCGGCGAAATTTCGGCTGAAATGCAGTTTACCCATACATATAACTATATAAGTAGGGGTGGGTCCACTTCTTTTGCCTCAGAGGGCCCCAGAAGCCCCGCCTGCCTAAATTTTATTATTTTCGTTTTTCTTACACAATTACCTTTAATTTGAGTACCCACACACAAGCAAGTGGACAGCGCGACAAGCACTATATCGAATCGGCTATAAAGCGACTATCAAAAATAAAAATATGCCTTTATCCGACAAAAATATCAATGCACGTCTAAAATTTGCGAAAAAAAAATATAGAACTTAGAACGGAGGAGTGGAAACGAGTGATTTGGTTAGGCGAGGTAAAAATTAATCGGGAAAAATGTTATTACTGGCGCGGATCTACAGAAAGTATCCAAAGGCATCACGCGAAGTCAACTGTCAAACATGGAGGAGGCAGTTTGATGGTGTGGGGATGCTTAACTTGGTGGCAGATGGGTCCCACTTGTAAAAATGTGCGGTATTATGAAAAAAGAGGTATATTTAAATATTTTGCGAGAATTCGTAGACGGTGGTACAAAACATACCGCTAGCATCAAAAATTTATAATTATGGTCAGGCACAAAGCCCTGACCATAACATAATGCAGAATTTGTGGCCAATAGTAAAAAGCGGCTTGGAAAATATCATAAGGCTGCGGGCAACTTGGAAGAGCTATGTCATCGAAACAACACGAATGTAACCAATTTACACATTTACACATTTGTTGAAAATATTGTTAAAAATATGCCTAAACGCATTAATAGCGTTTTAAAAAACAAAGGGCTGTTGACGAAATATTAAAAATTATTAGGGCCTCTACTCTATATGTACGAAATTTTGAAAACTGAGCAAATACGGATTCTAATATATTATTCCTTTTCTCTTATAACTATGTTTCTATGTGATACTTTTTGTAAACCTTTTTTTTAAAGAGCTGAGCGAGCAATGAATAACTGTGAAAAGTTTGGTTTTATTTGGTTGCTTATTTTTATTTTTGGAGGGATTTTTCTGATTAACTTCCGAACATGTGCTCACTTTTGCACGCTACTGCATAACCTGCATACTGCGTATCAGTGAATAGGAAATGCTTAATTTGAACAAAATTAAAACAAAAGTGGTAGATTTAAAAGAAAAAACTTATCTAATGTGGAAAATTAAAGACAAATATTACCAACAATATTATAAAACAGATATATGCAAGAAACATTGAAACAGATACAGTAAGGCCTCGAGTATTTGTCAATCAATATACCGTTAATATCAATTATCCGGGAAATAAATATAATTGTTTTTGGATCTAATCAAATCTTTTTTTGCAACGACCACATCTATTCTCCAGGACTACCTCTGTTTTAAGGAATTATTTTTTTACTTTTGAAATAAAAATAAAATAGTATGAATAAATCTAAAAAGGAGGATTCGCTCACAATGTACTGGAATCACTGTTTTCTATTAAAACTAGTTTCTTTCTTCATATTCGGCCATGTTCATGAAATCGAAATCCAGTAAAATGAAAACGAAGGAAATTTTCAGTTCAATTCTTTTAGAAATCCCCGTAGTTTTTTTTTTCTGATTTTTAGAGTAATTAGAGTAATATATGTATATAAGTGGTATTTAAAGTATGACGTATATAAAACGGAATATTTTTATAAACCTATAAAACAGGATCGTTTTGAAAATTTGTTCGATTTCAATTTCACTCAAATTCGATTTCAAGGACTTGGCTGATTATTATTTAAGCATTTACATATATTTCGAAAATAGTAAGATATTAATATTAAGTACGGTCAACTATGGGAATATTAGCACATAGAAAATTTTGCAGTTAAATGTACTATACATGTGGGGTGAATTTAATTTCAAAACTATTTTTAAGCAAGAGGGTCGTTAATAGGGAGAATTAGTAAAATATGCGTATCTTTTAAGATTCATTTAATATCCAACGTCACTATTTTTCTACATTTTTATTACTTGCATATAAATATGTACTAGTATTTTCAATGTTGTTCGACTGTATTATTGAAAAACAATTTATTTCAAAATAACTGATGTAGCTGCCAACATTTCTTCCGATAATTTAGCGAAACTTAAGACATGTTATTGGCTTAAATCTAGAGCTGATGTTAGAACCGCTGCTGCAGAAAAAGTGCCCCCACCTCCACTAATATGTATGTGTGGGTACTAAAATTAAATGTAATCTGCTTTAGCTAGCGAAGCCGGTGTTTGTTTAACTGCCTGCCCCTGGCCTGCCCTAAATTTTATTATTTTAATTTTTCTTACACAATTACCTTTCATTTGAGTACCCACACTTACCACAATGTGGATCCAGGGGGGCCCACGGGCCTCAGATCCCTTAAATTTTTATTTTGGTTTTTTTTCTTTTTTAATTCCAAAATTTATTTTCGTGTGTCCCGTAAACTGCATTTTTGCCATTTTATTCTTTACTTTGTTGCGGTTTTTATTTATTTCAAAACAAAATTTTAATATTCAGAATTTTTGCGGGTTGTATGAAAAATTCGGCACTGCCGAATAAAGCAATATAAGCCCAAATTATAAAATCAAATATCCAAAGGCTAAAAATTAAATAAAATGTATTTGGGATTTAAAATGATATTAATTATTTATAATGTTTATATACATATGTATGTATCTACACACATGCATACATATGTATGTATATATGTAAAATTATCACAGGAAATCCAAGAGAAGCTTTATTGGCTTTTGACGGAAAATGTAGAACTGTTTACACATTACAATTTGGAATAGGTGCTAAACAAATTTATGCTTTTATAAGACCATATATCTATACAATTGCAAAAAAAATGTTAAATTACATTTGATAAAAAATTTTTTTTTGTTTTTTTTTTTTTTTAATTAATTAACCATGTCTAGAAAGTATTAAATTTTTATCAATGCATTTATTAATCCTACAATTTTAATCGAAAAAAATAGTCCACACAAAATAAAAAATACACACCCACCCCCAAAAATACAGCAAAAAATATTAATCCAACAAGGTACAGTGTACCAACTAACAACACACATACACCTTACATGTACATATTCTCTAATTAATATTTAGCCACCAAAAATACAAAAATTGCGTTTAAACTCTTTAACTATTTATAAAGATTGTCTGAACATAAAATATAATAATTTTTTTATTACCTTACGAAGTGTATCCTTTCGGCGTCTTTTCTCATTATCATTCTTGGCCGGATTTAGTTTAGCTCGCGTTATATACGTTTGCAATGCTTCTTTTGCGGATTTTGCTTTCGATGGTATATAATTGTTGTCCTGTGAGGACGATTCCATATCTTCCGTATCCATTTTAATTCAATAACACATTTATTACTTTTTTTAAAGCAACAAAAAACCAAAAGTTAATTAACTAAATTCCTTTCCTTGCTTTTTAATGGTTTTTACTTGGGCAACCAACCAACTTGTCTGACCACTAATCACAATTTCTTTTGAAACTTCGACACACAGCAAAGTGCTACTTCTTCTTGCACTGCAACAGCAAATGAACCCCCTTCGATAAATGTATAGACAAAAGGAAGCTGCGTTTTTTTCCACACACATTTACCAATAATTACTTTGGTAGTTCGCATGGCTTATATAAAAAAGCACTTTATTTGCTTTTGTGTTGTCATAACTTTTTTATTTGTGTGTTATGCTAAAAATTTATTGTTTTTTATTTTGATCAGTTAATTTATTAATATTTATATTTTGTTACAAAATGCTTTTTTATTAAAATATTTTAACACAAAATAAACAAACAAAAACAATACTTCTTTTTGGCTTCTCTTTTGCCATTGTCAAAATGATTGTAACAAAAGGTAACGAAGAAAAATTTATAAAGCTGCCAGACTGGTAAGATTTTGATGTCTTTACATGGGAATTTAAAAAAATAAATTTTAGTCGATTCGCTAGTGTAAAAAATGTATTTTTACATTGAATGCTGTGTAAATGTAATGACTATAATTTATTTATTCCAATCCAACCTGTTCTTACCTAGAAATTTTATAAATCTACGGAAAATTTAATTAATACCATTTTAAGAATTCTAAATTAAGTTTTCTCATGAAACTTCACTTTTGGGAAGCAGTCATAAAAAATATTTCGAACTAATGATCGGACTAATTTAGTGTCGAAAATTAATCCAACTGACTTCATATTTCATACAAAATCAATAAAATATTGATACAATAGAGCACAACAATAAGGTGATATAATTTTGCAAACATACCATTTGCTCTGTATTAAAAATAATGTAAGCATCTTGGTTATCAATACACAACATCTGATAAAATGTGCGCGGGTTTAGACAAGTGGGCGCAAAGTTATTTATATAACTTTCTGTTATTATCGATCACTTGGTGAAGGGTCTATAAGATTGGACATATTCGCCTATATAGCACTTTTACTTGTTTTTTTTTTTAAATTAATTTTGAGTTTCAGTTTACGAAAATGCATTAATACTTATTTATTACTTAATATTCCCAAGGTGTCTTAATATATACTTCATTCTTATTAATTATTAACTTTAATAACACTTCATTTCAATTAGTATACATATTTACTTATCCAATCAATATAATAGTTAACGTTGGTATATATTGCTGGTACATTCGATATTGCACATCCACCAACTCCTAATGAAGTAATTCCTACCACATTAAATATACAGGGATATTTGGAAAACTGTACTAATAGAGGACATCCTGAATCCCCCTGACAAGTATCTATTTTTTCCTTAGATCCAGCACACATAAATATTTTAGACCTTCTGGTAATCTCTCCTTACCTCTTGGCCCTTCCGCCAGCCATTGACAATTAACGTAACTTTCTGTAAATGAGAAGAACTTTCACCTGAAAATTTTGTATGACCCCAACTAATGGCTATAAGAGTTTGAATTTTGTATATTAGTAGATACTGGTAAACAGGCAGGATGTTTATAGCGATCGAATTTGACTGTGGAAGACAGCATAACTAAGCCAATATCATTATAGGATTGGCCATTATTATAATCAGGATGTTCTATTAATAGTTGCACGCTTAAATCTTCGGGTTAAGCATCATCATTATCAGAATCTAACTCTTCTAAGCGGACAAGATTTACGACTCCACTAAGATAAAAATAAATTCAAAAATATTGGTATTATGTTAAGAATTTTTAATTAAGATGTTTAAAGATTTTTTGGGTTGGTGCAATTTATGTTTGTTTTTTAAACAACAAAATTTATTTGTAGGGTGGTTACTCCATATTTTCTGTAAGCAGCTTCGGAGATCTTTACCACCTGTCGTGGACCTATTTTTCAAAAAAATTATTGATAAAGTGTCCATTTAAGTAGCATTCTATCAATGTTTTAAATTTCATTAAAATCTATGAGGTACGAGGGCAGATCAATAAGGCCGTGACTTTTTGAATGAAACACAGTTTTTTTTTTGAAAAAAAAATGTATTTTTCAACTTAATCTCCTTTTAGCTCAATACACTTAGTTCAACGTTTCTCCAATTTGTGTATCCCTTCCAAAAAATAGGATTTTTCGTGGTCCATAAAATTCAATTTTAAAGGGACAAACTGTAGTAAACAATTTGCACTCATTCTGCAAACACGTTTTTCTATTAAATAATCTTATGAAAAATTCAAAAATATAATTGGAGTACAATCCGAATTAAAAGCAATAACATTGGTGTATAATCTGTGCAAAATAAAAAAAGGAAAATTTATAAAATTATGTTTCTAAAACGACCACGCAGATAAGAAAAAGTTTAGCCTTACTTCAATGTTAATTTTATTGCGGATTTTTTTTAGTTTTTTTAATAAACTAAACTGTTTTTGAGTTACGCGAATATATGTTGTGCAACCTCCTCCGAAAATACCGAAATAACGGTATATCTCGAAAACAAGAGATAACCTAAAAAACTGTAAGCACCGTAACAAATAATGCTATTGTAATAAATTTTGGTTTTTTAAATTTTATATGACTGGAAATCACACTGTCAACTTTTTTGAAGATCGGCCCATAATTTACCATAGGTCCCATATAAAGGCCACTCCGGAAATATTCTTACTGTATGTAGAGGGTATCAAAGTTTATAGCCTTAGACCAATTTAATTCGTATTACAAGTTACTATGCTTATAAGTTTACTATGAGTATTTAACAATAGAAGAAAAAAAAATAAAGCAATACACCTTCGAGCATCCCAGCGACTCCCTCATCACCGATTAAAAAGAACATTTTAATTATTATAATAGGTAAAATATGAACCCACTCTCTTAGCATCTAAATGGTGCCCTTGTTATTCAAAACTTCAAGTTTTCTTTTAAAGGTTGAAATTGTCAATGAGAAAATACTTAACTCCTTAGGCAGAACATACTCTAGCAGCCCCTACAACCAAAGATCGTTCATACGTGGAATTATTGATCCGTAAAATTATCATTTGAGTATTTCTTTTAGTTCTAGTTAAGGATATCATTTGTGCAATACTAATCGGATTCTGATAATTAATTATTCTAAATATATAATTAAAGAGACGAAATTTAAGATTATCTTCAAACGAAAATCTTAAGAAACTTCTCAAACGATGTGATTCATGCGCCCTCTGTCTCAGCCTATACACATATATTTGCTACGGTCTTAAGCGTATTTAAATAATTTTGTAGTGTACCTCATAAGTTGCCACCACATACCCTTAAGCTACTCTGAAACCTATATATACCAACCTATATAGAGTAGGGTAATTGAGCAAGATCAAATAACGGCATTTACCGATAGACACATGGATTGGAATGCAAGTTAATTGGGGTATGAGTACGATAAACCTAAATAATAAATTCTACTCAATAAGAATTGTAAATTGATTGACAAATAGGAATGAGTGTAAGTACAAACATTCATATTGGTCCAAATAATTGTAATTATGGATATCTCAATAAGACCGACAGAGAAGAACTGAATTATGTAAATAAGTAGAATAAATTAGAAGGGTTAGCTAATAATTTAAAACATAGTATATAAGGCAATGCAATTTTAAATAAAACCAGACTTGAAATTATAAATCAAATCGGCAATAACTTGCCTTGCATTTTTAGTTACAAGCCACTAATCTTTCGGCAGTTCTTTTAACCGCCTATCCAATCACCTGAAACCCTAACAGCTAGCTAAAATAACCAAGGGCTATAGGGAACAAATAAAAAGGACACTTATACCTCCATACTCAAGGACACACACCACAATTTCACAGAGTGGCCTTTATATGGGATCTTCTGTAAATTATGGACCATCTTTACGAAATTTAACATTTTTTGACTTTTAAACTGTGACATTTTATTGAACTAGCATTATTCGTTACGGTTTTATGCGTACCAAACTATTTTTTCGAGAGCAGGCTTTATAAGAGGGCTATAGAAAATAATTTGAAAGTGTGATTTCTTGCCCTATAAAACTGACA
Source organism: Pollenia amentaria (assembly GCA_943735925.1). Classification (NCBI taxonomy): domain Eukaryota; kingdom Metazoa; phylum Arthropoda; class Insecta; order Diptera; family Polleniidae; genus Pollenia; species Pollenia amentaria. The sequence continues at coordinate 89,438,730 of OX031006.1, forward strand.
TATCACTCTATAATTACGAACGCATTATTTGTTACGTTTTAGGCGTACTAAACTGTTTTCCGAGAGTAGGCTTTATATTGGTTCTAAGGTAAATAATGCACCGATCTTCACAAAATTTATGAGTGTGATGTCCAGTCATATATAACGAACTGGTGCGAAATCTTAAATGAATATGTGCATTCCGCTACTATTTATGCTAGTTTTTGTAAGAAGATATGTCAATTTTACGGGTGGTGTTCATTCACCACTCACACTTTTCTCTGCTGATAGCAATTATCTTTTAATTTATCTTTTAATTCGAAGAAACCAATTTCGGATATTATAATGAAACGTTTTATATATATTTATATATATGTATGAACATAATTCCTATTCAATGGTGATATGATCATACATATATCGGTATTGTAAAATATTAACTTCAGTCGGTTAATGATTCCGTCTATAGTGCACAACTCTCTCTCTCTAGTGCAAGAAAAAATGTCTGATTCAGACCAGGGGTGCCAGAAAATTTTGATAAAAAGTGGGGAATGTAAGAAAAGAAAAAATGACTGTTTTATTATTGGTATTTTGTTTACACTGCAGCCACACGATCAAGTTGTTCTTGATAGTCTTTTACATATCGTTGGTCTCAAGTAGAAAGGCCCTAACTCAAATAATTGTAACTGTATAGGAGAAGGTAAAAACATAATTGAAACTGTATGTATCATAATGTAAACGTGTCCATACAACTGCTTGTAACGCCGCTATTCTTTACAATATTGCAATGAATTTTTGCGACGAGGTGTGTTTGTGTAAAATGTATTGGAATCACTGGAAAACTCAATTTCGTAAAAAACGCGAGTTAGGGCCTTTCTACTTGAGACCATCGATATACAGTTTGTCAAAATTTCCAAAAACTGGAAGCTGTGACGTAGGCTGCACGCAATTTTGAAGCAATTTACTTTCAAGATGTCATCAAGAGAACAATTTATAAAGACAAACGAAAAAATTTCTCACCAAACTTGTAATCAGCTGTTTTCTTGAACGTAAATTGATACACTCACTTGTAAGAGAATTTTAAAGGCAAGTTCGCTTCAATTTTTAAAAGTATGAGTGTATTGGTAAAAAAGTGAGAGTGTATTAAAACTTGATAGACAAAACTTGATCGTGTAACCCTCAAGTTAAGCTTTGATATCGTTGCAAATAAGACTTTTTGAGTGTATGTAGGCAATTCTCATTCCCTCTGTAGTCTTGTTTGCTGATAGCTTTGGCTTTTCTAAAATTATTTAGGAGAACGTTTCCTGATGATCTGGCCTAAGCAACCAGTGAAATGCGCATAGGAACAGCTTATCCTCCAACAATAAATTTCATTACTTTTTATCAATTTTAAAAAAAGGGGATTTAGCATAACGAACAAAATATTTTAATAAATCGTCATATTTTCAAAAAAAAAAAAAAAAAATCAGCATTATCGGCACTTCAATTAAAGAAAATCGGCAAATTAAAAGTATCCCTTTTCAGAACAATTTTTATTAACAAATAGAATCTGGGAATCATTGCTATCCAAAGGATAGCTAAGGTAAAATGTAACAGGAAGATACAAGATAATAGTCTGGTAGTGTATAAAGTCATTCCTAAAAATTTAAGGAATAGAACTATTACAAAAAAGCTTTATAAAATACATTACTGAAATTAAGCTCAAAGAATAAATTCGAAAAATAAAAAATGTTGAATATTTTTATTAACACAAAAATAACAAAACAGAATAATTCAGCAGTAACTTACATATAGCATAAAACATAAAAATTAATAAAAAAAAAGAATATTTTTATAAATATATTGTAGTTAATTTAAAAAAAAATTGTACATTAGGTTCAATTGTTTTTATAGTTGGAAAATTTTTTTCAACATTTTATTTTAACAAATACTCGTATTTTATAGATACCTATATCGTTGATTTTTTAACTAACCGACCAAACTAAGATTTAGCAAATTTTACAGGAGAGCACTTTTAATGCTTTTTGTCTTAAATGGTGTCATTTTCTAGCTAAAATACGAATGAAATTGGGTTTATGCATTATTTGTTATGTAGTATAACATCTTTTGTTATGTTGTAAATAAAAAAAAAGACAAATATTTTTATTTTTTATATTTTAACTCAATTTTCAAAAAAAAAAATTCTGAAAAAACAGCGACGATATGAGTTTAATAGTTAAATTAAATCCATATAAATATCAACACCAAACAGTTTGCATTATTAAAATTTAAGTAATCTGTAGAAAAAAGAATTCCTTGAAAGGATTCATTTTCCAGGGAACATCGAAATTTGGTTTTATTAAGGTTGACTTGTCTAAAAATTCTTTCCACATTTGCGGAAGAATGTTGAAGAACCATAATTTGTTGTACAAACTTTGACAGCACTGGAAATGCATCCGTACAATCCCCACGCTTTAAGTCTGAAATTTTTTGCCAAAAAGTTTGCAAATTTAATTCAATTCCTTTTAAATATTCTTAAAAGTTTAAAAATTTTAACTCTCTAAAAACAGATTGATTTTTCTTTTTCAGAAATAAAGCTGGGGAACTCTTTCAGAATTTCCATTAAAGAAATATTTTCCTTTTTCATAATTTTGTTATGGTCAATCATATTTAAAGATTTTTGTTCAAAATCCAAACGTTTTAATATTTGATTTTTTCTTTAATCTAAAATTCGAAAAGTCAAAAAGGCGTCCTTATAGGAATCCAAGGAGGACGAACTGGGATTCCTTTTCGGGATTGGTGAATAGTAACCTTAAAGTTACACACGATTGGGGGTCGACTTCGGCCGGTGTGGAGCACCTGGTGGGTACCTTTACGGAGGTGTTGACCAGTAGCTATGAGCGATCTTGTCCGCTGAATTTTCCGGGTAGGCGCTCGCAACCGAGATGGTGGACAGGTGAGTTGAGGACTCAAAGGACCACTGTCAGAAGGTTATTCAATAGAGCGAAGCATACGCGTAGGGATGAGGACTGGAGTAACTTTAGGATAAGTTATAATAGGTATAAGGGAGATATTAGAAGGGCTAAAAGGGACTCGTGGATCAAATTTAGCGAGTCAGTGGAATCTGTAAATGAGATGTCCAGGTTCAGAAGGATTTTATCCAAGGACCCTGTGGTCCCGGGATTTATTCAGAGACCGGACGACTCATGGACGGAATCTAGCTCAGAATCTCTCTGTTTGCTTATGGAGACTCACTTCCCGGGTTGTGTGGATCCTGGGACGGGGGAACAGGTGGGGTGTGGTAACCCCTTTTCTGGATCGGGCTCGGGAGGTGAGATAAGGGAGGCGGTGGGGGATATCATCACCTTGGATAAGGTTACATGGGCGGTTAATACTTTTGGGTCTTACAAATCGGCAGGACCAGATGGTATATTTCCGGCTATGCTACAGAATATCCAGGGATCATCACTCCTATTGCTGGTGGAACTATTTAGGGTATGTCTGCTTAATGGCTACATTCCTAGAGGGTGGAGAGAGGTCAGGGTTATTTTCATACCTAAGGCAGGTAGAACCGGTCACTCTAAACCCAAGGATTTTAGACCTATCAGCCTATCGTCTTTTCTTGTGAAGACATTAGAAAGACTGATTGATCTGCATCTGAGGACGAAGATTGACGCCGGCATCATCAGCGGCGCTCAGCATGCCTATCTTAAGGGTAGGTCTGTTGAGAGTGCGCTTCATGATGTGGTGGGTTATATAGAACGGGGATTGCGAGACAAGGAATACACCTTGGCGGCATTCCTGGATATAGAGGGGGCCTTTAATAATGTGAAAATAGAGGCTATAAGGCAGGCACTGAGTGATTTAGGGGTTTCGTTATTCTTGGTCGAATGGATAACTCTGATGCTTAGCAGTAGAGTTATTCACTCGGACTGGGGAAACGACCGCTTAAGGAAACTCGTGACTAGGGGGACCCCACAAGGGGGAGTTCTCTCTCCCTTATTGTGGCTCTTGGTTGTCAATGTCGTTCTGGGACGTTTTGACAGTATAGGTCAGAAGGTCGTCGCCTACGCGGATGATGTAGTTATATTGGTATCGGGCAAGTTTCTGCCGCCAATTAGCGATGTCATGCAAGGGGCGCTGGGCGAACTGGCAGCATGGGCGACTGATAAGGGCTTGGGAGTTAATCCGGAGAAGACAGAATTAGTTCTTTTCACTAGGAGGTACAAGGTGGAGAATTTTAGGCTGCCGGTACTAGGGGGAGTAGAGCTTAGGCTATCTGATAGTGCTAAGTATCTAGGAGTTTTTCTGGACAGTAAGCTGTCCTGGAAGAGGAATACTCAGGAGAGGCTAAAGAGGGGTCTCAATGCTTTCTATGCTTGCAGATCGTCGATAGGTAGGAGTTGGGGACTCCGGCCGTCAGTTGTGGGATGGCTGTACACTTCGGTGGTTAGACCCATTCTTACGTATGGATGCTGTGTTTGGTGGGAGGCATTGAAACTAGCTAGTCGGAGGGACCTTCTGTCTAAGGCTCAGAGGTGTGCTTCGATCGGCATGACAGGTGCCTTGAGAAGTACGCCTCAGGCGGCTCTGGATGTTATTCTTCATCTTCTGCCTATAGAGCAGTATGTGAGGGAAATGGCAGCAAGGAGCATTCTTAGGCTGAGGGAGCTAGGACTGTTAGGAAATTTCACGGAGGGTCACTCGCGGATCTTGAGTGAAATTGGTACTAGTGGCTATCACCTAGGCTCGCCCGGCTCTACGGATTATTTGGTCACTAGGGTCGATTTTGGGCGTTTGCCAGAGGTGATATTGCCTTCTAGGGAGAGCTGGTCAGGGCAGGGCAGATTGTATAGGGGATTTGCTATTTTCACTGATGGCTCGAAGATGAAGGGCACGGGTGCGGGGGTCTACATTGAGGATCTGGACATCAGAAGGTCATATAGACTTCCCGACGACTGCAGTGTATTTCAGGCGGAGGTTCTGGGGGTTCTCAGAGCCGTGGAATTGGTAGGAGCTAACATTGCCAAGGGCTCGGAGGTCACCATATATGTGGACAGCCAGGCGGCTCTTAGGGCCTTAATGGGCTGTTATGTGAACTCCAGGCTAGTGGACGATTGCAGGAGGGCTCTAGGAGTAATCTTAGGGAATTATGTTGTGAGGCTCTGCTGGGTACCAGGTCACTGCATCATCACCGGCAATGAGATAGCTGATGAGTTGGCAAGACTGGGCTCGGAAATGGAAGATCCTGACAGTTTGCAAGTGGTCAGGCCTCCAATGGGCTTCTACTTTGGGAGAATTAGGGAATGGATTCTGAACAGGACTAATCGGGCTTGGCGGGGCCGAACGGACTGCCGAGTATCGCGCACTCTGTGGCCGATGCTTAGTAGGTCAAATTCGGACGCGCTGCTGGGTAAGAGTAGGGCCTGCGTCAGGACCATGATAGGTATTATCACGGGCCACTGTATGATAGGCAGAATGGCGGTGAGAATGGGGTCTGGCTTATCGGATATATGTAGGCTGTGTGAGGACCCAGAGGAGCTGGAGACAGTTGAGCACTTTCTGTGCCACTGTCCCAGGCTACAGAACAGCAGGCTGAGGTGGCTAGGTAGCAGATTCCTGCACGAATTAGGAGATGTCTCGGGCTGCGGGCTCGAGAATCTGATGGGATTCGTAATGGGAATGACCTGGCTGCGCGGCAGGAGGCTGGGAAACATGTAGGGCAGTTTTTCCTGTTTGGTAGGGTTGTGTTTTGCTTGTTCTGTCCGATTTCTTATCTTCCACTATCTTCCTTCCCTGTGCTTTCACCATTTACTTCTACTACTCTGTCACACTAGACATCTTTCTCTTCTTTCTTCCTTTGTTTCACTAATTAAAGGCATCACAATGGACCATATTGGTCTCTGGGTGAGGGTGTGAAGTTTGCTTCACACCAGCCTTTCTAACCTAACCTAACCTAACCTAATATTTGATTTGAAAATTCTATATAAAAATTAATAGTTATAATCAATTTTCTTAATTTCGCTTTGTTGGATTTTGATTGTAACTCATTAGTCAATAAGCCCAAATGCTCCTCATCAAAGTGCAAAAAATTCTTTGCGTTGATAAATTAAATTTTATTTTTTTATTGATTTTTAAAAAATTAGTTAATACAGTTTTAAAAAACTTTCCATTTGGTTATATAGGTTATGACAATTGGTCCAAAGTTTCCCAAAATTAATAAATTACACGTTAACAAGCAAGGTTAACTTGGTTTAAGTGTTTGTCAAAAAATCGGCATTTTTGGAGCACAAATCAGCAAATCGGCACTTTGCTAATTTTAAGGCAAAAAATCGGCAAAATGCCGATAAATCGGCAAATATGGAAGGCCTGATTCAGACAACGTCGGAGAATTTTGCTGACATACGAAATTTGACAATTGGTGTATAATTGCCCTAATAAGTCTACTGTTAAATGTTCCCTGGACCCACCAAGGCAAATTCACGAGAAGGCGGGATCAACCCTACAACAACACGGCTTGTGTGGTCCGATTGTCAAAAATATTGCTAGTAAAAAAAGTTGTTTGTTAACATAAAGCTGTAGTTTGTATACAAGCCTTGACAACTCGACCAGCGAAAACCACCAGTTGTTGACTTGACCTCATCCTCTAGTAAATTCGCCTTTGGCCCAACTTTTATTTTCATAAGGTGACTTAAGCAACTGTGCGATTACATGTAAATCATATCTGTTTTTTAAATGAATATGAGGTTTTTTTTAATTTTTGAAAGCAGCTTAAGCTTGCTCTTGCATATTATAGTTTGGCCTTAACTTTTAAAACATTTTGCATATCTGTCTACTCCATGTAAAATAAAAAAAAGTTTGGATTAGTTAAATCGTTATATACCTCTTTTAAATTTTATATTTTATTTACATCTGTACATGTGTATAACGCTCATTTTTACGAAAATAATTTAATCACTAAGAACTTCCGTTATTTAAAAATAAACAACAACAAATCATTGGACTAAAATGTTACACCCATTTTATTTCTAGAACATTTATTATTATTTTATAAGCAATTAGTTTATTAATGGCATACAAGAACAAATAAAATTAATTCATATAAAACTTCCTTAAATACACTAACCATTCAAGCTTAAAAACTTTAAAGCAACACTGTATTCTAATGAAAAGAATTCCCTCGCTCCACAAAAGTGCAACTCTGTTAGATACAAAAAAGGAAATTTGGTCCAATAAGAAATACTGGCAACTTTGCACAACAAAATTCTAATTAGAAATGTAAATTTGCAATAAATTCCTCAGTTTTCCAACTGTGTTTTTACGTGTGTGTGTAAAAGAAAAAAAATTTTCGGACAAAAAACCAAAAGAAAATTTTCCTCATTACTAAATTTTTCCAAAAAATATTTAACACAATAATATCGCAATTAAAATTTAACAAAAATCGAACAACTAATTAGATAAAAGAAGTTAAATAATAGAATAATAATTATAATTAAGAATAAAATGTGCACAAATATTATGTGAAGTGAAAAAAATATTGGCATTGAAACGAAAAAAAGAAAGGAAAAAATTCTGTTGTAGTGAAAAAATCCATTTGTAAAAAAAGAGGAAAAGGCAGAGCAGAGCTGAGCCGAGAAAAGAAGTATATACGACGCTAGCAGCATAAGACAGACACACACAGACGTATAGTTGGACGGACGTTTGAAGAGTAGTAGAAAGAAAATTCAGCAGGACAGAAAAAAAAACAACCAAACGAAAAGAAAATTTTCTTGTGTCAATGTATGTATGATGTGCGTGTGTATGTGTAAAAATATGTGCGGAGGAGATTAGAGAAAAATATAAAATATTTTCTTGCTGCCACAAAATAGAAGAAAAAAATAATACATATTTTTCTTATCATTCTTTCTACTACTACTTTAATTATTTAAGTTCAATTACTTTTTAAAAATATATTTTCATTTATTTTCGAGACACTACGTATTTTATAAAAGTTATACCCATTTTACAAAAAGTGAAAAAACATTAAGAAAATTTTATGAAAAAAAAAAAACGGCTGTAAGATCTTTTAATGAGTACATATAAGAAAGTTCTTATGACGCAGTATTAAAAAGAGAAATACGATAAATTTGCTTTAATAGAATAAGAATAACTTAAGCCCATACAAAAATCAATTTTATTTTTTGTTTTGTTTCAAAGTGTAATATTTAAATAAACAAGTACAATAAGTTGTAAATAACTCAAACTTGTTTAAAACACAACGTTTTTGGATACAAATTACCGTAATCAACATCTCCAGGTACCTTCTTATTGCATACAATAAGTAAGCAGGTTACACCTCTGCCAGCTACATCTTTGCGACTGTTATTTTTGTTGTTTCGTAAGTCGGTTATATGGATTGGATTGGTCTGTTCTTTGTTTTGTATGTTAGATTGCCTTTGTTGTCTTCACTTGCACTTTTCATATATCCTCTTCTTGTACCCATTTGTTTTTGCATCATCATAGTTTTAGCAGTCACTCTAATTGAATATCTGTTGATTATTTTTGCTTGCAATTCTTAGATATGAAAATAAAAAATCGCCAGTTTTAAATTTAAACAGATGTAAGTTAAGTTAAACTAAGTTAATTGACAGATATGTACCTATCTAGATTTGTGTCAAAATATGAATAACTTTACATATGTACCTATAGTCGTGCCAAAGTAATCTTCATGTACCTACCTATATCACAAAAATGAACGCCATGAACGGAGTTCGGTACGCGCTTGTTTCCAAGTTAAAAGTCTGTAAAATTTGGAAAATTGGATCATAAATTAACAAATAGAAATGGAAAAAATTTTTTCGACGAAAAATTTAATTTTTTTAATGCTGTCCATAGACAAAAATTGTTTATGTCAATGCTGGTCAGTAATAGCATTTGTATCTACAGTTGTTGCAATTTTAAACTTTGAACGTTACTGTTCCCATAGTTTAAATTTTTTTTTTCTTTTATATAAAAAAAAGTAATAGCCTTCATGGCCAATATTACATATTTCTAGCAATGACGCCAAAGCATACGGACAAAAATACTATTTAAATTTTCTTTCTCAATCTTTACAATAAAAAGTAATCAAAATTTGTTCAATTATAATGGTTCCCCAACAATAATGCAAACAAATGAGATAATTTAAAATACAAAAGCAGAAAATAATTAGCAGAAAAGGTCCAAATTAATACCAATAACAATTAAATAATTGCCAATTGTTTCAAAAATAATTTAAAAGTTTAAGTTGGAAAACATTATTTGAATTTGAAAAATTCGCAATTCAATTGGTAAGCGCTGGTTTATACTCTTCAAGTGGCATTCTACTTTTTTTTTCTCTCCTAAAAGCTCAATACCTGACGGCTAAAACTTGAAGAGTGTGAGTGAACCAGCACCAAGTGATTCATACCAACATCGAGCAAAACGTATTAGAAAAGATCTCTCATAAAAGGAAGTTATTATTATAGGGAATAAAACTTGAAGGTTTCTAGTAGATCGGCAAAAAGGTGCTAAACATTAATAGTCTACATCTTTTCATAATCTTGTGAAGAATAATCAGATTGTAATATTTAATAAAATTAAAAAAAAAAAACTTCATTTTAAAAAACAAGACAAAAATATGCATTATCTACGTTTAAAATTATTAACAAAATGTACAATTGTATTAACCATTATCAAAAATTATTTTCGGGAATGAAATATTTATTATTAATTAATTCATTTATTAATGATGTGCTAATAATCCCAATTTTCGAATAAAAACACTGAAATTTATTGTTGTGGGAAAGCTAGTTTCTATGCGCATTTCGCTGGTTGCTTAGGCCAGCTCGTCAGGAAACTTTTTCCAAATACAATAGAAAAGCTAAAAATATTATACAAGTAAGACCATAAAGTGAATAAGAATTTTAAACACTCAGGTCTTACATGTAACAATATCAAAGCTTCAACAAAGACACAACAATAAACAGTAAATTTTTCTTTCTTACACCATGGTTCAATTAATATAAATGCTAAACATTTTTATAGAGTTTTGTTAAAAATTCATTACCAGAATGAAATTTTATTTGAAACTAAATACAGCAATACCCTAGTTGGCGTCGCTTATTGGGACCGTAGATACATTAATTGATTTTCATTTTATTGGTTCCGAGATTCATAATTTTAGCTGAAAAAATAAATGTTGACTTGACAGACTTGATAACGTGTAATTTTCTTTTAGATCTTCATATAACGTTAAAGCTTTCTTTTGTATTACCATTTTTTCATAAAAAGACTTCTTATTTTTGTAACCTGTAGATGTTGTTACGATGCTGCGTTTTTTTATAATTATTATTATTATCAGCGTCTCAGATATTAAAAATGGATTTTATTGTAGAAGCGGCAAGTACAAGGTTTCTTCCAATGTCAACAATCTTTTCCCCTGATTTAGAACATTTCAAAATGTCCAGTTTTTGTTCAAAGCGTATTTGCTTTCTTTTTTGACTCATTGGTACAAAATATATACAATAGATTAAACTTCACTTTAACAAATTTAATTTAAAACTACTAACAACCGCAGTGTTGCCACTTTGTGGGTAATTACCCGAATTTGGTGCAGTTTTTACTTTCGTGGGTAGAGCGTGGGTAATTTATTTGCGGTGAAGATTAGAAATTTTTTCATTTTAAAACAAATAATTTAAGAATATGATTTTAGAGATAAAATTATAACATTTTAAGATATTGTTGATCTAAAAAAATTGCTGTATATTCAACAAAACTCACTGTTTATTTTACAAAAAAGATGGACAATTATATTTCGATAAATATTAGCTTCATAGATCATTTAGAACCCGAAATTTACTAGAAAACGAAAGTATGTATTTTTACTAAAAAAAATATCCCCTGGAGAAAGATACGTTTCCAATATTACAAAAAGTCATAATTTTGTGTTTGATTTAACATTTAAAATGCTTTACGGCCAATTTCACCAAGTTCAGTTATAATTAACTATCAGTTATAGCTGTCAAAAACATATTGTTAACTGGAAGTTAAAGTAATAGTTAGTTTTAACTGAACTTGGTGAAAATGGCCGTTAGTTGAGAAATATTTAGCGATCTTAATATTTGTTAAACTGAATTGATAAACCATAACAGGAATTTTATTTACTAAATAAAGTACTAGATAAATGGAACTATGACTTATTACTTTAAGTTTTTATTTATTTTGCTTATTTATTTGAGGTTTTTAATATTATTTTTGTTAAATTATTTTGAATTAATGTATGAATCTTAATAGTATGACACATATTGATCTTATTTAAGTGTGAAAGGGTATTATGAGTTTATACTTATGTGTTAAACACATATAAATATTTGTTGAAGTATACCTATTAGCTTAGAATCAGTATCTGAGTCCTCTGTCCCGCTGGTTCAGGTTGCAATTGTTAAGAAAATTTAATAAATATTTGGTTCAAAAGTTTTTTTTTTGAAAATTTTGTGAATCGGCCCATAATTTCAATAGACCTCATAAGAAATGTTTCCTGTGCCCATTAAGCATTTTATTATATTGGTATTTGGACAAAATTTTGCCTAAATATTTTTTTCAACATAAATGATCGTACAGAATTAGTTATGAAATCAGTCCATATTTTACCATGGCTCCCATGCAAATACCACGAAAATAGCTTGTAGTGCCATAACTGCCTTATAAATATTGGTATATGTTGATAAAAACATAGCTACCATGTCATGGCAAATTGTTGTCCTGTTAGTTTTAGGAACGTAGGTCATATATAAATTCCCTCCCTTAAATCACTTTAAGACGAAAAATCTCAAATTCTCATATTATTGGTCTTAACCTCATAACATAATTTTGTTTAATAATTTAGTTTAATACTTTCTTATTTGTTCTTTTTTGTATTATTTTTTTAATAATTAAACGTTAGTTGGATATTAGGTGTAATTTCATTTAAATCGGGTAATTATGCTTTAACTCAGGTGTAGTTTTGAATGTTGATGGTGGTAACGCTGAACGACCGTCAACTTGCAATCAGCAACAACATCCACATATTACATACATATTTGCAATATATTTAAACTGGAATCACCTTTTTCTGTTAAATCTTTGTACAGACATTTGTATATTAACCATAAATCGAAGCACTAACTACGCAACTTTGAATAATTTAAATACGACACTTCGAAAAGACGCAAACAGGGGTATTGGTGTACATTTTAGTGAATTATTTTTTTTAACGATATTTAAATAAATGGTCATATTTAAACAAGTGGGTAGATTTTCGTGAAACATCAGATACATATAAATATGTATCACAGGTATTTCAGATCAAATTTTATATTTTAGGCCCGCATGCAAAATTAAAACGATTTATTTCTATGATATATCATGGTAGTATAAATACAAGGTATAGTCATTAGAAATTTTGTTCCTGAAAACTAGTTTTTTATGTAAACAAACATTTTTTACTAGCAATATTTTTGACAATCGGACCACAAAAAATGTTTGAAAAAGTATTTTGTTCTAAACAAGGCGAATTCATTCCAGGTAATCTCGGTAGTACAACTCGTACAAAAACCACAAGCAATTTGTTTTTGTAAAATCATTGTACAATGTCAAAAACCGAAACAAATCAAAACAAAAACAAAGATAATAAAAAAAATTTTGACATCCAATAATTTTAAAGCTAAAGAAAAAAAAGTTATTAGCAGGGCTTTTAGGATCACCTGTAATGAATTCGCCTTGGTTCTAAACTCCTGAAAAAATTATAATTTTAAAACTTCAACTTTTCCTTAACTATAAAAAAAATGATCAAAATAATTTTGTAGGTATATCATACCCATTTAATGTCAAACAACGAAACATTATTCATTTGCAAATATTTTAATTTCAACATATTTTGCACTTTTTATATACAGTGAACTCGCAATAATATGAACACCCCAAAATATTAACACTTATATTCTTCCATTGACTACTCTAAAATATTGACTTGTGCGAAAGCTTTAAAATATGAACAACTTATAATTATATTTTTAACGTATTTTATCTACGTATACAGGTTTAAGGCTAAATCAACAGGGTTGTGGATAAATTTTGATTCAACTGTATAATAATTGGGGAGTTTTTCTAGCTGCTTGCTTTAAAATTGTCTTCAAATGTCAGTCAAAATGTCTTGCATACACGATTTAGTTAGTGGTCACATTCAACTAGAATTTCATATTCATCTTTAAACATAATTTGAACGTGAATAGTTCTTAAATATGCATACAAAAACCATACGTTTTTAACTTTATAAGTCAGAAATTTTAGAAGATTTAGAACATTTAGGAAAACGTGTCAGTGCTACTAATTTAGTTTCTAAATTTGTGATGAAATATTCTACAATATGTGGACAAAAAAAAAAAAATGCTAACAATACGTTTATTTGACCTGGAAAAAGAAAAACATGCGGCCTTTCGAGTACCCATAAATTGAAAATTCGTTCTCCGGATGGTTAGCGGACACGGAAAATATTTTTGAGGGGAAATTAGTTGCCATTCTTAAATATGAACAATCTTGCAAAAGCGAACTGGCGTGGTTTTAATTAGTTCATATTATCGCGAGTGCACTGTATTGCAAACTTACTTTTTTATATAAAATTATATTTTCTTCAATATATTTTTTATTTGAAATTGATTTATGGTTAAAATTTGGTCAATTTTTAAATTAAACAATTTTTCAAAAAATAAAATTGATTTATTTGATTTTTGACGCTTGTTTTAGTTTTTTCCTTATTTTCTTTTGTTTAACGTAATATGGGTTTCAAAATTGGGACAAATCGACCACCGAAAAAAATAGCCATATGTTGGCTTGAGCCCACTTTCTAGTGAATTCGCCTTGGAGCAAATAATATTTACAATCAATATGATGAAAGCATTTCTTATCTTCCCTGAATATTATTTTTTTTAACAAGACAGGTAAGATATTTCTTAACATAAGAACTATCCACTGTCATAAGAAATTTAATTTTGGGTACAACTATTTTTAGGCAAAATTTTTTATAATTTATAAAATTTTTTTTGTAAATTTTCATATTAATTCGAATGTGTATTCTAAATCAAATTACAATTTATAAAGCATGGAAAATAATCCTAAAAAAATATTGAAGGAATCATGGCCCAATTAGTAGGTCTGCTTGAAACGCCTGCTGATTTTTTGTAGAGTTGTGTTTTTATCGTGAAATTAATTGTCTTTGTAGAAATTGTTTGTGACATCTTGTCCATTTTTGATGACAGTATTTTATGTTATTTTCTAAACCATCAATGTAAACCATAAAATGTAAAATAAAAAATAATTTTGCTTCTACTGCAAATTTTTAAATTTTGAGTTAATAGAGTATTGTTGAACAATTGCGATATAGTACTATTAAATAATTAAAGGTCATTAATGTACAAAATAAATATTGAGATAACAGGAACAGATCCCTGACGTACACCAGAATTAAGAAAACGCAAGCTAGAATTGATACAATTATTAACCAGTAAACTGAGATTTCCTTGTAGATAAGATATAATAGGTTTGCAAGCTTACATAGGAAAACTAAATTCGTTTCGGAATTTGTCAATCATTCTCCTATTATTAACTGAATTAAACGATTTTGAAATATCATGTGAAACAGTTACTCTGAGTCTATTACAATAAATGTCCTCTACTACTGATTCCTTTAAATTCAAAAGAAGTGATATTTTTTGTAACCCAGTCGAAAAAGATATTGCGAACATCGAATCTTCAAAGAATAATTAGCATCTGTTAAACTTGTATTAACAAAAAAGATATTAATTGAATCAACATCCAGTCCACAAAAATCATCAATACCAAAATTAAATCGAATTAGGAAGAAGTTTGGCAACTTCAAACCCCAAATGTATGCTCAAGGAAAATTTAAGAAAATATGGCAGATCGCAAGCAAAACGCACGAGTTTAAGAACACCATAAAATAAATATGGCGTTTTGCGATTTCAAATCGTGCGATTGTCAGAACATGGCCGATTGTCAATACGCTCTATATATAACACTGGCTCACTAATTTTCAAAATTATCTTAAGCGTTTTCGAGTTATTCGCGAAAAATCTGTTTTTTACAGTTAATAAAGATGTTTCCAAAATTCTTGAGAACTAATTACTTGATATTATTTTCATCTTTCAGTCCATATCTATGCTGTGTTTATCGGATAAAAATGCAATGATTAACAGGCCTTCAGATTTGAAAAAAAAAAATGTTCTACTTTATTTCAGAATTCAACATTTCATGTCCATCCATTAAGGCAAAACAATGTTTTTTTCTTAAATTTTTAACCCATAGCTTAAAGACAATTTTGTTCCAAACGTATTAGTAAGAAAAATTTTATCATCGGACAAAAAATACAAAAGTTGCAATAAAATTAGAAAAAACATCCAAATTTAAATTTGAAAAAAGAATTGTTGTTTCTTGCTTTTGTTGATAGGATTAGAATTAAAGAGTTAAATAGAGAATTTAATTTGTTTACATAATTCTATTTTTGGTCAAAAATGTAAATCATGTAAAACGCAACACAACGCAAAACAATTTCATCGAAAGCAAAACAATGTCATAAATATTTTGTAATTTTCTTGTTGCTTTCTACAGAAATTCACATTGCGTTTTAAAATTTCAAACGCTGCATAGCTTTTGGCATTGAAAATTTTAAAACGGTACATGAATTTGTGTAGAAAGCAACAACAAAATTAAAAAATATTTATGACATTGTTTTTTCTTTCAATGTAATTCATTGGCTTTGCGTTGCATTTTACATAATTAAGGCCTTAATATTTTTCCTCATAATTTTCTCATTTTATGTTGCGATGACGTGCACAAATTTGCATCCTGCTGTAGTCACCCATCATGTCCTGATTCCAATAGCTCCGTACTCTGTTTTCCATAACTGCAAGATCGTGGTGAAATCTTTCACCTTGTTCGTCATACTCAGCATCTAACTATGGAGGTAATGGGTATAAAGAATTACTAGTAAGAATTATTTCATTTATTTGATATACATACATATGTACATACATATATTCATGGCAAGAAAGACTTCGATCATAGTTTGAATTAGTTGACTGTCGTTATGGCTTTTGATGTTGTCTAAAAACCCAGTTACTACTCTCTAAAAAGAGTTCCAAAAAATTGGGAGCGATTGCGACTTGCAAACAAACGTCTTGTTTGAAAATTTAATAAATTTCTAAACATTTATTTACTGTTTCTTTTAACATTTTTGTTTTTAAAAACGATTTGCTTGTTTGTGTAGTAACCCAGCCATCATTTGGGTGATCAGTTTTTGTAAAAATCACCCACTTTTGATGATTAAAAACTGATTAATCACTTGGCGATTGCAAAACTTTTCATATATGATTCATTCATTTAAATAAGATTTAAAACTGATTTATCACCAGAACGATTGAAAATGGAATCACATATGATTCATTCAAATACTCAAAAAGGAATCAGAAAATTGTTTCACAAATGATTCTTTAATGCGATTCGTAGGTAGTAGGGATGCCAATCGGGACTGATTTTTAAAAATCCCGATTCCGAAATCCCGGGATTTTCGGGATCCCGGGATTTTGCGGGATTTCGGGATTTTTCGGGATCAATGTGTTTCTTTAAGGTGCTACTTTTTTTTTAATAAACAACACTTTTTGAATATTCAAAAGGTTTTATATACGTAAAATAAATTTTTAAAAATGAAAACAACAAAACAATTTATTTTATACATATGATTATAACACTGGCCTCACCCATGATCAAACTGATCAGATTCTGAAAAAAGCTTAAAATAATATACGTATCTCTTAGTTTTTCTAGATCAATTCATTTCGGTTTTTTGACAGCAATTCAATTTTTAATGTGAATTAAGTTGTGACGACATTAATACACTGCAAAGTGTAGTCCCTCATCGATCTCGATGGCTGAGTTAAAAACTGTAAAACTATGTCGACTGCCGTGCAGTACACCTCCAGGGTGATCATAATCAATAATTTAAGTACGTTTGAAATTTATTTTAAAACAAAATGTTTATACAAATGTTTCTTAAAACAGATTTCAAGTTTAAATAATTTATTTATGACTACGTCAGATAGTGTTTATTTATAAAAAAATTATTTTATTTGCCGTATATTTTTTAAGCAAATTTTTTATTAATATTGTACCGGAAGGAATATGAGCTATTTCATCAATATTATGACCTAATTGTTATAATTATATCAACTTTTATTCTTTAGTTTCTGAATAAAACTTTAATTGGATCGTGAATAATTTTTATTTTTTGCTTGATATATAACAATTATTTCTTGATTTCTATATTTTGCATAAAAATAATCATTTTTATTTTGGTATTATGTCTTAAGCCAAAGCTGAACTTGCTAAACGTAATTGTAAAAAAGGCTTGAGATGTGAATCTTCAAATATCGTTTCTACTTACAATAATGGTTTTTATTAAACAAAATACAAAAATCCAGAAATAGTCGTCATATATCAAGCAAAAATTAAAAATTGTAAATACTCGCTGGTGCCAAAAAACAAAAATTAAACTCAAAAATAAGAATTAATTGCAATAAAAAAAATAACTCAAATATAATTTTTAATAATTTTTTTGTATATAGTATAAAAATTCAATAAAATCGAACAGTTTTGTACATAAAAGTTGATATGTTAAAAATCCCGGGACTCGTAAAAAAAAATTTCAGGATTCGGGATTTCCCGTTTGGCATCCGTAGTAGGTAGGGTACCATTTTCTTACAACGAGATTATGATCAAAAAATGACCTCAAATGCGGTCATTTTGCTCTTGAAGCCGATTCCTAAAAGATTCGATTATGATACGTAATGCTATCTGGGAACAAAAACAACACTACAAAAGTAAGTAAAAAAGATTTACAGTTTAGCTAGAGTATCCACTCAATTAATCGCTGTTCGATTAATCAAAAAATTTTTTGCCATTAATTGATCGAATAATTAAAATAGCCAGTTTCAAATAACGAATAACTCGAACAATCTATGTCAATTACGGCCCTTTTCACAATATAAAATTAAATTATTTTAACAAGAAAATTAACAAACTGTCGATTAGGTTAACAAGCACTTTTTAACCAACGGTTACGATTATCTGTTTCACCATCTTCCGGTTACTAAACGCAAACACTAGATAGAGGTGGCAATACCACCTCTGTTTGTTTACGAAAAAGTTTGTAATGAGAAATATAAAACTAATATTTAAAATAAAATATTTTTTAAATTTAAAAATTATAAATTAAAAAGTATTTGCTTTTAGTTTAAATAACCTATAAGCAATATAAGGGAACAAATTTGATCAAGTGATAGTGAAAATCGGCTACGTCTGTGTAAAAATAACTCCTGCAAGCACAACATTTTGTTAAAAAAAATATAATAGGATGTTGGACTTATGTACATATATTTTTATATGGCCCTTTAACTCTTAATTATTTGTATCAGCTCATGTTTATCATTGTGAAAGTGTGTTTTTGTCCAAAATATCATTTAACATTGGGTTATGGGCGACATTGGGTTACTGTAATAGTCTATCAACTTTTTTTAACTTTTAATTGTGGTAAATTTATATTGGGAAACAAAATTGGATGTGTAAGAAGTCTTTTATTTCTCATTTTACACATTTCAAATAAAAAAAAATATTCAAAATACATTTCGTTATTGCGATTTGTTCCATTTTTTCGATATTTTTTATTTATCAAAAACTTAACCGGGATTTTTCATTCGGTTATATTTAACAACAACTTTTCCGTTAAATAGTTTCGGTTATGTGTTAATCATAAATTGTGAAAAGCAAATTTTACTTACTTACGATTAATGTTTTGATTTAAATTGAATCACATATTGTGAAAAGGGCCGTTAATCGATTAAAATTAATTTTTTAAAAAAATTCTACTTTTTTAATATAAAAATACATATTTTTTTTTTAGATTTCTAACTAATTAAAAACATAACAACTATATAACATGTTCTTTTATTCCGAATCCATTGTGTTTCTCGCACTTCGTTGTTACTCGCACATATTTTAGTCCCTTTTTTTTAGATGTGAGTGTGTGTGAGACAAATCATGTAATAAACGACTCACTACTAATTCCTAACGTAAAAATTTTCGTACTCAAATAGCGCTTTTTGAGTTTGACGTTCATTGTAAAACAATTCATCAGCATTTATAAATATGTAAACCATGCACTGTCAGATTATGGGTTACCTCTTTTTAGCCGACCTTTAATTTCTTTATTACCTCTTACCATCAAAACGGCTGGATGAATTTTGACATTTTAGATATTGTTAGATTTGTTTTAAAACCCGTAGTGTCCATAGATAGGTAATTGAAAACAAAATCACGGATTGTTGTCGCAAAATAGTAATACGTTAAAGAAACAAATTACTCAAACTTATAGAGTAGGGCTTTAAAATGAAGAAAAATTAATACAAATGGTGAAATTGAAATCGAACAAACTTTGAAAACGATCCAGTTTAAAAAGTTTCTTTATACTTTGAGTTCTTACCTTAACCAGAACTTCTCTTCAATTTTACTTGATTTTCAGGAATAATAAATTAGTTAAATTTAATTTGTTAAAATATGTTGGACCTTTCATAAAAATGCCGCGACAAAAAAGTCTAAAATAAAATAAATAGTTAAAAACTAATTTATAAAAATATGAGATGAAAGTCTATGTTGAATTCCCGTATTGAGTATAGCAGGAGTGATATAATTGCAAATTATACACTAAAATAAATGTAATGGACCCCGATTGCTGATGAGCCTTGTGCATGTATTAAACTTTGGCTTTCAGATCATTTTATAGTCTGCTTAACCGACGTATTGTTTACTTTGTTTATAGTTTATTTTTATTTTATTTCCTTAGTCTTGTTTTGGCCTCTTTAGCGCCTTAAAATTTGTATGTTATGCAGCAGAGTCTTTGATTTTTTAATTATTTATTTTATTTACAAGCTTTAGATCTGAATACGTGGTATAAATGAATTGTTATTTTATTGTTTATTGTTGAACTATATATTTATTTTATTGCTTTTATCTATTAATATAATAAAAGTATCAAATCCAATAGACATGTATGTTTTTCCCATTGGATAAAATTATTTGATTTATTCGAGTTATTCGAACATATGAAAACTCTTATTTGATTAATCGAGCAAAATTAAAATTTAAAAATCAATTAATTCCTTACTCGAACAAAACCAAAAGTCAAATAATTGGATACTCGTAAGTTTAGCATTGATAATCCGTGATTCAATTAACCGGGAATGTTATTATTTCAATCGATTACCACAGTTATCCGGGATTGCAAAACATATAGTTATCTATTTTGGCGATATAAAGAGTGAGTCAGAAAAAACTTATACACATTATTCCAGCCAAAACTTATCCCTGGTCCAACAAATTATTATTTTTTTAATCACGTTAGCTTTTAAAAATATGTCAGATATTATCTTTTCTAAATCACTTACTTTCAACTGTTATTTCGGTCAAAATGAACAGCGAAAAAAAGTACGTGAAAAAATAATTGAAATTTTTAAAAAAAAATTCAATATGTCCTTTGAAAAAGAAAATAGCAAAAGAATCGTCACACTGTTTTACAAGCCATAAAGTATAAGAAGACTTGAACATTGTAAGAAACCCTGGATCAGGAAGAAAAAAGGTCTAACAGATATTTGTAAGGGAAAAGAAGTGAAACAACTTTTTCGAATAACACCGAACACTTCTATCAGAAAAGCAGCGCATAAAGTTAAATGCTCTGATTCTTTTGTACGCAGGGCCAAATCTTATGTTGTTCCAGATCGCAATGCGGCAAAGAGCTTTTAAGCACAAAATCGTGCGAAAAAATTGAGGTCAAATTTAATAAAGAAAATGCACCTGTTTGTTGTGTGATGAATGATTAAACTTATGTACTGGCAGACTTTTCACAACTTCCGGGTCGAAATTTTTATGTGGCTGATGGACGATGTAATGTTCAAGAACAATACCGGATAAGAAATAACAAACAAATTTCCCCATGAAGTTTCTTGTGTGGCAAAAGAAGAAATCATTTGTGACATCAGGCACGGTCAACAAAAACGAAGTGTCTACAAAAAGGACTTTTACCTTCTTAAAACAGCACAAAGTACCTTCATATTTCTGGCCGGATTTGGCATCTTGTTATTTTGAAAAAAGGCACTTGATAATTATTCAAACTATAATGTACATTTTATACCACGGGATTCAAATCCAGCCAACTGTCTAGAACTTCGGCCTGTGGAAAGGTTCATGAAAAAAAAGAATTAAAGAACACAGCTCTTTCTTTTTTAAGAATGATTTTATAGCAATAGATATTTGAGAATGGGTCTTATTTAATATCACTATCAATTTCATATCAAGATTTACTGTTTGCTGGGAATAGTTCACCACCGAATTATAAAAAATAAGTGAGAAATCCCAATTACTTGATACCCCTAACGGAATACTGTGTTGTAGGGCAATGTGTAGATAAATTTTCGAGAGTGTGCCTTGTTTTGGACTAATGTGAAATCGTGGAAGCTGCAGATCAAAATTACGATATGAGGATAAAACTCATATCCTTAAAAAAGTTCTTTACGCCGAATATTATGTAGATACATCGTCAGCTCATTATTGGTTTGGCGCATATGCCGAAAAGTAGTGGAGAAAAACGACAATGAAGGTTTACATGAAGTTTTCTGAAAATATACCCGATAGAATATTTTTACATTTTCACCACTTCTTGGCAAATGTTTTGTTAATAGTATTTTTTGGAAAGTTAAAATTATTGTTTTGTAAGACATACGCCACTTTTCTAAATTTATTTCTAAAAAGTAGCTTTTTATGATGCATACTGATGTGTACTTAGTTGTAGACATTTTATTTTGCTTTTTCTCTTACTACTTTTTATCTTACGGCAATGAAGCGAAGCAAGATTAAAATTTATTTTCTTACTGTAATTTTTTTTGATTTCGCTTTAACTATTTGTTTTTCTTACGGCAATGAACAAAGCAAGAGTGGAATTTATTTTGTACGTTTTGCGATGAGTAATTTGCAGCATTTACCTAACAGAGGCTCGTAATACAAAACAATACTTAATAAACATTAAAATAGTTGATATGGAGCTAAATTAATGCTAAAAATCTCAGAAACCATAAAAAATTTCTTCAAACAGGCTTTGGAATCAGAAAGGGGTATTCAAAATATCTATACCCCATACCTCACACAATTTTTTTTTAAATGGTCGGTAGGTCACACCGTTAATGAGCGGACGACATATCTACATCTGAATAAGATTTTTTGGAGGCGTTTTTATGGATCAATTCTGAACCTACATGACATGACACAGAAGTTAGGTGAGGATCCTTGGGCAGTCATGGAGATACAGTTCACTTGGGTCCTTCAGTGGTCCCTTTGTTATACCCATCGCCAATGCCCATCCTACAGAGCAGTTACTCAGTAGGCGTCACTGCAGAATTCAACCAATTCGTCTTTCCAATGAAGGGAAGAAGTGAACTTAGTTCTATCCTAGATATTTCCTCCAAGCAGGAAAACACCGGTTTTCTCAATTATTTTATCATTATGCCCCAAATTCCCGGACATTGAAAGAAAATGAAGCCAGTTCTCCGTTTATCATAGCCAGGCCATAGTGCTCTGGATATGGAGAGAGTGGAAGCAAAACTCTATAAAGTTTGACAAGGGACTTACAGTGAGTCATGCGGAGGCCAACGAATTGATCATTGAATGTGTCATCCATACGGCCACCTCGTTTGGCAAGCTCATCTGCTATCTGGTTAACTGGGCAGTCAGTATGCACTGGTATCCACATAAGCGTTACCTTTGAATGCTTTGCAATCTCATTCAAAGACATCCGACATTCTACAGCTAACCTAGATGTCGTAGAGACAACCGCTAGGAAGGCAATGGCAGCCTTGCTATCAGTAAATATACATATATTCCTCAATATGCGATAATACCTTAGCCAATTAGCCGCCCCCTTATAGCAGATATTTTCGCCTGCAGGACACTACAGTCGCACAGCAGATGAATTCAGTTCCTCTATGAAAAAACCACCGCCAGCTCTTCTTCCTTTCCTCGAACCATCAGTATAGACCCTTAGGACTGGACCACAGAAAGTTCTTTCACCTATCAGCACACTGCCGCGTGTCGTATGTGCTGCGTACCCCGCACCAAAGAAAGGCTACGAAGTAAAATAGTCCACCCCGTCAGCGGCAATAGAAAGCTTGATTATCCTGGCGTTGCTACAATCAAGAGTCGACCAGCTGTGCACCGCGTCCAGCCGTGTCGCGGAGCAAAGAGCCACCTGTCTGGCGTTGAAGTCCACCGGGAGCATCAACGCCACCAGTCTGTGTACCTTTTCAAGCATCGCGCGGTTTCAGCCTTTATCTATCGCAGTCCACTATACAACAACCCCGTAAAACAGAGTGAGGCATAACTACAGCCTCAAAGATCCAATTGTCACACCGCAGGCCCGCGATTGCACGCAAATATAGCAACAATTGCCCATTCTTCCCATTTGGACATTCAGTCCTCACGACAGCTTACTGTACAGAACCACGCCCAGACCCTTGCGATATTTGAGATCTGAAGCTCAGTTCCATTTCACCTCGGAAGTCTGAAGCTCTCGGTCCTATATTTCCTTGTGAAGAGTACCAGTTCCGTCTTAGAGGGACTAACACCCAGTCAACACGACATACTCCAGGTGCTGAATAACAGTGTTCAAAAAACTGCAATAACTTTCATTTCTTTTGATTTGACTTCTGCTTGTGATTCTGAAATCAACAACAGTTTCAGTCAAAGCAAAATCACAAAACGAAAAACAAGCAGTTGAACGAAACTTTTGCCAGCAGTTGTTTTAAAAATTGTGATTTTGATTTTCTTTTCTTTTGAACAGTTTCGCAAGTAAAAGTAAAATCAATCTCTTTGCTTTTGTAAGTCGCAAACAGTCGCAGAAGCAAAAAGTTCTTTGTGTTTGCAAATTATAAGTCCCGATCAGGGTTGTCAGATTAATTTTGAACTTTTTCACCAAATTCAATGTCAAAAATCGCCATAGCATTTATTTTTTAGTTTTTGACAAAAATATTTGTATGTTTAGAATAATTAAAAATATTTTTTTATAAATCCAAAAAAAAAAAATTTGTTCCGTATCGCTAAAATCCGCTTCATTGAATTTTTCTTTGAATGTAATTAAATAGGGCTGAACTTTACAATATATAAATTTACATAAGCCGTTGTAAAACGTTTACTTTTTATATATAATGCTGAATTTTTCGATTTTGTTATTAAAAATATGTTTTTTTTGTGTTTAAAATAGACATTTTTAATTTGCCGATTTTTTTTTTGAAAATATGCGGATTTTTTACCACCACCATCTGGCACCCCTGTGTGTGAGTAAGTATAAATGTAAAAAAAAACAGAAGAGAAAAGAGAATATTTTTCTGTTAAAAATGTACAAAACTAAAAGACTGCCTGCTTTTAGGACTGCGACTTCTGACAACTTTCAAAAGCAAAGACACTGCTTGTGATTTTGATTTTTTTAACTTATCAAAAGCAGAACAAAACTTAGCACACGACTGCCGATTGTTTTCATAAGTTTTAACAAAATCAATGTTTGATTTTAAAAAGCAGACAAAAGTAAAAGCATTGAAAAGTTAAAATTTTGCGATTTTTCGACTTTTGACTTAAGTTTTTTAAACACTGCTGAATAACTTTAATGCAGTCTCCGTACACTGGGACATTATGCCGAAATGCTTCCCCGTGATGGTCCCGCAGCATCGTCAGCATATGCCACAGATCTGATGCTCATGTCTTCCATCTTCGTCGACATGGTATTCATAGTCAAGTTCCTCCATAGTGGATATAGTAGTCCTCCTTGAGGAGTACCCTTGTTTATCAGTCTCTGAACACTGGTCCACCTATCGTTAAAGAAATTACCCTTTTCCTGAGTAGATTGTCCTCTTAGAGTCCGGCCTGACGTTGTTGAAGGCCCCCTCAATATCGAGAAAGGCCATGAGTGTACACTCCTTAAATTCGAGTGATCTCTCAATATACCCAACTAATGAGTGGTGAGCCGTCTCAACAGACCGGCCCTTTGTATAGGCATGATGCGAGGCAGAGAGTAAACACCTTGGGATGGTCATCCTCAAGTTTACATCAATAACCCTTTTAAGAGTTTTCAGAAGAAAGGATACACGACTAATCGTTCGGCTTAGTGTGAGAAAGAAGTCTTCCCTCCTTTGGGGATAAAGACCACTCTACACAAGGTCGAGCTCACGAACGTCTTACGCATCCTCTGTACATAGCCATTAGCCATGGTATAATCAAGGTCGAACTCTTTCGGAGATTTATATGTGATAAAACTGTGGACAGCGATCTTAATCGTATTTTGTCGACACACAACCGTGATCCCGTAATTTGCCTTGGGAATTTCCAGGAAACTCAGTATTTATCATCCCCTCGAGTGTTTCCAGCAACCATCTGATTTCCCGATATAGATAGGGACGACCGGGCTCGAACCCATTATTTTCGTTAACGGTTTGTCTCAGAGAATCCCTCACCTCCGGTATAGAAGTTCCTCCAAACAGTCCTTTTCGCCGATCGAACCAAATTTTTAAAATTTCAATGACGACATAATCCGCCCAGTTACCATGACGATTTGCCACATTCAACAACCTACGACAGTCTCTTCCCATGGACGATCTCTGCCCCTACGAACCATTGGCCTGCATGCCAAGGCAGTCGCCATCTGCAGTGAATCCGTAAGAAGGCTCACTACCGCATCGATACCCCTGATATCATCGACCTGCGGAGCATTGGAAAGAGTCTGAACCAGAGGGGATGATGTATCTCGATCATACAGACCTATGCCTCAGACTTAATTGCCCATATCTATGATCAGAAAGCGAACAGCCAATTTCCGATCATATCAATAACCTCACTCCTAGTAGTCAAAACAAACATAGGCTCGCGGCCCTTATACCAGTATTTGAAAGTTTTTTTAACTTTTTTTTGGTGCTTTTGTTTAGTTTTAGTTAAACTATTTCTTTCGCTTCTGCTGTGAAAATAAATATCAACTGTTGAAAAGTTGGTTTTGCGTTCGCACAGCTTTGGTTTGCTGTGACTTCGTTCTATAGACGTGAAAAATGAAAGGAACAGTTCGTAAAAGAAAAATAATAAAATATCGGGACGACGTTTGTTGTAGCAACAAAAACACTACAACATTAGGTACGAAACGTGTAACTTATGTTTTGCAGAAACAACAACAAAATGGTCACACTGGTCTTAAGTATGAAAGCAAAGCAACTGTTTGTGTTCTTTCAACTTAACTTTTTTCTATTGCTGTTAACGACTTCGCAGCTACTTGGAAGCAAAACGATTATTTTTTTTTCTCTATTGTACGAAGTTACAGCAAATCAAATCTTTACGAACGCAAAGACAATAAAAAACTTTTCAACAGTTAAATTTTTTTTTCACAGCAAAAAACTGTTGCTCGAAAGTAGGAGCATACAAATTTATGTACTGTTTTCTGGTGACAAGCAATCAATTTTGTGGTAAAATTCATATAAAAATCACTCAGTTTTTCGAGTGCTTTTAATATAAATTTTACTACACAAGCAATTGCCTGTCACCTAGAAACAGCATATTAAACTTTTACTTTTCTGCTGAAAGTTTTGTAAACACTGCTAAAAAAAAACATTTAAATATGTATGTATCTCATAGACTGTAGAATAAATAACACTTTTTTAGACCCAAAGTTTTGAATATTTTACAATATTCGAGTATTTCGTGCTCTTATAGCACCACTGCATTTGAAAAAACTAGCGATATAAACCACAAGGTGAGTGTTTCTGCAAATTTATTAGATTGAAAACAAATTTTCTAAGTGAATTTGTAAACAAATTTGTGTTCCGAACTCTGTTTATATAATGTCAAAAAGTTTGTGCACACCACATTAATTCAATAATTATTTCGTATAATTACACTTACAAACGATAAATAATTCATTTAAACAACTGCCTTTAGTTAAAAAAAAAAACTAAAATGCATACGAATAAAAACGTTGTCCTTTACCCAATATTTTCATTTTCCTTTAGTGTCAGTAGAACACAAAACTATCATCAACTAACTACAAGAGCCATAAATGCATTATACATGTCCCAATTATTAAAAAAGAAATTTACGGAAAAATCGTGACCCATATCGTTAAAAGGTTGCTTGCTCTACTTTAGTTTTCATAATAAAATGAAGAAAAAAAATTAAATAGTTCAAACAAACATCAAAATCAATCAAGTGAAGTGAATCAATTCTATCTAACGAAACCAAACAGACGAAACAACAACCTTTTTCCTTCATGTCCACAACAACAACAGCTAAAATCTTCCAATACAAAATTTATTTATTAAAAAATAAAAAATATAATAAAAACAACAATGACAACTACAACGTTGCATCATTATTTTGTCTTTAATATTAAAAATAACAACAAAATAGAAAATCGTTAAAAATAAAAACAATAAATTACAAGAATCCCTCCACAATATCCTCTAAAATACTCTCACAACAATAACAGCAAGAAAAACGGAGGCAAAAAAAAAACAACTAAAAGAATAGTAACGTAAAATAGCAACAACAAAACTACAAACTATGAACTATGTAAATTATGTCAGTCAGTTGTTTTATACAAGCAGTTGTGGCAGTAGTTGTTCCTTTTCTTGTTCCTCTTTAATTTTCTCCATCAATAAAGTGCAGTTAGTCCAGTGTTACCACTACTTAACTAAAAAGTTTCACACCTGTTCGGTCAAAATTGTTTAAAACCCTATAAAATTACATAAACAAAAATAAATCTGAAAATTTGTATACCCGCCGTTAAAACTTATATGGAATTGGAATGTTCCCACGCCAATTGACTCTACGCATCGGAACGACTGGGAGTTCTACGAACACCGACCAAGGATTGTCAACTCAACTCTTCCCAGGACACTAGTAGCTTTATTAGCTGTTAACGTAATGGGATTCCTGAAATCGAACTTTCTGTCAAAAATTACTCCTAAATCATTGATATAATAAAACATTTCAAGTATAGAAGCATTCATAGTATTAAGTCCATCATTTGGTGACGGTCTTGAAAAAATCATCACCCTTATTCCATTTAACGTCGTCGTCATCGTCATCAATTTATTATCAACATAAATTTTTATCGACGTCGTCATCAATTCGATACAAATCTGGCATTCTATAACACCAATGTAACGATGTCGATTGCTTATCGCTTTTTAAAGCAAATCTCTAATAATTTAGACAGATGGTTTGTTTTGTTTTCAGTTTTTATTAAAAAAATTCAATTTGATGTTCGTTTCTTAAAAATATTGTGCTCTCAAAAAGGGTAGCTTGATTTATTCTGAATAATTCCTTTACTAATGGCATAAGACATTGCACTTTTCTCCCCGAATAAATCAACATTGTTAATAGTGCCCTGTCTGTATCTTTAAAACGGCGACGATTGTCAAAAAGAGCAAACAAAGCTACGCAAAAATTGCGAAAATTCGCGAAAATATTAATATTGCAAACAAGCCATAAAATTGCTTAAAAGTCCCTAAAATCATAAGGAATGGCAAAAATTCCGTAAAAATGGCTAATTTAGCGGAAATTCGCAAAAATTTGTTAGTTGCGGCATGATACCAAAGTTTAATATCTATGTAAAATGGTTAAAGCTGTAAGGAATCAGAAAACTTACAGGAAAAATTGCTTCTATTGCGAACATGGCTAAAATTCGCGAATTTTCGCTAATTTAGCCATTATGATGGAATTTTTCCGATTCCTTATAGTTTTAGGGACTTTTAATCAATTTTATGGCTTGTTTGAAATATAAAAAATTTTCGCGAATTTTCGCTATTTTTGCATATATTTTTCAATTTTCGCGTAGCGTTGTTGCTCTTTTTCCATTTTTTAATTCAACATTATAAAACTGTTTCGACACCAATAAGACTAACGACAAAACCAGAGTCAATTTATATCGGTGCAGACGTTAACGTTGCGTACGGCTTACCAAAAATACATCGACGCTTATTAATAAAACTTGATATTGACAAGGGGCATACCGATTTTCAACAATCGACACGAAATGACATCGTTTCGTATTGATGACGCTAAATGATACATTGAGTTCCATTAAATAGTCTGAACACCAAGATGTCAAGTAACTAATATCATTCTGTGGAAGTACTTGTTGATCTTTGTTGTCAAATGTAATAAACATTTTTGTATCGTATGCGTACATCAGTGTGTTGGAATTTTTTATAACAGAAAATACCATTTATTAATAGGGTAAATAAGAGCGGCCCAAGATGACTGCCCTGTGGCACACCAGATAATACATCTATGTAGTTAGAATACGTGTAACGGAACCTTACACATTGCTTTCCTACGGTAAATAAAGTTGTACATTCTAGAAGATTTGTGGTTGTTGATCGTGATTTAGAGAATCCTTTTTGGAATGCAGATAACACCTGATGTGATAGTGTATCATATAAAAATTTTTTCGAACAGTTTTGCTATAGCACTAAGTTTAGCAATTCCTCTGTAATTTGGGACATCAACTTTTGATCCAGATTTAAATAGAAGTATAATAAACGACTGCCTCCAAATAAATGGAAAATACCCAAATTTAAGTGATTTGCTAAAACTACATGTTAACGGAGTACTCAATAAATGATGGTAATGCTTTGAACTAGGAACCAAATACGACGGTTTCAAAATATGCTTTGAGACTGTTAGATGATCTATTACGGATATATTAAAAGTTCATGGATTCTGGAACAGAGTATGAATACTGATCATTCGAATTTAACGTAAATGATGAGTAAGTTGACGGAAAAAACTTAGCAAACATATTTTATCAAATTATTACCTGGAGAAATAATGGTAGGAAAATCAGCTGCTCGTCGTTTAGAGCTAACAAATATGGAAAATGATTTAGGCTAATTTTTTACTTTATTTAAATAGAAATTTTAAACCATTTGATAAGCGATAGTGTATTCATATCGTGCTAAGGAGTATTAAGAATAATTTATTGCTGAATTGTTTATTTTAAAATTTTAAACAGTTTATTTTTCATATTTTTAAGTCTTGTTAAATATTTTGTGTTCCAAGGCGGGCCATGATAACAAATTGGTGATACTATACGTACTGAATAGGAAAAACATTTATAAAGAAGTTGGTAAAATTTCGTAACACAAAGGTCCAATTCATCGCCAAAACGTGTTACTCATCTAACCCAGTCCATTTGTAATATCTGAAGATGAAGTTTGCTGTGATCTGTTGATCTAAAACAAAACATTTCTGTTGTTGAGTTTTTTTTTATTCACTTGAATGGGTGGTTGATGTAAAACGTTTATCTTCAATGTTGGGTGATATTGATCCTCAGAATTCGAGATGGGTATATGACGAAGCTTGAGATGGGATCAGGTAGTTTAAGTTCAAAGCAATTTTCCAGAAAATGTTTGGAATGTTAAAATCTCTAAATATAAGAACAAAATCTGTTGAATTTATTGTTTTCAAAAGTATTTTAATGTATTAAAATTTTGTTATAGATTAAAGTAACATACAACCTGTTTTCTGTAATCTACTACAAAAAACGACTTAGGCTGGGTTTTTGAGATCTCAGTTAAACTAGGTTTAGTTAATCTGAAAATAGATTTGTGTTGCCATTACCAAGTTTGTATATAAAATTTGGACAGAACAGCTTAGTTTTACTTAAAATGTTGATCTTAATGAATGATTAAAAAAAATCACATTTTACTCCGAAAAATCCGAGTTTTAGACTACTTTAAACTAAGTATAAACTTAATCCACATCTCAAAAACGGGCCTTAGTCGTTTACTGAATATTATAATATTTTTAAATATGATCAATCGGCTAATAGTTTTATTTCCCTTTGGAATAACTCAAAAAAGATAAAAATAAAAATTTTATTATCCTACAAAGTTTTTTTTACAATAGGAAAATATTTACACAACGCTATACATACTTTTTATCCCGCTCGCTGACAAAAATCATTCAATAACGTTAATAAAAGATAAAAATCGACTAGAATTACTTATGTTTATATATTTAGACCTAAAGCTGTCTTATTTTGAGACAGTAAAAATTGAGGAAAATTTAAAAGGAAATTAGTCTTATACAGGTTTATTTTAATTTTTGTAATAACGGCTTATTACGCAGAAGTTACATACAAATGCAATGAATCACAAATTGTCCGAAGAACTCGAAAACAGTAAAGTTTTTGAATAATTGCTAAGAAAGTGGCAACGCTGAGTTAGTGTATTTTTGCCTTTGTGTATACCCAGCAAACACAAAGTCAAACCTTTTATATAAAATGACGTTATAATTTCATATCAAGCACAATTCTCAAATCTTTTTCAATGGTTAAATTTTAACATTTGAATTCAAATTGATAATTATTTGAATTTTAACGTTTGAAAATAAACTTGGTAACATTAAAGAAAAAAATAAATTAAAAGATGTTAACATGGCGATTAAAGTTAAATGTATTAAATGTATAAAGAATTTAATATAAACGAGTTGCATGAAAATACAGTATAAAATAACTGACCTGGCAAACGTTATTCAGCCATACAAATTATTTCTAGTGAATGTTTTGGTTGTTAACTAAAAAATAACGAACGTATTCTAAGTATGTGGGGATGGGATCTATGACAGCAAGAGGAATGTACCACTGAAGACGATGAAAGAATAAACACAAAAACCAAAAAACAAAAATTTAACCTAAGTTGAATTCTTTAACATAAACAAAAGTAGGAAAAATTTTTCTGAATAGGAACACACTAATGATCTAGCGATATTGAATATACTTTACGAACTTTTCTCATACTAACCAAATTTACATAAAAAATTTCAATAAAATCGGTTGAGCCGCTTCGGAATTAAATAACAGAATTGAAAAAATTTCTCTATATGGACACCCTAATAACCTAGTTGTATAAAATATACATTACGATTTATTCCCATACTTACCAAAAATACATAAACGTTGCATAAAAATCGGTTGAGCCGTTACGGAGGCGTTCAAACGCAAACATAGTGATACGATATTTTTATATATTAAGAAAGAATTTGTGAGTAAAAAATTAAATACATACTGTTTGTAAAAATGCGAATAAGTAAAGGATAAAACGGTGAAGTGGAGAAATTATGAGCTTGCTGGAAAGGTGAATTAGGGATGGGCAAATTGAAAAAGTATATCGATATATGTCGTATCAATATTTTTTAAGAGTATCGATATTTATTAATTAAAAATATCGATATATCGATGTATCGAATGTATTAAGCTGAAATTTTTACCAAATTTAAAAACTTAATATACCTATGTAAATACATATTTACATATGAACAAACATTTTACATGTAATTCCAAGTTAATTCTACAATAAAATAAAATTCAATAAATATAAAATAGTGAATTTATTCCCAAGACCACATTTTTTTTGTTCGCCATATGAAATATATAAAATATATAAAAAAGTTGCGAATAATTTAAATGGGATTATATAATGCCCGTAAACGAAACTTGTGACACATGCTATACATGTACGACATTTAATTTTAATATAAAAGCGAACATGTTCAAATAAAAAAAAAAACAAAATATTGCTTTCTTTTTTATTAACATTCCAACTTTCATTAGTCTTTTTCTGCTTTTAATAAGGCTATCCTTTGCATAATTCTAGGAAGCTTGTCCGGAATATTTTTTCCCGCTTATTATTTTGTTGTCATCTCTTAAAAATCTATGAATATGTACAATGGCCATTTTCTTTCTTAATATTAGGCAAAAAAATTCTTAAAAAACAACAGTATTGTAAGCAGGTGAACGGTAAAATGTTGAATTTTATTATAAAGAGTTCTTAAAAATATCGAATTCGATAGTAGTAAATAAATATCGATGTATCGATATTTGGGTATTTTAAATATCGGCGATATATATCGATTACAATTTTTTTAAATATCGACATTTTGATATATCGATATATATTGCCCATCCCTAAGGCGAATTCCCTAGAGGTAAGGGCAATACTACAACAAATCAAAAACAGCAGAGGTTTTCTGCAATGCAATATTAGTGTTTACGGTTCGAACCGTAACCATTTCTTACAAAACATTTTAAAACCATTTCTAGTGAATTCGCCTTGCTTGTTGTATGATAAAGGTTATACGCACATCCAATAGGACGAAGAAAGCGCTATATTAACTTTCAGCAGCAGCGATGGATAATACTTTTCCTTTTTTGTTGAGAATGCTTTATTTTTAAAAGCGTTTGTCGTTTGAGAAAACATTTGATTCCATATAATTTTAAATTTTAAATCTTTGTTTGTTGGGTAGGAGTTTTTGTGTGTGTATTTGTGAAAGTGTGTTTATGTTTTGTGTGTGCGTGTGTTTGTTGTTCGTTCGTACATTATTTTTTATACTCTCTGTTTTTTTGTTGCATATTTTTACCTTTGCATCCGTATCCGTTTCGTTCGTTCTTTCGTTTTTATCACGTTTCCGTTTGAGTTACCTCAAAAATATTTTGTGTAATTAAAAAAACAAAACATAAAACAACAACAAACGAAAACAAATTTAAAAATAAAAAAAAACTTTCTAACACAAAAACAAAACAAAAATAACAACATCAACTATAACTACAACTACAAACAAAATCTAAGCAGCTTCCACGCCACAACAATGTTTACGGGTAAATTACAAATAAAAGTCTGCGAGGCGAGCGGTTTACGCCCAACAGATTTTCAAAAACGTCATAATTTAACATTTGGAAAATTGGCCGATGAACAATTAATTGATCCTTATGTTTCAATCGACGTTGATGATAATCTTTTTGGTAAGTAGTTTCAAAATAATAAACTTAATTTTTTTATAAATTTAATCATTTTAATATCTACCCACTGAAAAAAAAACAAACGTCATTTTCTTTACTCTTTTGGCAAAAAAAAAATACAGTTATATCACTCTTTGTGATATAAGAGTTGCTTTTTTAGAATCAACTAAAGAGAACTATTTTCAGTTGCCCCCAAATGCAACCTTAAAGGCCGTGTCAGATACAACTTCGTCCTGTTGCGTGACGTTTCTAACTTTGACAGAAACGCGTAAAGCAAAAAGTGTAGGACACAATAAGAACTTTGGCAACACTCACGCACGCACTGTTAGTTAAATTTTTCATTTAATTATTTGTTATAAAAATAAACATTAAAAATTTTATTGAATTATTTATTGGAATTGAATTTTGCAAAAAAATAAATTAAAAGGAAATTATTACTAGCTGATTGCCAAAGCGCTCAAAAAGATGATAGTTGCCTTACTTTTCGCTTCGCTCTGCGTTAAAAGTACTTTATGTGACATGTTTCCTATTAGTATGTATATTTCATCTTAGATGACATAGCGAATATGTAACGCAACGCGAAGCAAAAGTGTTATCTGGCATAGCCTCAATTCGTGTCAGTTTTGTTTCAACTAAAGGAAAATATTTTGAGTTTTACCTGAGTTTATGTTATAACGGTATATTTTAATGATTTTAATTTTAAGTTAAACTTGTTATTTTTCGATAATCATTGGTATACGCGTTAATCAGGGTATTATGCGTTTGTGCTGATGGGTGTAACGCATAAAAATATTAGTTTTAAAACAGGTGCGGATCCATCTTTAAAGTTTTGTAGCGTAACTATTGAGAAATTTTTTTAAAATTTATTTAAATATTAAATAAAATATTAAAAAAAAATCAAAAATCATCAATAAATTTGAGCTTAAATTAAATATAGACCTGAATAATTTAAGTAAATATTAAACACAAGACAACAATATAAATTAAATTATATTTAAGAAACAAGTAAATTCAAATAGTTATATTATAAATAGCATTTTGATCGTTTCAAACTACCCAATAAGCAATTTCGCTGAAATTCCAGTTTAAATCAAGTGTAATTCCAGTCCTGTTTTACATTTTCAAGCTTTGAAATACACTGGAATTCAAAAGCATACTCCAACAAAATGGATACTGGAAATACAGTCGAACATTAAAATGTAAATACTGTGAAATTGAAGCGTTGAATTACAGTGAAATTACAGTCTCAAAGGCGTAATTATTAAACTTGAGTTCAAGTATTGAAGGCAAGTATAAGTCGAACCAATGTATGTATAATATCAATATAATTCTAGCATACAATTTCAATGCAAATCAAATTGAAACCAGTAATACTTGGAACACAACTGGGACGAACGACGAATTTCGCCTAAGGCCGAGGCCACGCAATGAGCGGCTAAGCGGCGAGCGTCTGAGCGGTGAGCGGCAAATAATTAAAACCTATGATTTTCTACTGAAGTGGCCACAAAATGAGCGTAATTTCTGAGCGGCATTTCTAAGCGGCTAAGCGATGCCGCTCAGGAATAAAACATGTTCTAATTTTAAGTTGTTTTCTGAGCGGCAAAGAATAAACATGGCAAATGTGAATGTGGAGATTATAATTTCATTTGTACAAAGGCAACCGCTGTTATGGCAAGACAGATTATTAAATTTTAAAAATAAAAATATAACCGACAAATTATGGAGTGAAGTTGGTGAAATTTTTATATACATGTGTATAATAAAAAATAAACTTATGTAACTCAAAGTTAAAACAAGCCTTTGCTCTGCAGAAATTGCTTTTCTTTGTTTTGTCAATCTGTTGTTAACTTTTTTGCAACAGCAAATCAAAGGATTTCACAGACATACGGCAGTATTGCCAAAATCTGCGAAGATTTGTATATAAATG
This sequence comes from Pollenia amentaria, assembly GCA_943735925.1. Lineage (NCBI taxonomy): Eukaryota > Metazoa > Arthropoda > Insecta > Diptera > Polleniidae > Pollenia > Pollenia amentaria. The sequence goes on from OX031006.1 coordinate 89,474,594, forward strand.
TTTAAATTCGCCTTAATGTCGCCTTGCTTGATTAATAGGATGAACACCAAATCTTCTTTTTTTTTCTTTTTTTCTCTTGACCATGGCATTTTATTAACTAACCGCTCAGTAATAAGCCACTGGTTGCTCGAACTCGACGCTAAGCCGCTCACTGCGTTGCCTCGGCCTTACACGACGAATTTTTCAGTAAAAATTCGCTGAGTAAATTCGTCATATGAAGCACAATAACGACGAATAACAAGCATCTTTTATAAATGAAAAAGTTGATTGCTGTTTGTGCAAAGAGAGAGAAATAGTGTGACCATATTAAAAAAATAATGCTTAACAATTGAAACATAATCAAAAACACAACTTAAAACTATTTTTATAGCTAAATACTTTGTATCTATATTTAAAATGTTATGCAATAAAAAAAACAATTATTAAAGTAAAAAGTATCTTTATTTACTAAAATACTTCTAAACTAAAACCAAATATGGTCACCTAGTACTGATTTGCTTGTTCGTCTTTCGCCGGCATATGAGATAGAAATTAATCTATTGCAAAGACGCAGCGTATTACGAATTTCGCCGGACGCTATTATTGTGTGTATTTTCATATGCAGCGTTCCTAGCATAAGAGTGCTATATATGTTCCCTTCTCCATGGTGCGATAAGAACCGAAAGTAAAATGTAAAAACCATTCTTAGCAGGGCTGTGGAGTCGGAGTCGATGTACACACAAAAACTCCAAAAATTTTCGGCATAACAAATTTAAAAAAATTTACCAAAATAAAAATTCTTTGAAATTGGCGATTCGAAATTTTTATAGAATATTTTCTTGCTATATTTAACTATTTAAAAGGTACTCCATTAAAAAAGAGCTTAAAGTCAAATAATGGCCAGTCTCATAAAAATTTAGCATCAAGATTAGAGCAGGAGTCGGAGTTAGAATCTTTTTTTGACGATTCTACAGCCCTGGTTCTTAGGATAGAAATAAATCTATTTTGTGCCACGTCCGCTTCTCCAATCCCGCCCACATTATGTCGGATGTTGTGTATTGATAACCAAGATGCATGTACCCAATTTGGAAACTTTTACGCTTTCCGTGCTCCAGATATAAAAAAGACTTTAATGTCTTTGTATAAGAAGTGCGATGCCCACTTCTCCAATCATGCCCATATTTTTAGAGAGGTTCGGTATTAATAACCCAGCTATGTGTACCAAATTTGGAAAAATTTTCTCATACCGTTCTTTAGATATAAAAAATATTTTGGGCCACTCCCACTTCTCCAACCCTGGCCACATGTGGGATGTTGTTTGCTGATAACTGAGATGTTTGTACCTAATTTGCAAACTTTGGCTCTTTCCGTTCTCCAGATATACAAAAATTTTAAATGTCTTTGTATAAGAAGTGCCACGCCAACTTTTCCAATCACGCCCATTTTTAGAGAGGTTGTGTATTGATAACCGAGATGCTTGGACCTACTTCGGAAACTTTGGCTCTTGCCGTTCTCCAGATATATAGAAAGAAAAAATAAAAAAACCAACAGCAACAAGGGATTTATTGATAAAATTAGGGGCAGTCGCGGTTTTTTGCTCATATATCAGTTCTTTGTGGACCGATCTGGCTGAACGGACGGATTATATCGCTCATTTCGTGCAAGACCGTCACAACTCAAAATTTGAAACTTTACAGGAGAGCCTTTTTAAGATTCCAACCTATTATTTTCTACCTTCTCTTTCATTAAAATACAGTTATAAAATCAAATGTTTCTTTTTTGCTACAAAGAAAACCACATGTACAAGAGGAATGCCAAACACAAACTGAAATGTGACCTTGTTGATGTTAATTGCTCAAGTTTGTTACGAGAGGTCATAGCGTCACAAGCATCTGTATTACCGTTATTTTTTCGATAATTCTCTCCGTTCTTAGATCAATTTGTAGAGATTTAAGAGACTCGAAAATGCCAAATTTTGAGTTGTGACGGTCTTGCACGAAATGAGCGATATGTGACATATAAATATAACAACCAAGCCATAATCGTTTTTGGGGTCTTCGGAAACCCCATTTATATACTTTATTGGGGGTTAGATTAATATTGTAGAAATTACAAACGGAATGGCAAACTTATATATACCCTGTTACCTTCAGTGAAGTGTATAAAAATAATATTAATACGCTATAAAGGAAAACATTACTGATCATCTTAAGGAATTTAGTGGTGTATTCACATTTTATTATAAAGCATCTACTTATATCATTGGAAACGAAGTTTGAAGGACTTCTCGATGTTGAAATTTTTGGTGCTAAAGTAATATTAAACGAAATCAAAGACAATAACGAAAATAGTACTATTAGATTTGCCTGGAAATTTTTTCCGTGATACCACATGTACATATGTATGTATGTTAATATCGTTATCTAAAACGCAAACGGCCCTTACTAACCAAAAATTAAAAATCGAATTTTTCATTTATTCTGATGGATTGCATCAACACAAATGTCCACAACAAATTTGGGAAACTTTCAACCAAAACTAGCGAGTTTATAAACCAAAAAACAAACAGCCCTATCTACAAAAGCGTATCACGCATATTCATAAAAAATATTTTTGAATGATAAAAGGTTTATGAAACGAATTTTCTATAAGATGTATTACCATTAAGGAAATTAATGGTTCCAGTTTTTTGAAAAGCTTAAAATTCTTCTCCCATTCAGCACAGAGAAATTTTTACAAATATTTTTACACAAATATAAAAAATTTTTTTTTTGATAGCTTAAAGCCCTCAACAGTATGTGAGGGAAATGGCAGCAAGGAGCATTCTTAGGCTGATGGAGCTAGGACTGTTTGGAAATTTCACGGAGGGTCACTCGCGGATCCTGAGTGAAATTAGTACCAGTGGTTATCACCTAGGCTCGCCCGGCTCTACGGATTATTTGGTCACTAGGGTCGATTTTGGCCAGAGGTGATATTGCCTTCTAGGGAAAGCTGGTCAGGGCAGGGCAGATTGTATAGGGGATTTGCTATTTTCACTGATGGCTCGAAGATGAAGGGCACGGGTGCGGGGGTCTACATTGAGGATCTGGACATCAGAAAGTCATAGACTTCCCGACGACTGCAGTGTATTTCAGGCGGAGGTTCTGGGGGTTCTCAGGGCCGTGGAATTGGTAGGAGCTAACATTGCCAAGGGCTCGGAGGTCACTATATATGTGGACAGCCAGGCGGCTCTTAGGGCCTTGATGGGCTGTTATGTGAACTCCAGGCTAGTGGACGATTGCAGGAGGGCTCTAGGAGTAATCTTAGGGAATTATGTTGTGAGGCTCTGCTGGGTACTGGGTCACTGTAACATCACCGGCAATGAGATAGCTGATGAGTTGGTAAGACTGGAAGATCCTGACAGTTTGCAAGTGGTCAGGCCTCCAATAGGCTTCTACTTTGGGAGAATTAGGGAATGGATTCTGAACAGGACTAATCGGGCTTGGAGGGGCCGAACGGACTGCCGAGTATCGCGCACGCTGTGGCCGATGCTTAGTAGGTCAAATTCGGACGCGCTGCTGGGTAAGAGTAGGGCCTGCGTCAGGACCATGATAGGTATTATCACGGGCCACTGTATGAATGGCGGTGAGAATGGGGTCTGGCTTATCGGATATATGTAGGTTGTGTGAGGACCCAGAGGAGTTGGAGACAGTTGAGCACTTTCTGTGCCACTGTCCCAGGCTACAGAACAGCAGGCTGAGGTGGCTAGGTAGTAGATTCATGCACAAGTTGGGAGATGTCTCGGGCTGCGGGCTCCAGAATCTGACGGGATTCGTAATGGGAATGGCCTGGCTGCGCGGCAGGAGGCTGGGAAACATGTAGGGCAGTTTTTCCTGTTTGGTAGGGTTGTGTTTTGCTTGTTCTGTCCGATTTCTTATCATCCACTATCTTTCTTCCCTGTGCTTTCACCATTTACTTCTCCTACTCTGTCACACTAGATATCTTTCTCTTCTTTCTTCCTTTGTTTCACTAAATAAAGGCATCACAATGGACCATATTGGTCTCTGGGTGAGGGTGTGAAGTTTGCTTCACACCAGCCTTTCTAACCTAACCTAAACCCCTCACGACACTTCATTTTGATATAGAATTGATAGAAAGAAACAGTAAATGTTAGAAAGAACAAACTATAAAAAATGGCTGTGGGAAAAATCGCCCAAAGAAAAATGGCCCAAAAAAAGAAATGAAAAATCGCCCAAAAAAATTCCATGTAAAATTGGGCCTAAATTCATATGAAAAGTGACCTAAAATTTTTGGGCTATTTTTCGTTATTGTTGGGTGATTTTTCGTTTTTTAAATTTGGGTGATTTTTCATAATGAAATAAAAAAATGTTGTATGAAAAATGGCCCATTTTTTTGATTTTCTCCTCTATGGTATAACAAACACCGGCTTCGCTTACTAAAGCTTCTCTGCTTCTCTGGGCCCTTTTTCGTTTCTTTTGGGCAAAATTTCATATATAACTTTTTGGGTCATTTTTCATGTTCTGTTGGGCGATTTTTCATTTCTTTTTTTGGGCCATTTTTCTTTGGGCGATTTTTCCCACAGCCATAAAAAATGCAAACAAAGTTTTTTAGTTTTTTTTTCTTTTGTTAAGCTGGGATCACACGATTGACACAACATTTATTGTGCTTTATTGACGCACAATAATGAAATTGCCCCAATCAAATATTCTGAAATCACAAGATTGCCCTGTTTTATACAAATTTAATTGCCGCTAGTTGGTACAAAGCGAAATGGGTACAATAATTGCCGCAGCACAGTCACAATATTGTTCCAACGTGTGTCAACTGTGAAAACAGCTGTTGTGGAAGCTTTTTTATGTGTTTGGAAGTTCTAGTTGGTTTGGTTATTAAAAGAAAATTGTATCATATATTCAAACAAATTTTTGTTAAATAGTTTTAGTTGAAATTTTTAAAGGAAAATATATGAAATTTTAAACAAAGTAAAATTATATTTTAAAATATATAAAGAAATAGAGAATATATACATATGTATATTCATACTTGTATCGCCTAAGTTGATTGAAGTTTCGGTTTTAAATAATATTATTTAAATACCAGTACCTCAAATCAGTAACTTTTTGAATTTTACTACCGATATCGTTAAGTAGCGAGAAATCTCGGTTACTTCAACGAATTTGTCATTCTCGTTTTAAAGTTAACAAATATTTTCTTTAAGAAATATTAACGACAAATATCGGTAAAAATGTAAAAACGTCAAAGTTTAAATATTTTTAAAAATATTTAATATAATAAAAAATTAAAAAGAAATACCTAAATATTCCTTTAAAAGAAATAATACTCCGTTTTATTTTACTATTATTAAATACCTTAAATAAATATATCGATACCTTCCCATAAGAATGTATTAAGCGACACTTTTTTCGTAAATGACTTTTTGATGTGGAACTATACTAGAAGTTAAGAGCCACATTTTGGCCTGGGTTTCGCTGCCCTATCATGGATGCAAAGGAAACTAGAGAGAAAATAAAATTGTATAAACCGTCAAGTTTTCTCACTGGAATAATGTTGCTCCCTGAAATTTGTATTATCCGCCAAAGAAATTATGCTAAGCCACATTTTTAAAAATGTAATTGTCGTAAGCAACAAAAGGTCCACACAAAAATTTTGTTAGATGTCGCTTAGTTTAACCGAAATTGTCGCTTAGCACACTCATCCAACTAGAACTTGATCCATTTTTGCCGCTTATAACACTCCAGATTATGATTGGCTTTGAGTTTAAATAATTTTTCTATGAAACGATACATACAAGAACGATACATACAAGAATACGAGGATATTTTAAAAAATACATTTGGTGAGAAAGCAGACGAATTGGCGGAGACACACGAAGAAGATGATTTGTCTGACAATCAAAATGATTATTAATAATCTTAAAATTTCCGTATTTAATTTTTTGTTTTGAAATAAATGTTTTGTTACTTTTTATATAGATTTTTATTTATTTTACACAATTTATTTCAAACCTTTATTTTTTGTGTCCATGTCAATGTTTTAAGCGCCATTGTATCAAGCGCCAATGTCTTGACCACGAAAATGTACTAAGCGACAAAAACTTTTTATCTGATTTAATTTTTGGTTTTGCAATGATGTCAAGTTTTGTATTCTGAAAATCGCTTTCCAAATATGTTTCTTTCAATAAAATACACAAATAAATAACTAAATGAGACGTTTTTTTTTCGTTTCCTACACAGTTTTAGAAATGTCGCTTAATACATTCTTATGGGAAGGTATCGATATATACTTTATTATAATGAGAAATAAATAAATATGCATATATTTATTCCTACTAAAAGAAACACACAAAATTAAATTTTAAAAAAGGCAAATATTGGGACGTATTGTGTTGTTTATTTAATTGCCGCACAAGAACCCAATAAATATCGACACATTTTTGCTATTTTTATTGACGCGCGGTTGCATATCAGTCACACGATTGCCGCACCAGGGTTGCATTTTATTGGTAAATGTAAGCACAATATTGTCCTCGATTGGTACATAAGCCATTTGATTGTGCAGTCGCACGATTGGGGTATTAAAAAGTGTTAAAATTGGTGCATTGCGGCAATCGTGTGATCCCAGCTTTAGGGTTTCGTTAAATGTTGTCAACATTTTGTTTATGAGAAACATAAAAACAAAACAAACAAATAGCGGTAAATCGCTGAATTTGCAACACTTAATATTTCAAGCTTGAAATGTCAATTTTAAGTTAAACAATTTTACATTTTTTTTTTTTTTTTTTTTTACATAACTTATTTGTTTAACGATATTTTTATTTTTGCAGATATTTGGGAAGGTTTTGCCAAAACTTTGACTTACATATTGTTACGGCCTTATATATAAAAAATAAAACCGGTATATAAGGGGTTTATGAAACGGTTTTTATATGAACATTTGTTTAATAAACTTTTTATTAACCTGTTTTATTTTTTTATGAATAAGACAGTTAAACTTTAGTTATTAAGTCTTAGACCGTAAAAAAAATCTATTCATCATCTGTCTATATAACATTCGACAGTGATCATGTAATCTACGCCCTTTTTAGATCCTGCAAATATAAAACATAAAGCTTATATTACTTACCTTGCGGCCACACGATCAACTTTTTGTTGATAGTCTTTTACATATACTGTTTGTCAAAATTTACATAAATTGAAAGCTGTGACGTAGGCTGCACGCAGTTTTTAAGCAATTTTCTTTCAAGATGTCATCAAGAAAAAAATTTATACTGACAAACGATAAATTTGCTCACTAAACTTCTAATGGCTAGTTTACACTATCACACAAGTCTTACGTATTTTGAGAAAAATACAACGCTGTCATGATAAGTTGTTGTTTTTTAAAAAAATTCAAGCAATAATTAAATCAGCGACGCATTTTCGTCAAAATACGAAAGACTTGTGTGATAGTGGAAATTAGCCATAATCAGCTGTTAAATTGATCGTAAAATTGTTAAACAAATGGATAGTTAAAATTGAGATCAATCTCGTGGTCAATTTAAAAAAAGTGAGTGTGTTAGTAAAAAAAATGAGAGTGAGAGCAAATTGAAAAGTTAACCAAAATTGTACCGTCATGGACTAGTCAAGTATGCGCCACACAAGATCCTAATGTAACATTTTCATATAAGTTCCACACATTTCGAAATTTCTTCTATTGTACACATTTAAAATAAAATATGCGTATGAGTAATATTCTTATTAGTTATTATGGAAGTTTTAATCATACTCAGAGAAAAATGTTAAGACGCGTCAGTTTTAAAAATAAAATTTGTTATAACAAACATAAATAAAAACACATTTTTAAAATGATATAGCGTAGGTTATAGATAGACCTTTTTATGGATAATTAATTTTGTAATTTTTAGAAATTTTAAGTTTTGGGGCTTTCCGGACGAAATTTTTTTTAGGGTAGTTATTTTTACGCTCATGTGTTATTATACCCACAACATAATAGTGAAGAGGGTATTATACAATTTAATGACAAACTGTCATTAAGTCAAAGTCAAAGTTATAGAATATTATTATTTTCTTACCCGTTACACATGTTTATTTCACTTTTCTTGTATTCTACCCTTTGTTTACTGACGAACTCTAAATTATAAAACCTCAGCAGCATGCTCGATATGGTTTTCGTAATCATTCTACTTTGCTAATTTGATGTATTTAACTAAATAATTTTAAAAAATAAAATATGGGAACTTTTGCTTCTCATTTTACTTTTTAACATTAAAAATTATGTTAATAATACACAAAATGTGGCATCGAATTGATGTCACTGTAGTCATACCATAGATGATGCATAAAATATGACAAACTTTTATGATGACGTTCGTCATTGGATTGATTTCACCTTTTGCCTCATTTATGCCATTTGTAATTACATTGATGTCTAAATTCTGATGTTAGAGCATCATCAATATAAGGATGCATTTTTCTATGAGTGTACCAAAATTAAAAAATTTTAATTTTCAGAACTATAAAACTCTTGATCTAAAAGTAAATCCGGACATATTATTTATTGTTATGAAATGATTCTGGCCTTGGCTTTTCATTCTTTTTGGACATATGGACTTTCAAAGAAAAGCATAAGATCTGAAGGTTCATCGTCATACTGTTTAAAATCCATAAAACAGTGTAAGGAAAACTTGAACATTTAGAAAGAAAAAAATGTCTTACAGATATTGGCAAGGCAAAAGAAATCGAACAACTCTATCAAATAGAACCGAACACTTCTATCAGAAAAGCAGCTCGTAAAGTTAAATGCTCTTCTTTTGTGCGCATAGACAAAGCTTTTGGTGGGTTTATTGTCGTATAAAGTTCAGAGAGTTCCAGATCGCAATGCGGTAAAGAACTTTGAAGCACAAAAACAAAAAGGTCAAATGTTATAAAGAAAATACATCTGTTTGTTGTAATGGCAGACTTTTCACAACTTCCAGGTCAAGATTTTTATGTGGCTAATGGACGAGGTAATGTTCAAGAAGTTTCTTGTGTGGCAAGTGTTAAAGGAATTTACAGAAAATTACAAATTTGTTTAAACACTAACTTTGTAAACTTTCATCATATTATAACTACCATATCTTTTTATTGCTTTACAAAACTTATTTTACAAATTTTCTTCACTAATAACGTTGATCTTTAATAGAAAAATTTAACAAAAACACTAATTTTCACACAAAAATTTTTAGTCATTAAATAAACAAACAGTTTAAAAAATCACTAATATCCTTTAAAAAAAGATAATTATCAAATAATTTATTTTTAATTTCATTTTCATTTGCTTTAAAAAAATATGTATGAGAAATTATTAAAAATTTACCCAATCTAACCGAAGAATAAGTTTGGGCTGTTTTGTGCACTCATTTATACAACTTGCTAGAACGCTTTTCGGTAACATTTGGATTCCGCGGAGTCCTAATTTTATGTACAGTTCTATAACTATTTCATTTTTCATATTTTAAAAATGTCACTTTATTTTACATAATTTTATAAATTTATATTATTTCCCACGCACGTAGCACTGATCACATGAAAACTTATATACAAACTGTGCTTTTTTACGCATTTTCGTTTTGTAGTATTCACTATTAAACAGCAAGTCGTTGCAAAGAAGTTAATATAGAATGGGAATTGTTGAGTTGTGCTATTGTTGTAATTATATAACTGTTACAATTATCTGAACAACTCATTAAAGTGACGAAAAATTATAATTTAAGAACTCATAATTCGATTCTTACGTATTTTATTGTTGTTAAATTCCGAAAACTCTACTGCTTAACTATCAAATGTGACGAAGTAGGTAAAATTCGTAGAAGTTTACAAAGTTAGTGTTTGAACAAATTTGTGATTTTCTGTAAATGCCTTTAACAAAAATGGCCCACATTAAGAAAAAATTTAACTTCAAAAGAGTGCTTTTTGGAGACAAAAGCGATACAACTAAATTTATTGGATATTAAACTACCAAAGCGCTCTAATTCGTCATAAAATATAGACACTAAGTGGATTCTTGAAGTAAATATTACCATAGTGGGACACTTCTTCCCGAACGTTGTAACTACATCAATAAGAAGAGAATAGCAAAAGCGATAGATTTTTGCTAAATGGGGAAACTATTTAGATTATTTTTCGATCGAAATTGTTTGCAGGGACCAATTGCTTGGAGGGTTTTATTCATTTATACTTTGTTAATATGTGTGCATGTTAGTATTAAATTATTGAAATAGACAAGAGGAGAAATGAAACAGGTTTAGTAGTACAGAAGTTTGAAAGATGTAAGACTTTCATTCTGCGGCAACACTCACCAATTTCAATTGGCTTAGTACTTGTGACAATTAGAACCTGTGTTCCAAATTTCTCCAAATTATCTTCAATATTACGACCTGTACTTTGTGCACTAGGTTTACATGAACAGGCAGCCAGTGCAACCAAATATCTTTAAAATGAACTGCAAATAAGTATATGAATGCACACGAATAGTAACTATATCGCACTTAATCAACCTTTGTTGCAGCCAGTGCAACAAAATATCTTTAAAATGAACTGCAAATAAGTATATGAATGCACACAAATAGTAACTATATCGCACTTAATCAACCTCAATTTTTTTATTTTTTCACTTTTTCGAAAAAATCGACACGTTATACATATTCATATTTACCCGCTGTAAAAATATCTTGCTATTTTGTATACTTTTTGTATTTATATGCCTTTAATGTAAAATTAAAAAATGTTTGACTTCTACTGAACATTTTTGAATTTTGAGTTAATACCCTCTTGTTGATTAAGTGCGTTATATCCACTTAAAATATTAAAATTCAAATTTTTTCTTTTAACTTTCAATATAAAAACCCAAACTCTAAAACACTTTCACACACAATTTGATACACAAATGTTAACGAGGTATGTGCAAAATAACTATTGATTCATTTAATGTCTTCTTTTGCCTTTTTATGACCTCTTTGTATATCTTAATTAAGGCTGTCACAAAGTTTATTCATAATACACTTACCAAACTCTGGCTAACGATTTGCTAAACTCTTGTCAACAAGCTGCCAAACGTTTGCCAACTTGTGATAAACAGCCGTTTTATGTTGAATAATTTTGTTTGTTTTTTTTAATAAACTGTTTTTTTTAGTTTAGAGTCCTTTTTTAAATATATTTTAATTTAAAAACATTTCAAATTTTTATATAAAGAGGGAAAATAAAAATTAAATTAAATGACAAAACCAGCGATGATTAATGCAAAACGTGTTGCATTTTTGAGTTTAATATTCAGAGTTGATTTATTAAAAGTTAGACGACGGATACAATTTGTTATGAATAAATTTTGTGCTAACAAGCTGCTAAGCTTAATCGGCATTCTAGTTAGCACCTCGTTGTACGTAGTGTCCAAACTGTGGCTAAATTTTTGTTATGAATACGGCTGTAGATTTATGAAAAGTTTTTTGAACACTGAAATAATTTTTTGCTGTCCCTACGCTTTAGATTTTAAAAATTAACAACTTTTATTTAATGTCAAATTCTTTTCTTATATTCTTTATCATTGCAGATCGCTCAACAACACGTCCAAAAACGTTTGATCCTGTATGGAATGAACAATTTGTACATGATGTAATAAATGCTAAAAATATCAATTTAACGGTATTTCATGATGCCGCCCTCCCACCGGATGATTTTGTGGCCAATTGTATAATACCATTAGAGGATATTATGCAACACGAAAGTAATGTACCAGATTTATGGGTGAATTTAGAACCTCAAGGAAAAATCCATGTAGTAATCGAACTAAAAAACAAAAATGGTAATTAAAACAATAAATTTACATTTAGTTAAAACGCAAATTTATATACAAAATTATTAAATATTTAATAGATACAACTAAAGATACAACAGAAGTTGATCATGCTGTTAGTGGTGGCGCTGGCGCCAACAAAGAGTTCAAAGAACGAGCAGGATTTAATCGTCGACGCGGTGCTATGCGTCGTCGTGTACATCAGGTAAGTTATTGTAAAAATAATATAATTTTTGCTGTTATTTAATGTCTTATCTGTATTTATATTTAAGGTTAATGGCCACAAATTTATGGCTACATTTTTGCGCCAGCCAACGTTTTGTTCACATTGTCGCGAATTCATTTGGTAAGCTTTAAAAAAAAAAAACTGCCCTTTATAACCTTTCAAATCATCCATATTTTGTTTCTTTAACTTATGATTTAATTTGAACACCTTTTTTAAATAGTAATTAACATGTTTGGTTACAATTTGTTTACTGGGTTTTCTTATTTTTATGTTTTATTTTGGGATTTTTTTTAGTTTAGGAATTGTTTAATTTTAGTATTATGAAATTTTAGTTCTATTATTGCTTTAAAATGTGTTTTTGTATGCTCTTTGAAAAAAATAGATTATGTAATTTCATTTGAAACTATATACTTTGTTTGAAACCATTTAAACGAGAAATGTAAGGAATAATTTTTTATTGAAAATTTATGTTTCTTTTTTTCACATTATTTTATTAATTTTCATTTCTGGTGCTCGCAAAATATGTTCCTTTTATTATTTTTGTTTTTTTACATAACATTTTATAATTTTAATAAACCCAATATACAAACTTTATTTAAATATAACTTGAGTATATACAAATGTACAAGCTACGGACATTTTTTGCCTTTGCAGGGGAATTGGTAAACAAGGATATCAGTGCCAAGGTATGTGTATTGTTTTATATAAAAACAAAAAATAAAAACAAAATTCAGCTACAAGAAAATTGAAGAATGTAAACTATGAATGTTGTTTATATTTCCTTTAAATATACATACATATATATTGTATATGGAAATTCATTTTTGTAATGTTTATTTTTTTCTTGCAATTCTCATTATGCATTTGCTTCATTTTATTTGTAGAGAGTTAAGAATTTTCTACTAATTGTTTGTTTCTATTTTTGATAATTCTTCATAATAAATTATTAACATAACTTTAAAAAACATATCACACCGGTTCCTCTAACGAATGTAAACTCAAAACTTGCGAATTTCCACTTTATGCAAGAAAACAATATGTACAGTTGCCATATTGTCCCACTTTAAAAATCTTAAAAATACAGTTGTTTCCCTTTTAGTGATATTAAGCAGAAAACAGTTTTTTTTTTGCTTCTACTGAAACTTTATAAATTTCGAATTAGAGAAACCGGTGAGATATAATCATTTTTGATTTAATGTTATCACTTTGAATCATATATTGATGTTAGAATTTTTTAGTTGAGGTTTTATCGCTTTATTGACTCGAGCAAATTAAAGAATGTCTGTTAAAATCAATCACCCCTATCGTGAAAAGAATTTCCCTTGAGATTTGTACCCTTTCCCTTGAAAAATGTATAGGGAAAAGCAAAATTTTGAGGGAAACAGCGTATTCACAGCAGGGGTGAATGTGTGTTTTAAAGTTTGCAAATCTAAATCTTAAAAGAAGATCCTACGGCCATGTTCTCGAAATCGAAATCCCGCAAGGATAAGGTATATAAAAGAAATATTTTTATGAACTTTAAAGACAGGATAGTTTTCATAATTTGTTCGATATTAATTGCACGTTATTTCTATTTCCAGAACGCGGCCGATAATATTCTTCTTTATAATTTTCCCCATAACAATATTTTTTTCTATCTCTGGGTAATCTAAGTTTTATTCTGCATTCTAATATGGCGTAGGGTCCCAACAACAATTGAGGTCATCAATATCGAACATCTATTTAAAAGCCCTTTTCGCAGATTTGTGCGAATGTATATAATAAATATTTTTAAATATATAATGTGAATTAAGAATTGAGTATGCCAATACTTGCTAATAAATAGGGACCGATATGACTCGGGAATGTCCGTAAGATATTTTTTGCTAAAAAAAAAATATTTTAAACAAAAAAAGTTTAAGAAAAAAGAATAAAGAAACAAAACTTCTCTGATCTACCGATAAGCGTCGTAATATGTCGGTAGATCAATACTGTTATCGAGAAAATAAAGAGAATCAAGCAGCAAATAGAAAACCACTTTTGTCTTCAATAACGAATCAAAAATTTTCATGAAAAATCGGTATAAAATAAGAAATAATATAAATGAAACATGTAAATTTTTGGAAAACATTGATCTTTTAATAATCGAATCAATCAGCAATATGTAGAACATGTGGTCGGTATAATCGGTCTCTAATTGACTTGGATAGAATCAAAAACTTAAATGTTGATATTTGTAATATTATGATGGATATTTTTTTATGCTTAGGCGAAATACAATTCTTAATGCCATATACAGTGTAATATCCTTAAGGACACAGTTCTTAAGCGGACACCTCCCTTAGACGGACACTGTTGTCTGGTCCTGGCAGAGTTCCACAAGGAAAGCAATGAGTTTTTTTGTACGGACATATTTCAATCATCCAATCGTTGAAGGGTTATGAAATATTTCTGCCAAATTATATACCACTGACCCTTCTATTATTAACTCTTATTACGGGAAGTCATTTGTACGAACCCGATTAATAGTAAAGAACTTTTATTATCAAATAAATAAACTTAATATTTTTAAAATAGTAACTTATAGTTTTCTACGATTTTAAATATATATATTAAAAAAAAGTTGTTATCTAAAGATTTAATAATACGATATCTTGACAATCATATATGTTATCAGAAAATGTTTAACTCTTTCCAAAAAAAAAACACATATTAAATAACATTAATTAAATGAATCATCGTTATATGTTTGCTATCTGTTAAGCTTTTTGCTTTAAACGTTTTCACAATAATTTATATAAAACTTTAAAATGATATCAAATTCGTACTTCATAAATTCATTATTACAATTTTAGAATATTACATAATAAAAAACAAGCCTACAAAAACACTATTTTTATGTTTTTATGTATGACCGTCTGGCTGTATTTAGTTTTATTTAAATCTAAACGCTGTTAAACAATCGTTAGAACATTGTTGCTTGTTGGTTAAATGTCTTAAGTAATTTACGTGATATTATTGTTTAATGTAACACACAGCATCTATCTTTATTTATTTTTCTCATTCCGTTTTTGTGTTCTTATCGCAGAAGTCACACTAATGTAAATAAATCTATTGAAATTTATTTTTTGTTTCTCATATTGTTTATACATCTTTAAGATAACATTAGAAATATTTTGTTAATTTATATACATATTTATATATCTTTGTGTTATTGCTGTTGTATTATGTTAATATTTTTTACATATTTGATTTTATAAAAATTATTATTTTTAGTTACATATATTAACAAATTAATTTAGTTGTAGGAAACTTTTCTTTTTTATTAAACGTTTAAAAAAAGAAAAAAAATAATAGTTCCGAAACTTTAAAAACTTTGATACATTCACGATATATTAGTTCGAAAAGAAATCTTTCCAATATCTTAATTTTAAAAGAAGTATCCATCGTTTGGACAATTTCCCAAAATTTTAAACTAAATAAAAAATACTCTCGGCAATATTTCTTGGGGCAATTAAAGTTAAAAAAAAAATTGCAGTATATATGTACATGAATACTGAACCGGGGTTTAGGCAAATAGTTCTACATTTATTTAATGAATAACTTATCAGAAGTGGCAGTGTTCATTGACTAGGCGACATGAAGCTTTATTTTTTTATTTTTCATTTTAAATGAATTAAAAAAATATAAATCAAACATGACTTTTTCCCAAAAAATTTTCATGTGTGGAATAAATTTTTCATAAATATTTAGGAAATAATTTGCAACGCAATGTTTAGCTGGATCCCAATAATTAGTATGAGAGCAAAACTTTCTAGACTTAACCTAGAAATACATAACACATTGATCTTATAGGTTTTGAATATTAATCATGACCATCACTTTGCAATGTGCAAAAAATTACATGTGGGTGTTAGTCAATTCTGGTTTTTGCCATAGGGCATACGTATTCTCAAGAAAACTCATAAAGACTTACCCCCATATTCATAAAAAATATTTCAGGTTTTTTTTTTTTGTTAATCAAAAATATTTTTTATGAATATGGGGGTTAGCCCCTAATCATGTAAAACGCAACGCAACTCAAAAGAATTATATTGAAAGCAAAAACAAAGTCATAAATATTTTGAAATTTTGTTGCTGCTTTCTACAGAAATTCAAATTGCGTTTTAAGATATCAAACGCTGTATTGCTTGTGGCGTTAAAATTTTTAAAACGGTACATGAATTTCTGTAGAAAGCAATAACAAAATTAAAAAATATTTATGACATTGTGTTTTCTTTCAATGTAATTCATTACCGTTGCGTTGCGCTTTACATGATAAGGCCTTAAAATTTAAAATTCGATTTGTTCTTTAAAAGTAATTTATAAAATTCATTTATTAATGATGTGCTAATAATTCCAATTTATGATAAAAAACACTGAAATTTATTGTTGTGGGAAAGCTAGTTTCTATGCGCATTTCGCTGGTTGCTTAGGCCAGCTCGTCAGGAAACTTTTTCCAAATACTTTAGAAAAGCTAAAAATATTATACAAGTAAGACCATAAAGTGAATAAGAATTTAAAACACTCAGCTCATACTTGTAACATTAGCTCTGTTTCTTTACTCTACTTTGGGATCCCTCGGGATCCCAATTTGCACGAAAAGCGTTCCCGTACTTTAAATTTGTGTAAAAGAGAGCGAGTTTGAGAGAATAAAATTCTTCTTCTTATTGCACGAAACAGCCCAAACTTTTTCTTCGTGTAAATTGTTAAACAGCTGTAAAACATAAACAAACCAAAAAAAGGTATAGAAAAAATGCTAATGAACAAATTTTGGAAAGTGTTGTGGAATAAAATAGTGTTATTAAATAAAAAGGTTTCATATTAAAATATCAAGAAAAATAATGTAAGTTGTTGTAAAAGTGTTTGTATTGTTCTATTTTTGTTAATAGTAGTTTATTTCGACAGATAATATACAATTTTTCAAAAGTGGCGAACTTTTTATTGGTTTGTTAAGACTGTCAAAACACTTTTGACTTTTTATTTTGTGCTTAAAATGGTTTTTTCTGTTCCCGTACTTTTGGGTAATTTTGTATCATTGTGAGAGAAATTTATGCTTGCTCTCATTTTCACGAACTTTACCCAAAAAGTAAAGAAACAAAGCTAATATCAAAGCTTCAACAAAGACACAACAATAAATAGTTAATTTTTTCTTTCTTACATTCCCCTACAATTGGCTGGGTTTTTTCCAACACGAATTGTAGTTGTAAGAGGATAGAAAAAAAACAAAATTAAAAAAAACAAGTTGCTTAATAAAGAAGCTTGCCATTTCAGTTTTTTATTTGCCGGGCACTTGCAAATTTATTATCAAAAATTATTTTCGGGAATGAAATATTTATTAATTAATTCATTTATTAATGATGTGCTAATAATCCCAATTTATGATAAAAAACACTGAAATTTATTGTTGTGGGAAAGCTAGTTTCTATGCGCATTTCGCTGGTTGCTTAGGCCAGCTCGTCAGGAAACTTTTTCCAAATACTTTAGAAAAGCTAAAAATATTATACAAGTAAGACCATAAAGTGAATAAGAATTTAAAACACTCAGCTCATACTTGTAACAATATCAAAGCTTCAACAAAGACACAACAATAAATAGTTAATTTTTTCTTTCTTACATTCCCCTACAATTGGCTGGGTTTTTTCCAACACGAATTGTAGTTGTAAGAGGATAGAAAAAAAACAAAATTAAAAAAAACAAGTTGCTTAATAAAGCAGCTTGCCATTTCAGTTTTTTATTTGCCGGGCACATGCAAATTTATTATCAAAAATTATTTTCGGGAATGAAATATTTATTAATTAATTCATTTATTAATGATGTGCTAATAATCCCAATTTTTGAATGAAAACACTGAAATTTATTGTTGTGGGAAAGCTAGTTTCTATGCGCATTTCGCTGGTTGCTTAGGCCAGCTCGTCAGGAAACTTTTTCCAAATACTTTAGAAAAGCTAAAAATATTATACAAGTAAGACCATAAAGTGAATAAGAATTTAAAACACTCAGCTCATACTTGTAACAATATCAAAGCTTCAACAAAGACACAACAATAAATAGTTAATTTTTTCTTTCTTACATTCCCCTACAATTGGCTGGGTTTTTTCCAACACGAATTGTAGTTGTAAGAGGATAGAAAAAAAACAAAATTAAAAAAAACAAGTTGCTTAATAAAGAAGCTTGCCATTTCAGTTTTTTATTTGCCGGGCACTTGCAAATTTATTATCAAAAATTATTTTCGGGAATGAAATATTTATTAATTAATTCATTTATTAATGATGTGCTAATAATCCCAATTTATGATAAAAAACACTGAAATTTATTGTTGTGGGAAAGCTAGTTTCTATGCGCATTTCGCTGGTTGCTTAGGCCAGCTCGTCAGGAAACTTTTTCCAAATACTTTAGAAAAGCTAAAAATATTATACAAGTAAGACCATAAAGTGAATAAGAATTTAAAACACTCAGCTCATACTTGTAACAATATCAAAGCTTCAACAAAGACACAACAATAAATAGTTAATTTTTTCTTTCTTACATTCCCCTACAATTGGCTGGGTTTTTTCCAACACGAATTGTAGTTGTAAGAGGATAGAAAAAAAACAAAATTAAAAAAAACAAGTTGCTTAATAAAGCAGCTTGCCATTTCAGTTTTTTATTTGCCGGGCACATGCAAATTTATTATCAAAAATTATTTTCGGGAATGAAATATTTATTAATTAATTCATTTATTAATGATGTGCTAATAATCCCAATTTTTGAATGAAAACACTGAAATTTATTGTTGTGGGAAAGCTAGTTTCTATGCGCATTTCGCTGGTTGCTTAGGCCAGCTCGTCAGGAAACTTTTTCCAAATACTTTAGAAAAGCTAAAAATATTATACAAGTAAGACCATAAAGTGAATAAGAATTTAAAACACTCAGCTCATACTTGTAACAATATCAAAGCTTCAACAAAGACACAACAATAAATAGTTAATTTTTTCTTTCTTACATTCCCCTACAATTGGCTGGGTTTTTTCCAACACGAATTGTAGTTGTAAGAGGATAGAAAAAAAACAAAATTAAAAAAAACAAGTTGCTTAATAAAGAAGCTTGCCATTTCAGTTTTTTATTTGCCGGGCACTTGCAAATTTATTATCAAAAATTATTTTCGGGAATGAAATATTTATTAATTAATTCATTTATTAATGATGTGCTAATAATCCCAATTTATGATAAAAAACACTGAAATTTATTGTTGTGGGAAAGCTAGTTTCTATGCGCATTTCGCTGGTTGCTTAGGCCAGCTCGTCAGGAAACTTTTTCCAAATACTTTAGAAAAGCTAAAAATATTATACAAGTAAGACCATAAAGTGAATAAGAATTAAAACACTCAGCTCATACTTGTAACAATTTCAAAGCTTCAACAAAGACACAACAATAAATAGTGAATTTTTTCTTTCTTACATTCCCCTACAATTGGCTGGGTTTTTTCCATCACGAATTGTAGTTGTAAGAGGATAGAAAAAAAAACAAAATTAAAAAAAACAAGTTGCTTAATAAAGCAGCTTGCCATTTCAGTTTTTTATTTGCCGGGCAAATGCAAATTTATTATCAAAAATTATTTTCGGGAATGAAATATTTATTAATTAATTCATTTATTAATGATGTGCTAATAATCCCAATTTTTGAATGAAAACACTGAAATTTATTGTTGTGGGAAAGCTAGTTTCTATACGCATTTCGCTGGTTGCTTAGGCCAGCTCGTCAGGAAACTTTTTCCAAATACTTTAGAAAAGCTAAAAATATTATACAAGTAAGACCATAAAGTGAATAAGAATTTAAAACACTCAGCTCATACTTGTAACAATTTCAAAGCTTCAACAAAGACACAACAATAAATAGTGAATTTTTTCTTTCTTACATTCCCCTACAATTGGCTGGGTTTTTTCCAACACGAATTGTAGTTGTAAGAGGATAGAAAAAAAAACAAAATTAAAAAAAACAAGTTGCTTAATAAAGCAGCTTGCCATTTCAGTTTTTTATTTGCCGGGCACATGCAAATTTATTATCAAAAATTATTTTCGGGAATGAAATATTTATTAATTAATTCATTTATTAATGATGTGCTAATAATCCCAATTTATGATAAAAAACACTGAAATTTATTGTTGTGGGAAAGCTAGTTTCTATGCGCATTTCGCTGGTTGCTTAGGCCAGCTCGTCAGGAAACTTTTTCCAAATACTTTAGAAAAGCTAAAAATATTATACAAGTAAGACCATAAAGTGAATAAGAATTTAAACCACTCAGCTCATACTTGTAACAATATCAAAGCTTCAACAAAGACACAACAATAAATAGTGAATTTTTTCTTTCTTACATTCCCCTACAATTGGCTGGGTTTTTTCCAACACGAATTGTAGTTGTAAGAGGATAGAAAAAAAAACAAAATTAAAAAAAACAAGTTGCTTAATAAAGCAGCTAATATTTTTAGCTTTTCTAAAGTATTTGGAAAAAGTTTCCTGACGAGCTGGCCTAAGCAACCAGCGAAATGCGCATAGAAACTAGCTTTCCCACAACAATAAATTTCAGTGTTTTTTATCATAAATTGGGATTATTAGCACATCATGAATAAATGAATTAATTAATAAATATTTCATTCCCGAAAATAATTTTTGATAATAAATTTGCATGTGCCCGGCAAATAAAAAACTGAAATGGCAAGCTGCTTTATTAAGCAACTTGTTTTTTTTAATTTTGTTTTTTTTTTTTCTATCCTCTTACAACTACAATTCGTGTTGGAAAAAACCCAGCCAATTGTAGGGGAATGTAAGAAAGAAAAAATTCACTATTTATTGTTGTGTCTTTGTTGAAGCTTTGATATTGTTACAAGTATGAGCTGAGTGGTTTAAATTCTTATTCACTTTATGGTCTTACTTGTATAATATTTTTAGCTTTTCTAAAGTATTTGGAAAAAGTTTTCTGACGAGCTGGCCTAAGCAACCAGCGAAATGCGCATAGAAACTAGCTTTCCCACAACAATAAATTTCAGTGTTTTTTATCATAAATTGGGATTATTAGCACACACATCATTAATAAATGAATTAATTAATAACTATTTCATTCCCGAAAATAATTTTTGATTATAAAATTATAAAATTTTAAAAATTCAAAGCTCATGGGGAGAAAAAGAGGTAAATAAGTGCTTTCGTACTTTTTTATAAACACTTTTTTTTAAATATCATATATGTATAAAGCTGGAAAACTGATGTACAATTCGATATACATAAGTGTTTTGTTGTTAACTGTAGGGAAAATTTCTTACATGTAGCGATTTTTGTTTAAGAAAATTACTATTTTTCATTTAAAATTATAGAAAATTGTACTGAATAGAATGCACTACAATTACTCTACGAGAGAGTGAAGAAAAGAAACAGTTGCCTGTAAAGTTTGCTTAATATTTTTTGAGGTAAGGCCTCAATATACCTACCTACTCAGAAAAAATGTTCTCTACTCACAGAAATTTTTGCAGTAAAATTTAGTAAAACAAAAAAACATATGTTTCAAAAGGTAAACAAACAAAAGTAGCAAACAAAAGGCATACAAATTATGAAAAAATTGTTTAAAAAAAGAAAAGTTGAAATAAAACTAAAATAAAAACAAAAAATTAATTAATATTAATTAATTAAACTTGTTTGTGAAGAATTTATATGGCTAAATACCAACTTTTAAAACTTTGTTTTGTTATACTAAATTTTTTGGAGTTGTAAAAGTGTTAAGTACTCGGGTACTTAGAACAGCCCTTGTTTTTAAAGTTATCAATAAAAAAAAAGTATTCGTGTACTATTGATCAAAATTTAGCCGGACACAAATTAGCAAATTCAAATAAAATAAAAAACAAACAAATATGAAAGATTACATAAAATAATTTGTTTGTATTTTCCAAAAATATTCGTGTTATAAAAAGAATTTAATCGAGTACCGATAAGAAAACGAGTTAAGTAGTCAAAAGTGTAAACATTTTTCAACACTTCAATTATTTGCCATCAGCTGTTGCCTTTATTTTACGAATTTTTACAAATTTTGCGTTCGCGTACTTTTTTGGACAACAGCTTTTTGTGAGAGCAAATTTTTAAGTTTACTCATTTACTGCATTTTACTGTAAAAGTACTCAAACGCACCTATTATCGCACAGCCTAAACGCCAGAAGCTAACAAATTTAAATATGGACCTTAGGCTTGTCTGCTCTCTCGCAGATGAAAAATTTTGGTATTTTTTGTTAAATCCTAGATACATAAACTTAGGCATATGAACATTTCCACGAAAGAAAGGGAGACGCTAATGAAGTGGCGGGTTAAATAAATATTAAATAAATACTAGTAATTATATATAGGGAACCACACATGAAACTTTTTTAAATTAATCTTTGCACGAAAAAAAGCAAATTTCGAAATATTTCTGTATTGATCTTAAAAATAGTGTAATTTAAAGACATTCTATTTGACATAAATTTTTATTTGAACTGAGATGTAACGATAACGTTTACTTCAAAATATTTTTCACCAAACTTTATCAAAAACTTTTTATTTAATTTCACTTTAACTTCCAATAATGAATCGCTTAATAGATCGCACACTAAATCATAAACAGTCACAACTCAAAATTTATCAAAATCTTTTTTTTTTTTAAGCAGTTCAAAAATCAAATCTCTAACGACCACGAAAATTTCGTTTGCGTCAGTGCCTTCTATAACTGGAAAAATCGCGTCTCTCCTGAACATTTGTGAATTTGAGTTGTGACTGTTTATGATTTAGTGTGCGACATAATATTTTCGCATGTTTATTAAGGTTTTTTTTAATTATATGTACAACTAACATTTTATTTGTTAATAGTTTATTTTGGGTATAAAAACATACAATTTAAATGTTTACTGTGCGTCACTTCATTGCAATAACAATATATAAAATGAAATGATAAAAAGCACCCACTTTCTTAATTTAAAATTGTTAAAATAATTTTTTTTTATAATTTTACCTTTATTTAAAACAATTAAATTGTTTTCATGAAACTTCCAGTTTGCACCTGTGTTGTTCATAAGAGATGTCATCGTTCAGTGGTAACCAAATGTCCTGGCATGCGGGAAGAGGTAAGAGGTTTTATTCAAGAAATTTTTAAAAGTATAATTTTTTATTTAATGGACATTTTTTATTTCATTATAGCAAAACAATTTGGAACCCGTACCAGCTGGTCAACGTTTTAATGTTAATGTGCCACATCGTTTTGTTGTACACAACTACAAACGCTTTACATTTTGTGACCATTGTGGTTCCCTATTATATGGTCTCATTAAACAGGGTCTACAGTGTCAAGTGTGTAATATGAATGTACACAAGCGTTGCCAAAAGAATGTAGCAAATACGTGTGGTATAAATACAAAACAAATGGCTGAAATACTTAGCTCACTGGGAATATCGCCCGATAAGCAAGCACCTAGACGATCAAAGGTTTGTTAAGAATTTGAACGTGTAAAATAAGAGTCAATTAATTTTGTATGTTCACATTTTGTTATTTTTCAGTATTTAAGTCAACCAGGTGGTGAGGATAATTTCGGAGCTAGTATTCATGGCGAAAACAGTGATTGTATCTCTACTACCACCCGTAGTTCAACAATGTCGCATCAGACTACATCGTCGGGTAGTTCTGGTGCGACTAATATAAGTGGCGATTTGGGTATGTCGAGTACCAATCGTTATGATTCGCGACCCGGTAAAACTTGCTTGCAAGATTTTAATTTCATCAAAGTACTGGGTAAAGGCTCATTTGGTAAAGTTATGTTGGCGGAAAAGAAGGGCACCGATGAGATATATGCCATCAAAGTATTGAAAAAAGATGCAATCATACAAGACGATGATGTCGATTGTACAATGACCGAAAAACGCATTTTAGCTTTGGCAGCCAATCATCCATTTTTAACGGCTTTACATTCCTGTTTTCAGACTCCGGTAATTCTCAACTAAATATTTAAGTGAATTGAGTACAAATGTTTTGACAATTTTTTTTCATATTAATGATAGGATCGTTTATTTTTTGTTATGGAGTATGTTAACGGTGGTGATTTAATGTTTCAAATTCAAAAAGCTCGCCGTTTTGAGGCTGCTCGAGCTGCCTTTTACGCTGCCGAGGTTACACTGGCCTTACAATTTCTACATACTCATGGTGTTATTTATCGTGATTTGAAATTAGATAATATTTTGTTGGATCAAGAGGGTCATTGTAAATTGGCCGACTTTGGCATGTGCAAGGTTTGTTTTTATTGTTGTAATGAACATTAAAGGATTATTTTTTTAATATCTGATAACTTTCAATAACATTTTAAGGAGGGCATAATGAATGGTGTCCTAACTACCACATTCTGTGGTACACCCGATTATATAGCCCCAGAAATTCTTAAGGAACAAGAATATGGCGCCTCGGTTGATTGGTGGGCTCTTGGTGTTCTCATGTATGAAATGATGGCTGGCCAGCCGCCATTTGAAGCCGATAACGAAGATGAATTATTTGATTCGATTATGCACGATGATGTTTTATATCCAGTTTGGTTATCAAGAGAAGCTGTGTCCATTTTAAAAGGTAAGTTAACAACAACTGCCTGAATGAAGAGATTTTGGTTTCTAACTGTTTTTTACTTTTCGTTTTTTTATTTAGGTTTTCTTACTAAAAATCCTGAACAACGTTTAGGTTGTTCGGGCGATGAAAATGAAATACGTCGTCATCCATTCTTTAGTAAATTAGATTGGGACGAATTAGAAAAACGTAATATCAAACCACCATTCCGACCGAAAATGGTAAGAATCATTTTGTAAATTTTTATAAATATATCGAGTATTTTAAAAATCCTAAAATTTTAAGAACAATTTTATTCTCGATTTTTCCTATCGTTATTTAATTCTTGAAAGATTTATTTTCGCAGATATATATGTACATGCAAATGGGAATACAAAAAATAGTATGTCTCATTTTTTTATACCATAATGCTCTCAATATAAATTACAGAATCCCTAGGGTTGTAAGGGACGTGTTAGGCAATCATTTAGGGTTACATTAACTGAGAAAATTTAAGTAATAAAATGGGTAAATTTTAATAAAAAAAATGTCTTGTGGCGGAAAATATAACTATTGACACGATTTTATAAAAAAAGACACTTAATTGCACTATATAAAGACCTTTCTGTGGTTAAATATAGTTTTGCAAGCAACCAATGCGTCACAGATTTAATAGAATTGTTTCTTACACAGAAGTTCTTTGATACATAAAAACTAATTGACTTTTTTAATGTAAATGGACCTCATTGGTCTCCGAGTGGATGTGCGCCCTTGGGTGCATAACCCTTCTAAACCTAACCTAACCTAACATGCAATTAAAGATTCAAAACAGGAAAAAAGAGCAAAATGTATTAGAACTCAATTTTTAAAGATACTGAAAACGACATTATCCAATTCAAATCGTTTTGTTTTCAAAATTGTTGTTATTCTAACTTAAATTCAAATTTAGTATGCGTATCGGCATCGGAATCAGTATCGCCGATATCTCTTATTGAGTATCGGTTAAAGGTGCTCATAATTTTGTTGCGAATAACATTTATTATGTTTTTTATTGACCGAAAATTCATTTTTGTTGTAATTTTATTTGGTTTATGTTTTAAGGCCTCATTTTGTACTATTACACTATGCTAGTTGAAAAAACAGACAAGCCGGGCACATAGCGTTTTAACATTATTATGTTTCGGTTTTTTAAGTTTTTTCAATAAGCTAAAGCGTTTTTGAGTTAGGCGAACATATGTTGTGCAACCTCCTCCATTTTCGAAATAACGGTATATCTCGAAAACCAGAGCCAATCTAAAAAACCGCGGGCACCACTGGATTCAGCGTACCCGAATTATGTTAAAACGCCAGGTGCCCAGCTTGTCACGAAAAAAAGTGTCAATTTCTTGCACAGTGTTATTATTAATATATGTACAAAACGTATTTATTAAGCAAAAATTTATTGATCAAAAATGTCTTAACTGGCCAATCCAACTCCATCCAATTAATATTAAATTGAGTAGATAGAAAAGTGGTGTCATTAGACATCCAATCGGAGACCATAAGGTACATTGGGAATTCTTTCACCAAATAACATGTAGGAATCCTACCATTATAGTACCCTTTATAATCAGGAAGAAGTTCGATTAGGGCCTCCAGCTAATTCCCATAACAAACCCAAACCCTAGAGATTTATTTTAGTACATCGATGAGCTGTCTTCCAAGGCATTCTAAATTTTGCCTTTGCAAACTTGGAAAGTGGCATAGTATATGTATGCTCTTCCCCACACATCCTCAAAATACCGGTGTATGTACAACCAATTTCACTGCCATCCTACCTAGTGGGCAGTGTCCTGTTATTATTCCTATTATGATTGGCAGGCTTATCCTGTTCATGTCAATGAGAAGCGGAGGGTCTGTTTTTCTGAGTTCCGGCCTTGAAAGTCCAACGTACAGTTCTCTCTAATCTTCCATGCATTATTGGTTCTGCCCTGGATATTTCCCCAAAAAAAAGCCAATCGGTGGTTTTACCCATATTTTAACTGCCGAATTATTTAGTACCAAGCCATTGCGATTCAATACATCAGCTGTTTCTCTAACGATCATGTTGCAATGCCCTGGAATATATTTATGGAGTGACCTTATTTCTCTCCTACAATCGTTTACAAGCCTTAACTTTACAAAGTACCCTTTTAGCGCTGCCTTGTTGGAAAAAGATCTCTGTCCCTTATCAACGTTCTATGCTAGTTATTTGCTAGCTTTTAGGATATCTAAAACATCTGCCTGATAACACTGCACCCTTCAGAAATTGTATATGACCTTCTGATTTCTAAAACCTCTATGAGGCTGCTGTTATGAATATTTAATAAAATTGTTTAAACATTTTAGTAACATGCATGCAAAAATAATTTTTTTTTTTAATATTCTTGCAGAAAAATCCACGAGATGCCAACAATTTTGATACAGAATTTACTAAGGAAGAGCCCGTTCTAACGCCAATTGGCAATGATGTTGTACGCTGTATTAATCAAGACGAATTTGCTGGTTTTTCATTTGTTAATCCTAAATTTGGACCAGAACGTAAAGTATATTAAAAGCACCCCAAAATAAAAAACAACCTTAATATTAACTAAAATCCTCAAAAACTAAATCCAAATACATGATTGTCTAAGGTGAATGTCGAAGGTAAAGTTTTTGTTCTCCTCAAAACTATACTTTTAAAATGAAATTATTTTTCAAAAAAGAAATGTCAAACAGAGCATAATTAATTTATACGTTTTAAAAATTGTTTTAGATATTTGTTTTCTTAAAAGAAAATAAAACTGTGTCAACTTGTGTCACAGTCTAATTTATTAACACTAGTTTTTGTTGTCTTTATTCTTCTTGTTTAAGATGGAAAACAAAATTTTACACATTAACAAATCAACAAAAAGAATTAAAAAATGAAACAAACTTTTTACCAAATATTATTATTATTATTATTACTATTATTGATAATAACACAAACATAAAGAAAATCTTCTGTCATTAATCATAAGAATATGATAATGATGATTATCAAAACTATTTAAATTTATTTGTAGTTTTATGTGTATGTATTTTTTTTTTTTTTTTTTTTACTTTTATGATTTTCTATTAACTATTGCGTATTTGTTTTAAAAATGAAAATTATTATTTTTATTCTACTTATAAGTATAGAAAGTTAGGGATTTATATTAGAGTCTAAACAAAAACAAACAAATGAAATGAAATTGCCTATAATTAATTAAATAACAAAACAAATGAAAAATTAAATTACTTAAGATATGTTCCAAAGAAAAGTTTAAAAGAAACATAACAAACAAAAATAGAAATTAGAAAACTAATAATAAAACAACAAATATGTAAAAACAAAATTGCGTTAAAATGATAAAAGTTTTTAGAACAAAAAAAAGAGCATCATTATTATATTAGGTAACGAAAATATAACAAACAAAAAGCAACAATTAACAATTTATGGTAGAAAAAATTAGCTTGAAATTGTTTTATTACTTTTATTATAATAATTTCTTAAACAACACGCAAAATTACTAAGAACAAAGAAAAAATGATCGGTTTTAAATGAAACCACCTTCTACTCTTTGTATCAACTTTATTTTCTCACTAACACGAATTTCATTAAAGAATCTCTTGTTTATGTGCATATTTTCATTGATGAAAAAGCTCAAACCTTTTTTATTTGCCTCTAAACTATATTAAGATCTGATAAGCTGTTTTGTCATTTTCAGAAATCTCTTTTTTAATCGAATTTATTAAGATTATTTATTTTAAAAATTTTTTTACAAAGAATTTCCGCTAAGAATCTCTTCTTATTTTCATTACAACATTAGGAATCTTAACAAAGAGAATATTCTTAGTTTTGTAAATGTAAGATCGATCCATTTAAGCTATCGATTCTTTTCATATCATATTGTAGATGTTTAAACCATTTTTACTATTGAATTGTTCAAAATCCAATTCAATAAATAGGCTTCCTATGAATTTCGTTAACATAAATTTAAATATTCTTAGATTATTATTATATTATTCTTAGAGAAAATAGTGACACTCTATAGTTTTAGGCGATTTGTGGGAATTGAAATATTTTTCAAGCAATAGTGCTTTTCTTTCGGCAACCACTTCTAATTCAACAATTATTGAATTTTTCAATTGTCATTTTGAAGTCTTATTTCTCCAAAATGTTAGAAAAATAAACAGTTTATATCAGGGCTGTGGAGTCTTCAAAAATAGTTCTAACTCCGACTCCAACTCCGACTCCTACTCTTACATTGATGCTAAATATGTATAAGACTGGTCTTTATTTGACTTTAAACTTTTTTTTTTAATGCAGTACCATTTAAATGGTGAAAATTATTCTATGAAAATTATTCTATAAAAATTTCGAATCGATATTTTAAATATTACATCGCCAATTGCAAAGAATTTTTATTATAGAAAATTTTTTAAATTTGTTATTCCGAAAAAATTTGAAGTCGGAGTCGCGAGTTGTTGTGGATACTTTGACTCCGACTCCGGAACAAAAACCTCAACTCCGACTCTTCAGCTCCGACTCCACAGCCCTGGTTAATATATTGCAATTCAAAAACTTTATATTCGCTTAAAACTACATATAGACTATATTGTTTGTTGACTACTAAATTGTTAGACTTCTTAGCACAAATATCGAAACAAGTTCTAAAACCATAATAGGTTTAAGAGTTTGTTTTGATATTTGCTTCGAAGTTTGAAAATCGAATTTTTAAATACTCAATTGAAAAGAAAACACAAATTGCTTTGAAAATTGGAATCGAGCGAAATAAATATCGGCAGATTTTTTTTTTAAATTTTAGGCTTTCTTTTGAAAAAGGTGACAAATTCCAATTGTATAATGTATGAAGAGTTTTTTCAAACTTTAAAGCAGGATCCGCAGAGGAATTTAATTTTATTTGTTCAAGTTCGATTTCCAAAATATATTGAAATATGTAAAAATCACTTAAAAACTTCGAAAATGACAAAAACTATTTTTCAGATCGTATTTATTTTAAATATGCTTTGTATTAAAAAATTTTTTTTATCAATCTTGATCTTCAATGCATTTGAAATTATCTTTGAATTTTTTTTTTCTTTTTTTTTTTTAATTATTTAATTCGAATCATTTTAAAAGAAAAACGAACAAACACCGCAGGTCAGTTGGAAACATATTGTCAAACGAATGAATTTCGTTTTTATTTTTATAGCACAAAATAGTTTAAATAAATAAGAACAACTTTTCCTTTTTAGCTTAAAAGTATTATTTTTCCTTTACTTACTATATAATGTAATTAGTTTGTTGTACATTAATCCTATTTAGATGTTTAATATAATCATGTTTTATTGCCATTTATATTTAAAAATTTTTTTTATTTAATTTTTTTCTAGTCAAATGCTCCTTTATTTAGATAAATAAATTGTATTTTAATGCTTGAAATTGTTTGCATTTTATTATTTTTTTTTGTTAAAATTGTTAAAAACAATTATAGAGATTTTTATTTATATACACATTTATTTTATATATATAAATATATATATTTTTTTAAGAATATAATTCTTATTATAATAATTATCATTTAATTTTTGTAGCTTTTAAGAAATTAAAAATATTTATTATTGTTAAAACTTTTATTAAAAGAAAAACTATTACAAAAAAAATTACCTGATTTTAATTTTTCTAATTTAAAATTACTACTTGATGCTGCTGTGTTGTTAAAATAACATTTGTAAATGAATATATATTTTTGAAAAAACATACTTAAAGCTTACATCAGTTTTTTAAGACATTTCCTTAAAAATTATACTTTGAAAGTGTTTAGAATTTGTACGATTTCGCTTTCAAATAAAGAAGTTCTATTTTCATTCGAATGACAATCTTTTCTAACATCTCAAATTGAAAAAATTTTTTAACATTTTTTTAATTTTGCAGGTTTTAAAAATAAGCTTTACTTGAGCAAATACAAAAACGATATCATTTACTCTTCTATTTTAAGAATTGCAATATAAAATTATAAATCGGAATACTTTCTAACATTTTTGCATGTTAATTTTTAAAAGAAAAAATTTTTACCACTTCTTAGTAATGGATTTACAAGAAAACAAAATTTACGTGTCTTAAAAGAGTCAGAAACGCGTTATAACTCTTATGTTTATTTGATTTTAGAAGAAATATATGAATTTTGCCCTAAAAATAGGAGTTTAGACTGGTTAAGGTCATATTTGAGTGGATTAAAAGTTCCTGTTCGCTGTATTTCTTGTCACTCATACATGCAAATTCTATAGCTGACTATCTTTATATTCAGCTGGTGGGGTACTTAGTTAAATTACTTTTAACCCTCGATGGTAACTGTTCGTCGAATGGACGAAGCTCATTTACACATTATCATATAACTTTTTTATGTGTATTTATATTACGCTCTTTTTTCCGTTAGCTGATGGCGAAAGCTTTAAAAAGAATAATAAATTTAAAAACAAAAAAATTAGTTAACATTTTTATAAAATGTTGAGAGAGAAGAAAAACTTATATTTTTTATGCTTTATTTTATTTTTTAATAAAATGACTAACAAAAATAATTTCTGTTGATTTTTTACTTTAAAAATCGTTCCGCTAGAATGTTTTTTCTAAAAATTCGTCGATGCGACGAAGAGTAACCTTAATGTACTAAAATGAAGAGTTACCTTTCAGGGTTAAATGAACGCCAAAGCTTTGATTCAGAAGCAAAAAAAAAACAATAGCAATGTCATGGCTTTTCGGATCGAGCTTTGCCTTCGACATGGAAATAACCGTTTAAAGCATCGTATCGCTTGTTATAAATGTCCACATGTATAGGGTAAAGTAAATATTCCGGACATTTTTCCCAAAGTATTTCCCATAATTTCATTTCATTGTTCAAACATAAAAGTAACTCAAGGCGAATTCAACTACAGGTGGTGGCACTACTACAACAGTCCAAAAACAACATATGTTTTTTGCATCGCATTGTTTGTGTTTATGGTTCGAAAAGTCATCCATTTCTAGCAAAGCACTAACAAAACCAAAACTAATTGGTTCGAACTGTCACAGTATGCACTATATTGTACTGAATTCGCCTTGAAGTAACTGAAGTTTCTTAAAAAATTTAGCCTACTACCACTTGAGCAACTAATTGTTGCTTTAACTGTGAAGACGCTGTTAAAATGTTGCTTTTGTTGTGAATTTGACCTCATGGTTTGCAAGTATCACAAGTAAAGTTTGTCAATTGTTCTTAAGCAAAGTAATTTTTTCACTTTTCGAATTCAATCAAACAAAACGAGGTGCAAATACATAAATTTTATTAATTTTTCATTTTCGATTTTCGAGGAATATGCTTATAATAAAACTTGATTCTTTTTTTAATTTGAACAAAAATATTTACCGCCGCATTCATCTACAATTATTAAATTTAACAAACGTTTATTAATAAGAAAATTTTTCACAGAAAATTTGTTTTGTAAACCTTTATTAAATTTTAAATATTTTTAGGAATACAGGCGTTAATGTTTTTGATTATATTTAAAAATTTCTTAATTTCATAATGTTATTTTAATATTAATTAAGCAGTAGTAATATTTACTTTAAGAACTGTTCGTTGGAAATTTGGACACACTAAATTATTAACACAAAAAAAAAACAAGAATATTTTACTATTAAAATCAGTAAAAAGGTGTTTAGAAATTATTGGATTATAAGTCTCGTTTTTAATAACACGAACATGCAATTTTTTTTAATTTACCTCTAACATTAGCCCAAAAATGGTTCTTTTGTTCCAACTTTATTTTCGTATTTGAATAGTGAAAAGTGGCCAGATCTGCACTTAACGGTACTTGGGGTTACAACTAACGAATGGCAGCAATCGTGTTTTTAACATTCGGGAGGGCAGAAAAAAGTTTTTTTATTGCCCGAGAATAAACATAACATAAATCTCGTAACTGTAAATTTTTGGCCAAACCAAAAGCTCTGGCAACAAACAATTTTATTTGCATAAAAGGGCCAAATAAACTATACAAACCGCTTGGCGTTTTCAAATAAATGACACAAACATAATTATTAGTTTTTCGATAAACTCTAACTTTTATTCTTGTCAGTTTTTATGCTTCTTCTCCCCTTTTTTCTTTATTTTGCAAAGTTTTCACTTCATTGATTAAATTTAGCTCTAGACAGTTCACATTGCTCGACAAATATTCAAAAAGATAACTTTTCTACAAACATGCTTTAAACATTTATCAAACAATCAAATAGCACAATAAACCACGCAAAAGGTTTGTACGAGCGTAAAATATTGGCATGTTTGACTAGCCGATTGTGGTTTATTTGGCCCTTAATGCTATTCTTTAGAATACTGCCGAGACCAGTGAACGATGGTGTCTCTTAACTCCAAATTAACATTTAGTTTGAGCAGAATTTTTTATCAAACTTCTTTTTTCATGGTCAATATTTTGAATTAATTTTTTACGGTTAAGGTTCCCTATATGTATTTTTTTTTTTTTTTTTTTTTTGTGATAAATATTTGTCCATATTATAATGCATTTGCTGCAGAAACTTTCTGCAATTCTCTTCTGAAACTTCATTCAAGTCCGTACCAAGGTACATTTACACCAGGTTAACTCCTTAGCAGACGGACATGAACCCCAATTGCCAAATTTCGTATGTATGAGCCAAGATAATATATGCATGTGTGCGTTGAATTGTTTTTGTTTTGTATGGAGACAATCTTGACAAGTGAAATTTTTTGGTAATGCTCTCCCAAATGAGTCTACCTTGTCTAAATGTACCTTGGTCCTTACAATAAATCTTTTGTTTAGCAGCGTTTTTAGTATTTTGTGTGCCTTCTCTCTTTATTCTTCTTCTCTGAATAAAAAAATCGCACAAAAACTGTTTCCATTTGTCTTTCGTGCACAAACTCAAATCTTTTTTTCAGCGCATGTGTTTTGTAGTGTGGACGGAGACTAAAAGATACATTCAAAAGCTTCAATTTAAAGAACCGTGTGTCCAAATTTAAATTGAAAAGTTTTTTATTTGGTTTTACAGAAAAAAATCAAAAATTATCTTATATTTTATACACAATGAAAAAAAATTATTTATTTAAATATTTCATTTGTTAAACATTTTATTTAAATTAATATTTAAACTCAAACCCACCAAAAGTAACAAAAACAAATGAAAGAAATAATAATAATTAATTTAAATAATAAAAGTTTTTAACAACAATAACAAATAAAATTATAGTTTAAATATTGAAGAAATTACTTAACATTTAATGAAAACAAACAAAAGAATAATAACATTAACAAAACATCTGAACAAAGTATTAAAAAAAGATATTAAAAAGAATAAAAAAATTGTATTTAAAACAAAAAAAAAAGCATTTCACACAAAAGAAAAATCCAAAACAACTACAAAATATTTAAGTTAAAAGAGGCACAAAAAATTAATAAAAAATAATTATTAAATGAAATTTAACAAAATACCTAAGCGCAATAAATTATATTAAAATTTAAAAAAAAAATTATATTCTAGAATCATGTGAAAAATACAAAACAATATAAAAACGCAACAAGTAACAAAAAATAAATTTAATTATATAGATTTGATTGTACTTTATATGAAAATAAACAAAAAACAGAAAGCATTACAAAAAATGTAACAAAAAAATTAAATAAATTCAACAAAAAAAAAAAAGGAAATAAAATAATATTAAGTGCATAACAAAAATATTATAATAAATTAAAATAAAAATAATTATAATAATAGTGTGTAATATTTCGTGTATTCTCAGTTACAAAATCGTAAACAACAAATAAAAATTAACACGTTTATAAAATAAAATGTTAGTAACAGTAATAAAAAATAAAAAAGAAGAAACAAATAATGCAACAAAACAAAAACCAACAACTAACAAAGAAATGCATAAATTTAAGTATAAATACTAAAAACATTAAAAAAAATTTAAAGTTATAACATAAATATTATAATATTGCATATAATTTAATGAAAATGATAAAAAGAGATACAATATAATAAATTTAATGAAGAAATCTAGTATATATTCTATATTAAAGAAACAAAAACCGTAGTATTTTAACTAATATTATAAGAATATTAACAGAAAAAATGATATAAATGAAATTGATAAATTTAAAAGAAAAAAAATAACACACAAACTATATTTTGCTTTTTTGTTAAACGCAATGAAACAGAAAATCGTAAAATATTAAAACTCCACAAAATGTTCATACAAATTAGAGGTCTGCAACAAGCCTACTTACAAATCATTTCAATTTACGCACACAATGAATCGAATGAGTCGATTGTTTTTTCATTCATTTGATGAATCGTTGTGTGTTTTTACATTTTTTGGTTATTATAAGGTAAATCACGTCACAAGTTGTACCCTTGCGAAAAATCAAAAGTGCCAAAACATATCAACAACCACATAGACAATTATGATATATTTTTGCACTTTTGCTTTTTCGCAAGGGTGCAATTTGTGACGTGAATTACCTTTATTTTTATACAGTCATACACATATATATTTACACAAATTAAAAAAGTTGGCCAGCTACGAAAAAACAGCGTTGAGAACAGAGTTGTACACTTAACATCTTGTGTTTTATTTTATACGAATTTATAATACAAAACGTGAGTGTCTTGTTCGTGTGTATTGTAAATTAATGAATCGGCTGAGTGAGAGAAAGAGAGGGATAGAGTTTTTCGACTGTTTTATTCTGGTAAATTCAACACACGTGTTTACTAAAGCTTTTTCTGGACAGCGTAGTAAATTTTAGTCTAATACATTTTGATGTTGCAGTGTTGTACTTTGACTACATTAATAAGATTAACAAGGTTTACAAGGGTACTTTACTATCAAGGATGCCGCTATTATATTGTAACTTTGTGTGCAAATACACACATTATAAACAAAAAACATAAAACAATTCATCAAATGAATTGAAAAAAAATTTAAAAAAAATTCACTGTGTGCGTAAATTGAAATGATTTGCAAGTGGACTTGTTGCAGGCCTCTAATACAAATCACACACAAATTGCAAAATTAATTTTTTTCTCTTTAACAAAATGCCATGTTTGGTTTATTAATAAAGTATCAAAAACTTTCGTTCATTCGAAACAAATAATACTAAATTGTAATACACATTGAAATTTGTTCGAACGAAATTATTTATTTCGAATCTAAATACGGGATAAGCCCCCATACTTTAACACTTAAAGCTTTTGTCAGATAAAAAAATATCATACGTAATTGTGCGTGTCTTTAAAATTGACAAATACAGAAGGTTTATAATTTTTGCTTTCATCTGATAAAACTTAAAATCGTTCACAATAGCAAATTGTATTCTAAAGGTATTCACGTCAAAAGTTGCACTCTTGCGAAAAAGCATAAGTGCAAAAACATAACAACAATCACATAGACAATTATTTCGCCTAAACGATGCAAAATTGTCAGGGTCTAAATAAGTGCAATATTATCAGAGGAAAAGCAAAAAAATGTTGCATTTTTTTATGGCATTGCCAAGTTGAAAAAAATGTTAAAAAAGTAATCATAAAATAAACTTTACACTAAACAACAACGCAGGAATTCCATTTTGACGTACATGTTTTTCTTTGAATTGAAAAATATTATAAATTGTAGTGTTTAAAGATGAAATTTGTAGAAAATTAAACAATTAAAAAAATAAAAAGCGTAAAATTGAAGAAGCAGAAAAAAAATTTTTTTAAAAATTAATATTGTCATATGAAAGGTGCGTTGTTAAAAAAATGTTTCGGAAAAGCTGCAAACAAAATGGGTTGCTTACGTCAACTAAGTGCAACTTTGCTATTCTGCACAGATGCAAGGGTAACAAAAATTTACGTGAATACCTTTACTGATGTTTATTTCTATTCACTTTAAATTGTATGCTATAATAAATGATTTTTCATCTGTTATCCAAATGTACAGATCTCTAGCATGGTCTCATTAGTATGTCTGCGCAAAACTACAACAATGCATCAATAGAAAAAACAACATGATAAAGATGTTAAAAATAATCGCATTTGTTTGTGTAACAAATGATATAAAGATGACAAAAAAGTTGCACGAATAAAACACAACTCTGCAAAAAATCAGCAGGCATTTTACGCAAACCTACTAATTGGACCATGATCCCCAGCTTCATTTCTTTAGGATATGATAAATAAACAATTATCTTAATTTAAAGAAAAGGCGCCTTTTTCTTTTTTTTAACAATTTAAAATTCAGGAAATTCCACGCTTTTGAAAAATATTGCGGAACGTGATATGGCCGGACAAACTTAACTTAATTTGCTTGGTTGTGAAACTAAACTTAATTTGCTTGGTTGTGATTGAAAAACAAAGGACATTGTTCCCGTTGGTTCGCAAAACTTTCAAGCAGTAACTCTATTTGTTAATGTAAAGTGTTAAGTTAAACAAACGTCGGTGAAGTCTTAAAAAAAACCTTACGGTTACTGCAGATATGTTGGGTGTATTTAAAAATCAAAAATTTTCAAAATTATTTATGCTAATAACACCATTGGATCCGCACGTCTTAAGCACGTAAGACATAGCGCCATAAATCTCTTAAATCACGCTCCATTTACACACAACTCCGTCGTAAACGTATTTTGCGTTTTTTATGAAAAAGGTCTGTTGAATAACAGAGAATGATTGCTGATTTTGAATAATTGTTTCTTGTCAGTGTGAAAAAAGAGCATACAAATTTGAGAGGCAAAAAATTTGTTGAAAATTTAAGAATTCATGAAGCACCGGTTTCAAGTCTTTGTTTACAGCATTCTGTCTTTATATTTTGAAAAAAAAAAAATTTTTTTTGGAAAAATTTTATAACAAAGTAACACATAAACATATAAAAAAATTTATGCCCAAAAGCTTCGTTTGTGACGTAAATGGCGTCATTTCGTGTATGAAATGCTATAAAATTTAAATCTTTTATTTCTGATCTAACACGAATTACATACTACGCATATGTACGTATTTTTCATATATACTAAAGGGCTGCATGAATAACTTCATTCATGAACATACTGAAATGTTTATTCAATGAAGTTCGTATTCAAACAAACTTCAGGCCACTGAACAAACTGTTGTTTTATTCATGCTACTAGCAAACACATTTCGTTGCATATGGCAAACACAAAGACTGCTCAAGGCGAATTCATGTATACGGTGGTGTCGATACTACAACAAGTAACAACACCAAAAAACAATGTATTTTCTTGTTGCTTTCGTTGATCGATATGTCAAAAACACAAGCAGCTTTTGACATTTCTCTCTTAGTAAGAAAAAAAAGTAGCACAGCTGTGCCAAGGTATATTTATAGCAGGTAGTCTCGGAAAGCCTGCTGATTATTTTTTTATTTGCTTATTTTGTGATACAAGATGTCAAATGTTGTTTGTTTTTTTTTTTCAACACGTGTTAAATTTCTAGCTTAAAAAGTATACAAGTTTTTTTAATCAAAGTAAAAAGTGATAAAATTAAAAAGAAAATCAAAGTGGTTTATAATAAATAACAATTTTGGGTGAAGACTTAAATATATAATTAGAAAAAAAATAACAAACAAAATGAATCTATTTTCTTTTAATGGCGTTTTTTTCTTGTTTGTTTTTCATTTGTCTTTTATCAACTCCTTCGCTGTTTGACAGTTCGTATCACATACCAACAATAAAAAGCCCTGTTGTTTGTTTTATTGTACAATTTTTGTAATCTCGCGGCTACCTGCTATAAATATACCTTGAGTTGTGCTTTCAAAGCTGCGATCGGCAACCTATACTTTATTACATTTTGAGATTGTATGCGTTGTATGTATTTTACATATGTTCTTGTTAATGTTGTTTAATTCTCTACAATGTGTGTGTACACGTACGTAACAAAAGAGCATAAAAGAGAAAACGCGGCACCCTGATTTTGCCGACCGCAGTTTCAAAGCCACCTGAAAAATGAATTCGAATGAATTTGAAACCAGGGCTGCCAAAATTGACGATTTTTGGTTCTGAAATTAGCAAAGTGACGATTTTATTCAGTTTTCAAAATAAGACAATTTTAAATCCCTACTTGTAGGGATTTTTCTCCAAAAATCAGACTGTAGGGGAAAAAAGACAGATTTTTTTTATTTTCGTACAAATGTAGGAAATTTTTCCTTTGTATGTAAATTCAAATATAATCGAACTGACTTCCGAAAAAACCTCTGTGTTATAAAAGCATACCGCTTCAATAATTACAATATGGCTACTTTGTTATTAAATAATTGTTTTTGAGTATCAAGTACCCAAGTACTCAATACTTGTATAGCTCTTAAAGCGGCAATTATTGCATTTTTATAAGACCCCTCTCAGACTCGGCGAGTAAGTTGCGCAAGTAACTTGCCGAGTACAACAAAGTCTGTACTCAATTTTCCCCCTTACCGCGACCTTACCCCTGACATCAACAAATCAAGAGTTGTGCAAGAAACTTGCCTAGTCTTGAAGGGGGCTAACTTGCACACGGTAAAATATACCACAGATTACTACTAACTCAATAATGGCTAACCCTAGAATATAATTTTTCAGAACAAGAAATAAATTATATTTCAAAGATGGATTTGGAACCATTTTAGTCAAAGACTAAGAATTTCAATGACAAAGTAATTATGTATATAATAACACTGTGCTACATAGATTGGCTCTTGTTCGTCCTTTAGAAATGTATCTTTTCTTTTCTTATATAAAAAATACTAAATTTATCTTATCCAGTTCTGTGTGACTTCTTCAGGGAAAAATAATGAAATTAACAATTTCAAATTATTTGTAATCAAACCTTTTCTCAGGACAAACGTTTGATAATAATTTGAAAAACAAGGGGATATTATTTTCAAATTTAGAAATGCTTTCGAAAGTTATTCTCAAATTTTTTCAAATGCGAACTTAATGTGGAACATACCTATGTAAATGAAAAATATTTTTTTTTTTTAATTTTAATTCATTATTTATTTAAATAAACTTTCAGCTTAACATTCTGCATCTTAGCTAAAAGATGAAATAGTGTTCTTTCTGTCCTCAAATTCTTGAAAAGTCGAATACTTTTTGTTTTGAATATTGTGATGGCGTTGCACCGCGATCGTACAACAAACTTATATTTGCTTCACTTTCCCGTTTTATTTTTATTCTTACACTTTGTAGGTTATTTTTTACACGCAAATAATTTTTTTACGTTTTTGGGAATTGTCTTTGAAGTCAAATGATAGTCATTTCATATCAAAGGTATGACTTCGAGTTTATCGGTAGTATAGAGTTTGAAAAATGTTTAATGTTTTTAATGTGTGTCCAAATCGAATGGCAGACCTCAATTAGTTTCCCTAAAATTTTTTGATTAATTAAGTGCGATTAATTTAAATGTCGATTAAAAAATCAATCGATTAATTAACACTTCTGATTTAGCAGAATTCTTAAGGACTATCAAATAAACCTATCAATCAGGCTTTTTCGGAGACGTACAAATAAACGCTTCAATCAACATTTGTATTAAAAAAAAAATGACAACAAACACAAAGCAAATACAATTTATTTGTCAATCAGGAGACTATCAAATAATAAGCCATCAAATAAAAGATCAAAACTTTTTTATTTTCATCATGGATTGCCGACAATAGGGATGGGCATAAATATCGCCGAAAGTAAAAATACCGATATATCGATACATCGATATTTATCTACGACTATCGAATTCGATATTTTTAAGATCTCTTTCTAATAAAATTCAACATTTTAACCGTTGCTCAACTGCTTACAATACTGCTGTTAAGAATTGCATCATGTGTTTTTTAACTAATAATAAGAACCCAATAAAAAATTTAGCTTTCAAAGAAGCAGGTTTGTAAGGAGAAACGTAAAAGTTTCGCTTACCATATCGCTTACGGAAGACATGAACTTTATATGGCGAGTTTCCACTTAGAAGCAATACATTTTTGACACAGAAATCGCTTTCTGCAGCGCATATAAAAACTGGTGGATATAATGATCAGCTTTGCATACTGAATTTTGTGTTACCGTTATTCTTTAATATGCTCCCTTACAAGCCTGCTTCGTTGTAAGGGAATGTCGTGACTCTTTAAATTTTATATATATTTTTTTTAATTTATTAAGAATTCGTTCGCTTACCTCACTGCATCTCTCTATGTCTTATTGCGTAGCGCATAAATGTGTGCTTAGTCCCCTTTTAGACAGGCAAAGTTTACTTTGACAAAGTCTGTTGAATTCTCTTTTAAACTTTGTTTGGTGCTCAGACACACAAAGTTTAATTTGACAAATTTTTGTTTTCTCTTGTTTGAATATAATATATAAACAGCGTTGCCAGAACGATGATTTTATCATATTTTGGATTATTTTTTTAAACAAAAATATGATTAAAGATTTTTTTCTCAAATGATTATTTTTTATTTTCAGAAATTTTGATTTTTACTTTAATTTTGCTTATACAAAATACACGACTATTTAAGCAGTCGCTTTTTAAAACAATGAAGTTTTGCATCAGCTTGATGCGCATTGGTGCTGCACACTTTTGAACCCAGTATCTAGAATACACAAAATTGCATCATTATTTCTGGACATAAAAAATATTGAAAAAAGGCATATTATAACCTATTTCCAATGTGCGAAAGAATACCTTCTTTCGAACAACTACATTTAAAACAAAAACAAATTCTAAAAACTTTGTTTTTGTTTTAAATGTATTTGTACGAAGTAAATAATTCTTTCGCACATCGGAAATAGGCAGTTAGAATATTGATAAAAAAAATATTTGTGAAAAGAAAAAATGTATTTTTATAAAGTTTCATATACTGACGAATTATGATTTTATGTATTTCCATTTAAAAAATAAGAAGTATGTTTTTATAAAAAATTAATAATTCTTACTATGTATTTTGCCCTTGTTTTAAAAAATTTAAATTAAGAAAAAAAAATTTAAGATTTTCCTCTTCAAAATATGATTTCTTTCGCCATATGACAATTTTCATTCCAAAGATTCTGGTAACGCTGTATATAAATGTAAAGTTGCAGCCAACTTCAGGTATAATCTACGACAGAAAAACAACGAATTTGTGAGTACAGCAAAGTATGTACTCCCCCGCTATGCTCTTTTCCCTTCTCTTCTATAAACTCAAGACTTTGCAAAGTAAACTTTGCTTGTCTGAAAGGGGTCTTACTTTTTAAAATGTACCTTAGTGCTTCGCAAATTTTTTTTTGGGAAACTAAAGGCGCTTTTCCATTGTACTTTTCCATAGATTACACAGTTCAGTTTTGTCTCGGTTTTTTAAGAGATGACAACAAAAAATAAGCGCGGAAAAAATATTCTGGAAAGGGTTCCTAGAACTATGCAAAGAATCGACTTACTATGGCGTATTAGCAGCAATAGACTCATGAAAGTTGGAATGTTAATAATAAAAAAAATATTTAGTTTTTTTTTATTGGAGCATGTTCTTATATATTAAAAATAAAATATTGCACAGTTTACTTATATAGTAGGTGTCACAAGTTTCGTTTACCGGCAGTATAAAATCCGGCATTATATAATCCCAATTAATTTTTTAGATTTCATATGGCGGATAAATAAAATCTTTTTTGTATTCTTTAATGGTACACAAAACAAAAACTTAACATTAACATATATTATATGTATGAATGAAATAGATACATAAAAGACTTATAAATATATGAGATCAAAATCAGGCACTTATATTTTGAGTTAATAAACTATTTGGAATTTTTACATAATATCACACGAATTTTTCGTTCTTAACCAATCCTTTGTTTTTATGAGACTTGATAATGTTGTCACATGTAGTCTGTTTCTTTCTCTAGTTGTTATCATATTTTGAAAAGAAAAAACTCTTCCGCATTTGCAGACGAATGTGGAATGCCTAAAATTCCAGCAACGACTCTAGAAATGTCAGGTAACCTCTGTACCTTCAGCTCTTTTTGTAAATTAGCTACTACCGACCAAAAACTACAAATGTTTTCAGTTTTTAACGACTGCGGTTGCTCGACTTCAGCTAAAGCTCTAAATTGATTATTGATTGAATCAAAATTTGCAATTTCATTCGGAAACATTTTTACTAGAAGAGATACAATACAACTTGTTTTGCCTGAAATAACATTTTCAGGATTTAATTTATGGAACCACATTAAACTTGGTTATTAAAGTTGGCTTTGGTTCTCAAAACTTCGAAAAATTTTATATTAAATTGTTTTGCATTTTCTTTAACAATATCAATATTGATATTATTTGTAGAAATATATAAAGCCAATTCTATTCCGCAATAAATTTCAGGTTTTTACTAATCTAGCCTCGTCTGTGGGTACCCTAAGTCCCCTTTTACAATGTGGCAAGTGAAAGGTAGACAGACCAGAGTTTGTAGGCGAGAGAGGAAAAAAGTAAAAGGTATCACACATACAAACTTCGTCTGTCTGTCTTTCACTTGCCACATTGTAAAAGGGGACTAAGCGCTCCATACACCACAATACTTGTCCATATTAAAGCGCTCATTATATTAACGATTTGCAATGAAAAGGACTCAATAATTTGTTTGCTATACTAAAAATTTAAAAAGGTGGAACTATGACAAATTTTTAAATTGTACCAAATGAGTCACGGTAGTTCCACGGTACTTTAGAAGGTCAAAATGTACCAACTTTAACATCCCTTCTGCACGCACACAACCATGTGATTGATGTGTTTATTTGATAGTCTTCAGGGCTCTTTAGTAATAAAATAATTTAAATTACGATTAACTAAGTTTGAATAGTTTTATTCTTAAATGTTAAAATTGGAAAAAAAACAAAATTAACTACTGTGGTAATTAAGATGACATTATACCCCATGTCATGTAAATCTGTTGAAAGGTCCTGAAACATTACACACTATAACATTGGTGTTCAAAAATGTTTTGCATATGTATTCTGAGAGAATTGTTGAAGTACAGTGACACGCAAAAGTAAACGCACAATTTTTATTAATATTAAATCACAAGAATTTTTTCACACTGAATTAAGT
The DNA here is from genome assembly GCA_943735925.1 of Pollenia amentaria. Lineage (NCBI taxonomy): Eukaryota > Metazoa > Arthropoda > Insecta > Diptera > Polleniidae > Pollenia > Pollenia amentaria. The sequence goes on from OX031006.1 coordinate 89,518,337, forward strand.
GTATGTGATAAACTTCCGCTGATTAGGGGTTTCTGTAGAGTTGATGATTAGGGATTAATTAAGAAAATTATGATTCTTTTCATAGTTATATGACTAGGTATACCGATGAGGAAAAAAAAGTTTTTTATTAGAAATAAAAATTTGTTTTTTTTTAAGTTAAAGGAATGGCTATCAGTTGAAGAAAATATTGGAAATAAATCAGATTTTATTTTAAAAAATTTTTCCAAAAAAATCTTTTTATTTCTAATAAAAAGGTTTTTTTTCCTCATCGGTATATCCAGTCATATCGCTATTAAAAGAATCATAATGCCTCTTAATAATATTTTCCCAATGTTCTTTAAATGTTTGATAACATAAAAGACATTGGGCATTACCAAAGGCATTTTTTATCATAAAATAGTTTTGCATTTCCATATTGTTTAGCAACAAACTTACGTAGCTTCGCACATTTGCATTCGTCGCTGTCTGACGAGCAACTAAATCATTGGTGTTCAAAAATGTTTTGCATATGTATTCTGAGAGAATTGTTTAAGTACAGTGACACGCAAAACTAAACGCACAATTTTTATTAATATTAAATCACAAGAATTTTTTTTGGTTATATAAAATTTATAATAATGCAGTTCACACTGAATTAAGTGTATGTGATAAACTTCCGTTGATTAGGGGTTTCTGTAGAGTTGGTGATTAGGGATTAATTAAGAAAATTATGATTCTTTTCATAGCTATATGACTGGATATACCGATCAGGAAAAAAAACCTTTTTATTAAAAATAAAAATTTGTTTTTTTTTTTTTAATTTAAGGAATGGCTCTCAGTTGAAGAAAATATTGAAAATAAATCAGATTTTATTTTAAAAAATTTTTCCAAAAAAATCTTTTTATTTCTAATAAAAAGGTTTTTTTTCCTCATCGGTATATCCAGTCATATCGCTATGAAAAGAATCAAAATGCCTCTTAACAACATTTTCCCAATGTCCTTTAAATGTTTGATAACATAAAAGACATTGGGCATTACCAAAGGCATTTTTTATCATAAAATAGTTTTGCAATTCCATATTATTTAGCAACAAACTAACGTAGCTTCCGCACATGTGCATTCGTCGCTGTCTGACGAGCAACTAAATTAATTTCATTATTATTTATTTTACACACTGTATTTGAACAAATATCAATGCATCTATCGTTCATGTGCACTTGTTGCTCTCACACGTACGACAAAAATAATGAGCGTAAAAAACAAAGGTGTGGGGCTTCTAAACAATTGTTTGCCTGAATGAGCATCACTGAACTAAATTAATTTCATTAATATTTATTTTACACACTGTATTTGAACAAATATCAATGCAGCTATCGTACATGTGCACTTGTTGCTCTCACACGTACGACAAAAATAATGAGCGTAAAAAACAAAGGGGTGGGGCTTCTAAACAATTGTTTGCCTGAATGAGCATCACTGCACTATAATAATTATGTAATCGTTTGGCACCGTATGCTCCAATGGGAGTTGCGGGAATAAATATATATAACCATGTAAAATAAGTACAGAATATAAACAAGTTTAGGTTGGGTCAATAACTCCCGTTGCGAGCAGTTTTGTTATTGGTCTAATACTTCCGAATCCATATGGTCAACGTTAGGGATGCCAAACGGGAAATCCCGGGATTTTTCGGGATTGATAAATCCCGAATCCCGAGATTTATTTTTATGAGTCCCGGGATTTTTAACATATCAACTTTTATGTACAAAACTGTTCGTTTTTATTGAATTTTTATACCATATACAAAAAAATTATTAAAAATTATATTTGAGTTATATTTTTTATTGCAAATAATTCTTATTTTTGAGTTTAATTTTTGTTTTTGGCACACAGCAAGTATTTAAAATTTTTAATTTTTGCTTGGTATATGACGACTATTTCAGGATTTTTGTATTTTGCTAAATAAAAACCATCATTTTAAGTAGAAACGAAATTTGCAGATTCACATCTCAAGCCTTTTTTACAATTACGTTTAGCAAGTTCAGCTTTGGCTTAAGACATAATACCAAAATAAAAATGATTATTTTTATGCAAAATATAGAAATCAAGAAATAATTGTTATATATCAAGCAAAAAATAAAAATTATTCACGATCCAATTAGAGTTTTATTCAGAAACTAGAGAATAAAAGTTGATATAATTATAACAACTAGTGTTTGCCCACTGGTCGAAATTCGACCATAATTATTTATGCGAATATGAAGAAATCATACATATAATTAAAATTAATTTACATATTTTGAGCATTTGTTTTTTATTCGTCTAAGTGGATCGGTTTGGCGAGGGACCAGTCTACAGTCTATATGTTCTCTTCCACTTACATTACAATAATATAAAAAAATCAGAAATTACCAGTTAAAAAACAAAAAGGGCAAAACAGTCTTCTCTAAGATAAAGTTTTTTAATCACTCTACATGTTTAATTTTATGTTTCTAGGTCCAATTTTAATGAAAACTCAAAAAGTATCTGATGAAGAGTAAAAAAGTGCTAACATTTTTCTTCTTGTAGGTTCTCATTCACTCCTATAATTTTATGTTTCTACGTTCAATATTATAGAAAATTCAAAAATTACCACATGCACCACGGTAAAGTAAAAGAAATTTATATCCCGTATATTCTCTTTTTGATGATTTTTTCTCCGCATAAAAGTACCAAAAAGTTCAATATTGTAGTGGAATTCCATAATTTAATACATAAAGAAAAATATGTTGTAAAAAAGTGCCAAAAATAGGTACGATTTTCACACCTAAAACGTTCGAATTTCGGAAAGGTACCAAATTCATATTTATAATTTTAGATAAGTTAATTAGTATAATCTTAATTTCTATGTTTGTTGGTTTAAAAGTTAAATGGGATGACAAAAAAGTTGCAAAATACCGGTTATACCCGTTTAGTACCCAAAAGGGCCGAATTTTAAAAAAGTCCTCTTATTTTTCTAAAGCGCAACGATAAGTATTACAGGCTGTTCCTCGATTTCGAACGTTTAGAATTTTTTTTAAATATAATTTTCTATGCGAACGGTTATACCCGTTTAGTACCCAAAAGGGCCGAATTTTAAAAAAGTCCTCTTATTTTTCTAAAGCGCAACGATAAGTATTACAGGCTGTTCCTCGATTTCGAACGTTTAGAATTTTGTTTTAAATATAATTTTCTATGCGAACGGTGATGTTCGAAATCGTTAAACAGTCCGTTAAATTGGAGCACTTATTTTTACGTTTTTTACCCCGCAGATTTTAATGAAATATATATTCTGCACTACTGTAAGTAAATACCTCTCATATGGTGTACTTTTTGTTCAAATCGGTTGGCAAACAGAGTACCAATGTGTTCTTAACTGTTTTGCCTTTGCCGATTCATATATGGATTAAGTCGTAATATTGATGAAATAGCTCATATTCCTTCCGGTCCAATCATAATAAAAAAATTGCTTAAAAAACATACGGTAAATAAAAGAATTTTTTTATAAATAAGCACTATCTGACGTATTCATAAATAAATTATTTAAAATTGAAATCTGTTTTAATAAGCATTTGTATAAACATTTTAAAATAAATTTTACAGTTTTTAACGCAGCTATCGAGATCGATGAGGGACTACACTATGCAGTGTATTAGTGTCGTCACAACTTAATTTACATTAAAAATTTAATTGCTGACAAAACACCGAATGAATTGATCTAGAAAAACTAAGAGATACGTATGTTTTTTTCAGCTTTTTTGAGAATCTGATCATTTTGATCATGGGTGAGGCCAGTGTTATAAACATATGTATAAAATAAATTGTTTTGTTTTTTTCATTTTTAAAAATTTATTTTACGTATATAAAACCTTTTAAATATTCAAAAAGTGTTGTTTATTAAAAAAAAATAGCATCTTCCGGAATCCCGAAAATCCCGGGATTTTCAAAAATCAGTCCCGATTGGCATTCCTAGTCAACGTTGCTTTGAAGCCATTTCGTTGTCTTAATAAAGGCGTGATTATTGCCTTAACCGCCTCCTGATAGACACGTACTGTCTTTGATTATGCGGGGACCAAACTCTTTAATGGCCGACTACACCAAGTTCAGTCAAAACTAACTATTGCTTTGACTTCCAGTTAACAATATCTTTTTGAGTTATAACTTATAGTTAATTATAACAGAATTTTGTGAAATTGGCCGTAAGTCATCAAAAGCAGGACAATGGCAGAAAAGATGTTTTGTTGTTTCCTTTACTTTTTTATCGTTACAGATTCTACAAGTTTAAACCTTTTAGTGTGTTTTACAAATGGCATAACCGATATGAAGTTTCTAAGATGAAGTCTTGGAATGTTTAATGCAAAACGTGTCCTCTGCTTGTCCATGGTAGGCCTAATATTTTTGGACACTGTACAAAGCTGATTTCCTCTTGTAAGAGAAACAAAAATGTCACAGTAGACTTCACTCAAATTTAAAGTGGTGGCGGCCTTAGCAAGTTCGGGGGCTCTCTGGTAACTGTACATGTTACCATGTTTGGATTACCGTTGAATATCTAAGTGACGCCCGGCATTATTGAACAATTCTCGAAGTGGTGTACACGTTCTCAAGGGATCTGATTGCCGCTTTTGGGTGCCCCAGTAGGCTAGCTAGCAGTGGGCTAGTCTATCAGTACCGGGGTTGAGGGTTCGTTTCCTGCCAGAGACTTTGGTCTCCTGCAGACAAGCGAAGAGCTTCGGGGATTAGCGTAGGAATAATAATAAAAAAGTTAGTTAATGGCTATTTCCGCCCAATATCTTACAACTAAAAGAGACCCAAAAACGAACAATAATAAAAGTATTCATTTATCAATTATTCAAAATTTAAATTACTCAAAGTCTGATTAATCAGCTAATCATGGCTTGGATGTTATACTTTGGTTACGATTTATTAAGATAAGAATAAATCGCTTAATCAAGTATTTGATTAATAAAATTTCTGATTAACTAAATAATGAATTATTCATAAATTTATTAAATCTAGATATGTATGTGATTAATTGCACATCCCTGCATAGAATAAGATAAAAATGCCTGTTTCAGACTATGAGACATGTCAATGCAATATTCGTATTTTATGCTACAATTTGACGTTTAAACATTCAATTCATATTTAACAATTAAATATCAAAAAATGTTACGAATTATATTAAAGAGAAACATCAAACAGTTGCTTGATTTTAAATTTCGCGCGACACTGTTTATCCCGCAATCGCCTCTACACCTATTGTGATTTTTCGAAAGTTTTGTAAATACACACACACTCAAAAAATATATAACAAACACAAAAATGTTAGACCCCTTATAACTTATTTTTTTATATACAATATATTTAAATTAAATCAATTATAAGTTTTAAATAAATTTAATTTAGGATGTTAAATTCAAAAGAATAAAGTTTAATTAAATAAATTATTTTTTTTTAAAACCGAAACAATACATACATGCAATTAAATGGAAACAGATTTAAATAAAATATAAAGTTTCTCAAAATTTGCTTTAGTTTTTAAGTAATTATGAAAACAGAATAATAGATTGTTTTTATTTTAATATATTATTTTACTTAACAAAATCCTTATTTGGAGTACCTTATAAAGAATAAAATAAAAAAACAAAGAAATATAATTATAAATTAATTATTAATAAATAAAAAATGACCTAAAATAAACCTGAATGATTTCTTATTAAATTTGTAGCATGTAACGGTATAAATTTTCCTTAGTTTTTACGAGCAAAAAATAGCAGTAGCATGCTTAAAACATCCGGCTCCTCTCTCGTCGTAGTCAGGGTTACCCTTGTTATTTTTCGAAAAGGGTCACAAAAAGGAGATTTTTGAGAAAAAGGGGTAAAAAAGGGTATTTCAATTTAAAAAGGGTTAAGTTTTTTAAAAGCAGTTTTTCCCATTTTAAAGAAAATAATAAGACCAAAAAATATTTATTACAGGTAGAAAGTGCTCAACAAAATTTTTTTATGGAATGCCCTTACCCATTTTAACATCTGACAAAAAGGTTGTTCTTTATCATTATAGCTTATTTTTTAATGCTTTTTATACTATTTTCCGGCATTTTCTTTTTTATTTCCGACAGCGATATCAAATAAATTTTAGGGTTTGTTTCCAAATTTGCAACTTTTCGCGAATTTAACCCACGTGCGCGATAGAAGCGATTTTAACCTGTAAGTTTTCTGATTCTTTAAAGCTTTTAAAATTTTAAGGGTTTGTTATTGTAACGCTTTTACCAATTCTTGGAGATTCCCGCTAGTTTAACAATTTTTGACATTCCTTTTAGTTTTAGGGACTTTGATCAATTTTATGGCTAATATGAAATATAAAAAATTTTCGCTAATTTTTCCAAACTCTTCCGAACTCTTTGCGTAGCTTCGTTCCAAATAGCCCTATTAGCCCATATATAAACCGAAGTCACCTATTTTACAGGACCCTATCAATACCATCGAATTATACAGGCTGAAAAGTTCAATGCCTTATGGCATTTAATTTTTTAAAATAAAACATACTTCCCTTTTGGAGAAGAAAACATTTTTAAGAAACGAACAAAAAATGGAATTTTTTAAATAAAATGTCACATTTTTTTTTTTTTGAGGAAAAGAAAACACAATAAGTTATTCAATAAATAAAATATATATATGTATAAAAAATATGTAAGTATGTATATGAGTTATGTTTGCTATAAAGAAAATTGTACTTTAATTTGTACTTTACTATCGAAAATCTAGGTTAGAAGTCGTAAAAAATATTTAAGCACAACTTTTTTACGAACAATTTCTATTTTTAAGGAATGTGCGTTCTATATTTTGTTTTTAAATCTTCACTTGAAGTACATTCCTCCATCTCCAATTCAAACAAATTAATAGTGGAAAGCATGGAGTTGTAAGTTTCTACTTTCAGTCAGTTCTAAAGTTTATTTTTAAGCGATGGTACTGTTAAACAGTGTTGACAAAATACAAAATGTGAGTGCTGTTTCTAAAAAGGGTCAAAAAGTGGCACAAAATAGTTAAAATGATGCAAAAGGGTAAATTAAAAAAGGGTCATAAAGAGTATCAAGATTGTCGAAAAAAGGTTAAATTGATACTTTAGTATCACAGCGGTAACGCTAGTCGTAGCTACTATTTCCTGATAACACTGTATAAAAAAAGATAGGCGTGTATCGGCGTTTTAAAAGTTTGCATCTGAAACACCCTTGTGTATTAAAAAAACGTAGAAAATCGTGTGATTCTTAGGTTTTTGGTATATAGTGTCTTTAGAAGATTTATTCAGAACGTTACAAGAAATATTTTATATAACATTAATCCTCTAACTCTTCTGGAAATGGTTCTTTTTCCAATTTTTTAGAAAAAAAACCAATCGATTTTAAAACAGGGATGTATGTAGTTGAAATATTCCGCGAAAATATTTGTCATGAATTTCAACTATAGGTCTCCAAACACGGTTAAGTCGAAAACTTAACTCTAATACCAGAAATAAGCAAAAACTTAAAGGTTGTTTGAGGGTTAAATAAATACTCATGTCAAGATGGCGATAAAATATTGCAGAAAAATTATGTTACAATAAAACCAAAACTAAGAAAAGCAAATTAAAAACAAAAGTAAAAAATATCTGCACTAAACTCTACTGTTAAACTGTACACCGGTTTTGACGCTTTAAAACGCAGTCTAGTTTCAAAGTAAAATTTGAGTGATGTAATAAATAAAAATTGTGCAAAAACATCATTGAAAATTTGTAAGGATTTAGAAAATTTCCAATTTTTCCGAAAAATACGAACTGTTTTGTTATAGAGTAAATTTATTCATTACCAAAGTGGAAGACATCTATAAAATGTATTATGAATTGGAAGTTTTTCCCGATGAAATGTGGATGCCTAAGCATTGCTGTCGAAAGTGATACAACGGCTAAATGCTTTATGTGCTGTTTTCACAATACAAGTAATTGAAGGTAATAAAACATAGTAAAATTTATATGTAAAGCACTCAGCTTTTTTGAGTGTTTTTCATATATGTATGTAAATTTTACTACTCGTTCAATCACTTGTGTTGTGAAAACAGCACATTTCAACGGTATATGTTCTCTTGAATTTCTGCTTAAGGGCACCGAAATTCAAAATAGTGCCGTACTAAAATTAAATATGTATATATATATATATATATGTATTGTATATGCTAAATTTTATATATAAAATTTAGCACAAAATTATAGCCATTTATAGCCTATTTCCAATGTGCGAAAGAACTCTTTCGTTCGCATAACTACATTGAAAACAATAACAAAATCTAAAAATTTGTTTTTGTTATTAATGTAGTTATACTCATTTCTTTCCAATACCTAATCATAGTTCACTCAATTATTATTGCTTAATTTTATTTATAATGAGCATCATTGAATTATTTCTCATTTATACTTGTTTATTTCTACTTCTGTTGTCTTTTTCTTTACAATGCATTCCATTGCAATATGACTCAATATATTTTTATTTTTATTTTAAAGGATTAACGGTATTATTTTATAAATTTGTTTTAGAGCCTAGAGTTAAGTAATTTTAAAAAATAAAATTCATTCGCTTATGAACTGAAGACTGATAAAGTCAAACATAAAAATTAGCGGTCTTTTCTTTTGGAAAAAATAACAAATCAAATATAAAAGAGGTCAGGTTAAGACTTATATAGTCCGATCAGACCCTTTTAATAAATAAATATTAAAACATTATTCAACTAGGACGTTAATCGTCTGGTATGAATTTGTCTCTATAATAATTAAATAAGATAATAATACAAAAACCCCTCCTAGAAAGGAAGATTTATTCCTCCTTCCTACAACTGGCGCCCAATTGAAATTTTACTGGACCACGAGCAAGTTACACCCGGATTTAAAGAAGAAACTCTATTGTGGTTATCCCTTCTTCCAATAGTTTGTGTCTTCATCATCGTTAGTTGGTGGTGCACTTCATCATTGTTGTTTTGCATTTTAACCATCGGTGTTGTTGTTATCTCGATCACTACTGTTGTTGCTCTTAAGAAGAAAGTTAATCTCTTCATTTTACACCAAAAATTCTCTTATTATCGTTTGAAAAACAGGGTTTACCTATTTTATTTTGTGTATATTTTCTGGGATCCTTATAAAATGAGACGAAGTCCTCGTAATACCTCAAATATCACCGATAGTCCCAACAACATACGTTCGACACAAAATGGCGGTGTAAAAAGCGCAAAATGGCGTTGGAATTCAACCTACGGAAAGTAATATATCGGCATCAAGCCTAAGCAGTGCACAAGCCCCAGTTAATATGGTTCTAACTGACGTTCAGTTTAGGGAACTTTTAAGTGGTTTAGCAGTTAGACAAGACGTAAAGTCAACATTTAGTAGTTGCACAGCACGTTTTAATGGTGGCCGAAATTCCACAAAAGTAGAAGATTTCCTAGCTACTATTTTAGTTTTTAAAGGAGCTGAAAATATTTCTGATGTTTATGCCCTCACTAGCCTACCACTATTATTAGAAGGCTACGCCTCAACATGGTGGCAAGGAGTAAAACATCAGGCCAAAACTTTTAATGATGCATGTGAGCTATTAAAAAAAGCTTTTGCACCACCAAAGCCTGATTGGCGTATTTTTACCGAAATCTTTCAAGAGAAACAGAAAATGTTTGAATCTACTGACAGTTTTGTTTGTAGGAAAAGAAGACTGTTTGCACAATTAACCGAAAAGCTTTCAGAGAATGCGATGCTCAATATGATATTTGGCCAGTTAAACATCCAAATAAGAGAAAAAGTGTGTCGGGATAGTATATCCAATTTCCAACAACTTCTATATAAAGCTAGAGAAGTAGAGCAAATCGTATCAGAAAATAAACAAGAAAAAGTAGAGAAACCGAAGCTTTTTGAGAATCCACAAAGCTCAGGCTTAAAATGCACCTTCTGCAGAAAAAATAATCATTTAGCAGAAAACTGTTTTAAGAAAATCGAGGCTGAAAAACACAAACATGTGAAAGAGCCGGAAACAAAGCTTAATTGCAACGGGTGTGGAGCAGCAGGATATTACCGCTCGAATTGCCCAACTTGTAATAAAAACAGCGGCAGTGGTCAAGAAGAAAAGCTAGATTTTAATTCATTACATACCTCGTTGGTGGGACGAAATGTACCTCTGATAAATATTAATGTTGGCGGCTTTAATGGCGAAGCATACTTTGATACTGCAGCCAGAACCAGTGTTGTCGGTTTCCTGTTATACCAAAAGTTAGTCAAAAAAGGCGTAGTTTTTCAAAAAGTGTGTGTTGAGATAATTTTAGCAGACGGAATCCCTCACAACGAAATAGTTTTCTCTACAACTGTTGACATCATAATTGGAAATCGCCTTAAGAAAATAAGATTAATATGTCTACCAAAAGCAACTAGTAACAGAACTCTTATCGGAATTGATTTCTTAGAAGAAAGTGGCATAGTTTTAGATCTTGCCCAACGTACATGGCATTTCAAAGATGATTCATCTAAAATTTTTGATTTTAAAATTAACCAAACACACGCTATTAATAATATAACAGTCTCAGAAAATGTAATGCCAAACGAGGTTAAAGATTTTTTATCGTGGTTTGAAAAGGGTAACAACGAATACTCACCAGGTGGTATTAAGAAAATTTTTGTAACCTCTATTCCTGAAAACTTGGATTCCCCTAACTCTTAAAAGGATAAAAAGTAGCGACTACAGTGACGAAATATTTAAACCAATTGAATTGAACTCATTTGAAATAAAATTGAAGCCAAATGAAGCCACCCACTTATCAGAAAGTGAACGAAAAGTTTTAGAAAATCTCTTAAATTCTGAAAAGGAAATTTTTAAAGATATTGAAATACCAATCCCTCATGTAGAGCACTACATTAAAACAGGTTCACATGACCCAATTTCTAACCCACCGTACAGAATTTCACCAAAAATTAAAAATCGTTTACAACAAGAAATTGGTACAATGCTGAAAAAGGGTACAATTGAGGAAAAGGAATGCCCTTGGGCCTTTCCAGTAGTTTTAGTACCAAAAAAGGATGGTTCAGTTAGGTTATGTGTTGATTATCGTCGATTAAATGCGATTACTACAACAGATACCTATCCACTTCCAAGGATTGATGATCTCTTACACTCAGCAAAAACAACACCTTTTATGTCTACTTTAGACTTACGTTCTGGTTATTGGCAAATTGAAATAGCAGAAAATGATAAAATAAAAACGGCTTTTACAACACCATTTGGAATTTTTTATTTAACCGAATGCCATTTGGGCTAAAAAATGCCCCAGCCACCTTACAAAGGTTAATAGATAAATTTCGTAATGGGCTACCAAATATTCTTATTTTGGCTTATCTCGACGATATTATTATTTGCTCCAAAGACTTAGAATCTCACATTTTGGATCTTAAGCAAACGTTTAGAAGACTCAATGAGTTTGGTTGTCATCTTCACCGAGAAAAATGTTTCTTTTGCAAACCAGAAATCAAATATTTGGGACATATACTTACAATTGAGGGCTTAAAAGTTGATCCTGAACAAAACAAATGCCATTTTATTAAGACCAAGCCCAAGAAATACAAAAGAAGTCTTATCGTTTTTACAAACCTGCTCGTGGTATAGACGTTTTATACCTGCGTTTGCGGAAATATCAAAACCTTTATCAGACTTAACTAAAAAGAATGCAGTGTGGAAGTGGTCTAATGAAGAAGAAAATGCTTTTAACTCTTTAAAAAAATGTTTAACCTCACCTCCAATTCTACAACAAGTAAACAAAAACATGCCATTCGTATTAAAAACAGATGCAACCAACTATGCAATTGGAGCTGTTTTACTCCAGGGGGAGAAACAATTTGAGCATACTATTGAATACGCTAGTTTATTAGTTAGTTATACAGAGAGAAATTACTCTACAACCGAGCGTGAAGCGTTGGCAGTCGTTTGGGCGGTACAAAAGTTCAGAGGCTACATAGAAGGTTCAAAAGTATTAGTTTTTAAAATGGTTGTTTAGCTTAAAAAGCCCAACAGGACGTCTTGCTAGATGGGCGTTGCAATTACAAACATACATATAACATAAAATTTGAATATACTCCTGGTCGTAAAAATGCGGTAGCAGACACCCTATCAAGGCCTCCATGCCAACTGAAAACCCACAATGAAATAAAATGTGAATGTATGTCAGCATTTATCGACTTTCCTCGAAAAGGAGCAACTGATTTTAGAAAGGCACAAATTGAAGATCCTGACTTAAAATGTATTATAAATTCATTTGAAAATAACGATGAAAATGTTATTAGACATACAAGTCGATGTTATATAATGTTAGATGGTGTTTTATATAGATTTTGCTCATCAGAAGAGTCAGAGAATGGACAACTAGTAGAACCTCAGTCTATACGTAGAATGGTTCTTTTTAATTATCATGATAGCCCTACAGCTGGTCATTATGGCATTGACAGAACTATAAGTCGAATAACTCCACACTTCTACTGGCCGAAAATGACAGCAGAAATAACAAATTATGTAAAATCATGTATTGAATGCAAACGTTATGAACCAACCAATTTGAAACCTGCTGGTCTTCTTCAAACTGTGTCTAGCAATCGTAGATTTGAAATCATAGCTGTCGATTTATTTGGTCCATTACCAGTCACACCACAAGGAAACCAATGGATTTTGATTGTAGAAGATTTATGTAGTCGTTGGACAGAATTGTTTCCATTTAAAATTGCATCAGCGGAAAATTGTGCACATGCATTGTTGAATGAAATCTTTTTAAGATACGGCATCCCTCGAAGACTCCATTCAGATAATGGAAGTCCGTTTATTTCAGCGGTAATGCAGAAGCTAACGTTTTGTCTAGGAATTCAACAATCATTCACGCCTGTTTTTCACCCGGAAGCTAATCCCGTAGAACGAAAGAATAGAGACCTAAAAGTGCAACTATGTATTTGTGTTGGCCAAGATCACACAACTTGGGACTTGAAATTACCTTCAATAAGATTTGCAATGAATACGGCAAAGTGTGCATCAACTGGTTATTCTGCTGCATATCTTACTTTTGGTCGTGAGCTAAGAGCTCCAATGGAAGTTCAGAATGATTTAGGAGCAATTGTGAATGCTGAAAATTTTGTCCCACAAATAACACCACATCTTCTTCGCCTTGCGAATACTCTAAAACTAGCAAGCGAAACGGAAGAGAAAATGCAGGATAAAAACAAAGTATATGCAGATTTGAAGCGAAACCCCCAAGAAAATATAAATATTGGTGATAAGGTATTAGTTTCAACACATATTCTAAGTAAGAAAGATACAAATTTAACGTCAAAATTCGTGCCACGAAGAGATGGTCCATACATTGTCACTAACAAAAATGGATCTTCGTGCTATACAGTTGCAGAACTAAATAACCCTAACGTACCTTTATCAACATACCACGGATCAGATTTAAGCTTATATGAAGGCGACACTACAAAACCGATTTATGCTATTAATCGTAGAGGACGCCCGAAAAATCCGACAAACTACAATTTAACAATAGATACAACAAATAATGGCACTGATACAACTGAAAACAACAAAAACATGCAACAACACAATGCAACAGATTACAACTTTTCCACTCATCCACCTAATAGAAGATCAAAACGTAATATAAAACAACCAACAAGATTTGGAATATAACTGCCACCATCATCGGGACGATTTCTGAGGCAGAGGGGGAGTGTGTAGCGGAAGAACATCATATTTTACCATATTATTATATTAAATTCATAATTATCTTCTAAACTTTAATTTTATGTTTTACCTAATTATTTTGTTATGAATTTAATTATTATGTTAACTCTTTATTTGTGGTTTAATTTTTTTCTATTAATACATGTGCGTTTATTTATATTTAACAGACTGTAATCTTTATATTCTTTTAACTATTTCGCTCATTTCTTTCCAATACCTAATCATAGTTCACTCAATTATTATTGCTTAATTTTATTTAGAATGAGCATCATTGAATTATTTCTCATTTATACTTGTTTATTTCTACTTCTGTTGTCTTTTTCTTTACAATGCATTCCATTGCAATATGACTCAATTAGTCAATTCACAAGGTATCCTAACATGTCATATTGTCAAAATGTCCTAATATTTCACAATGGTTTAAAAATATTGTTGTACGGCTCAGCCGCTCAGCGCTGGACTTTTCTGATTAATAACGACAGCACAATAAACACAGCAAGCAACGTTCTATTTATTTAAGACACTTTTTGTTAACAAACCAACAACAATATTTTTAAACCATTGTGAAATATTAGGACATTTTGTCAATATGACATGTTAGGATACCTTGTGAATTGACTAAATATTTTTAAACCATTGTGAAATATTAGGACATTTTGACAATATGACATGTTAGGATACCTTGTGAATTGACTAAATATATTTTTATTTTTATTTAAACGGATTAACGGTATTATTTTATAAATTTGTTTTAGAGCCTAGAGCAGGGCTGCCAGATAAAATTGTGAATAAATCATAAATTTCCTGAGAAATAATAAAAAAATCGTCTTTTTCTGTTTAAAAAATCGTCCAAAAAATCGGACAATTTAAATTTAGATTTTAAACAAAGTTTGTTCGATTTTTATTTAAAAACAAGCAAACAAAAACATATGATATACACCGTATGTTTATGAAACTGTTTGTTTAATTTAACAAACGTTTGTTAAGGAAAATTTTCATAAAAAATTTGTTTTGTAAACCTTAAATTACTATATTATAATAATCTAAGGTTTTTTTTTCCAAGTCTTAAGAATAAAAGATACTTTCAATCGGGCCATTTTCTAAAAAATTTCAAATACGACAGAGGGTATATATACTAGTTCGTTTTTATATAAGTTTGTAATTTCTTTTGTAATTGTTACAATACTAATGTTAGGCCCTATAAAGTATATATGTATATTCTGAGTCCTTATGAATAGCAAAGTTGGTTTAAAGATGTCAATCGAACCATGTGTTTGTTGAAATGGGATTTCCGAAGACTCGTATATAAACATTGCTATACATTTATATTGGATATAGTAAGGAATAGTGTGCTATTATATTTCAGCCAGATCGGTCTACAAATGCCTAAGATATGAACAAAAACCCACGACTGCCTGTAATTTATCCCAATAAATCTCTCATTTTCACCTGTAAACCTTAACTTTTTTAAATCTTCTTTAAATTTATTATTTTTTTTTTACCTGAAATATTCTTTCTTCACGAAATTATAGTTTTGGCACCATGGGACCCATATAAGCTAGGATGATAAAATTTGGCTTAAAAATGTTTCATTAATATAGAGTATTAAATGTTGAAAATGAGCCCAATCAGTTCATAACTTCACCTGCTCCCCCACACGAGTGAACTCTCAATCTCAAAATCAAGGTTTTGGTACGATTTTTTACTTAAATTGAATTGACTCCAAATTTAGCTTTTGCCCATAAATTTTTTTATGGAAAAGAACAAAAATTATTTTTCTGTGCTGTCTAATAACAAACATCAAAAGATTTAAGATTGTCTTATTTTGAAGACCGAATAAAATCGTCACTTTTTAGAAAAAAATCAGCAAATCGGCACTTTGCTAATTTCGGAACCAAAAATCGTCAAAATGACGATAAATCGTCAATTCTGGCAGCCCGCCTAGAGTTAAGTAATTTTAAAAAATAAAATTCATTCGCTTATGAACTGAAGACTGATAAAGTCAAACATAAGAATTAGCGGTCTTTTCTTTTGGAAATAATAACAAATCAAATATAAAAGAGGTCAGGTTAAGACTTATATAGTCCGATCAGACCCTTTTAATAAATAAATATTAAAACATTATTCAACTAGGACGTTAATCGTCTTGTATGAATTTGTCTCTATAATAATTAAATAAGATAATAATACAAAAACCCCTCCTAGAAAGGAAGATTTATTCATCCTTCCTATAAACGGAAGTTAAGAATTTATTTATATTGTAATAGATCAAGTTTGTATTGAAAAATATTTTTTTGTATTTAATTACAAAAAAATTAAAATTTTGTCACTTTAATTGTTATATTGTTAAATTTGTTAAAAATTTGTGAATTTTGTAAAAGAAAGAAAAAAACCCTTAAGAATAATAAACATTTAAAGGCTTTTATATAAAAAGACCTTAAGCTCGATAATTTAATTATACCAGGGCTGTGGAGTCGTCCGAAAAAAGTACTAACTCCGACTCCGACTCCAAACGCTGAAATTTTTTAAGTGCGACTCCGACTCACGACTACGACTCCTACTCTAACCGTAATGCGAAATGAATGAGACGTAAAATTATTTCTCTTTTGTGTAGAAAAATCTTTATTAAACGAATTATGGGAATCCCCGCGTAATGTGCATAAGAAAAACATGAGTGTTATGGTAGGAATTAAATGCAGGCCGATAAAGATGTTTCTACACAAAAGAGAAATAATTTTACGTCACAATTTTTCTAATACATACTAGTATTTACGCGATATAGCAACACTTATTCTGTACAATGTTGAAAATATTTCAGCATTGATATTAAAATTATTGGCAATTCCTGTCATTAACATTTTTTAGCATGAGTAAAATATTTAAAAAATCACACATCTTTTTCAACTAGATCAATAACTGAGTATAAGTTTTGCTAATGTAATTTAGACTTTCTCCCGCACGTATAAAAAATATACCTAAATATACTTAAATAGTAAAGTACTTGAATCAACTATTTCTCATAAAATAAATTAAAATCTACTTATTCATATTGATCTGCAAAATATTGCATCGCCAATTTCGAAGAATTTTTATGTTGGAAAATATTAGAAATTTTTTTAAATTTTTTATGCCGAAAAATTTTGGAGTCGGAGTCGCGCGTTTTTTTGGGTACTGCTACTCCGACTCCGACTCCGGTACAAAAACCTCAGCTCCGACTCTTCAACTCCGACTCCGACTCCACAGCCCTGAATTATACTATAAATAATAAAGGTCGAATAAAATATATATTAGCGGTTTTCACCCTTTTTATTAAGTGGACCACTCTTTTATATTTAATACGATTTTATACTTCAAAGCGTGAGTGTCTTTTTCGTATGCATTGTAAATTAATGAATTTGCTGAGTGAGGGAAAGAGACAGATAAAGTTTCTTCAACTGTTTTATTCTGTTAAATTCACACACTTTGTTTACTACTGCTTTTTGTGGGATTTTTCAAGCACAGCATAGTATATTTTAGTCTAAATGATGAAACAGAACTGGGGCTGAACGCTGTTTTCCATACAGTTTGACATAAAATTATGCCAGAGAATGCGGTCCAGAAATAAAATCAATTTTATTTTGAAGACGTTTTTTCTCATGCTCTCACATAGAGAGAATTATGCTCCCAACAATGCTACCATACTTTCGTTCAATTTCATACATTTTGTAAACAAAGAAAAAAAAGAACAAAAGAAAACGAAAGAAATGAGAGAAAATTGCAGTTACGGTCGACGTTTTAATTATGGGCTTAAAACTTTTTGCCTGAAGTTAAAGACTCAATTCTTTTTCATCATTAATGCTTTAAACACATTCGAGACAGCAGACTACCGACTTCAATATGTCAACAATAGAATACATGTTGTGTGTATATGGAAATGATTATTTTAGTCCCAATTTCCACAATGCAAGTCTTATTGATAAACTTATCACATTTTCTTCTTTGAATCAGCCTCGGCGTTTTCACAATGCTTATCTTATTGCTAAAATATTACTGTTTTATGTATGCAGTACACACGTATGTGTGCGTTTTTTACATTGCGAATGAGAAAACAAAACGTATATGGCAAGTACATCAAGCTGAGTACTCGTTTCTTTTCCCCTCGTCTCTCTCGCCTACAAAGTAGCAAGCTGATCAATAAGACTTGCATTGTGGAAATTGGGACTTAACGACGACACGGCTAAATGGCTGCAGGTTGTTGTCTATGCTAATTTTGTAGTTGTAGTCAAATTAAACTAATTTCTATTTTTGTACGCTACAAAACAGAAAAAGTGCTGCTAATATAATCAAAAATTAG
The DNA here is from genome assembly GCA_943735925.1 of Pollenia amentaria. Classification (NCBI taxonomy): domain Eukaryota; kingdom Metazoa; phylum Arthropoda; class Insecta; order Diptera; family Polleniidae; genus Pollenia; species Pollenia amentaria. Next base: position 89,536,438 of record OX031006.1, read on the forward strand.
AAGAATTTGTGCTTATAATATATAATAATAATTTTTTGGTTAAACAGCAAAGAACCGGATTGAAACAAGAATATAAGCGCGGCTCACCACCAAATCTATATTATTATTACTTTTTAGTATCCTTAAAAGAAGTTATATAGGAAGATGTTTGTCACGCCAACGCTCTTAGTTTTAGCAGTATGGGTATCATTGAAAAATTTCAGATGGTGTTTAAAGCACACCGATTTATTAACCCATTAAGAGCCCATTTCAAAAGCTCATACTTCTTGACTGACTTTTTTACTAAATTTGCTTTATCTTTAAATTATGTCTATTTAATAATAATTATTTAACAATAATATACACATCGCACTTAATCAACAAGAGGGTATTATCTCAAAATTTTTATTTTTCCACTTTTTCGAAAAAATCTACACGCTATATTCATATCTGCCCGCTGTAAAAATATCTTGCTATTTTGTATACTTTTTGGTAATGAAACGGTTGGTTTAAAAATTCATTTCCATATGCCTTCAATGTTAAATTAAAAATTGTTTTGCTTTTACTGAAAATGTTTAAATTTTGAGTTAATACCCTCTTGTTGATTAAGTGCGACATGTTACCAAAGTTATTAGGACTTTGATTAATAAAGTTTTTCTGTATTGCGGGTTTTCAGCCTTCCGGAACACTTTCAAATATTTACATATTACTATATTTCAATATGTAACAAGTGCATAAACTATTACCACTATATATTTTAACTCAAACTTATAAATAAATTGTGAAGTTTTCCAAAATAAAATTTTTTTAATCCTAATAACTTTAAAATTTTATATGATGGAGTTTCTAAAAATATAGCATACAAAAACTCTTCTCTATAACATATTATATTTGAGGAAATATTATTATACATATCGACAAAATTTTAAGATAAATCCTCTTAAGGGGTTAATAAATCGGTATATCTAATACATCATATGAGATGTGTTTCGAAAGACTTTATTATGATACCAATACTTTAAAGATACAGATTATATTTTTCTTCCTATACTATTGATAAAGTGCTCTGAAACCTTTACGACCTATAATTCATAAGCTTAGTGCGTTGAAACAAAAAATTACAGTAGCATCTCGATACAGTAATCATGCGGTCAAGTTAACCAAATTTTAGCGCTTCTGTGCCGCTCTAAACGTTAACTCTAAGTTAACTTTTCAGATCGTATTAGTAAGAGTACTGATTTGTACAAACGATAACAAATTAGATTACATTTTAAGCTGAAAGTTGAGAGTTTAAACAAAATTGAGAAATACATTAAAGAAAAACTATCGGCGTTGTATTATTGTATATCTGAAGTTGCCATCTCAAAAATAAAAACGAAACGTCACAAAATTTTCGAGGCTTTGAAGAATACATAGGAAAAAGCATACAGGAAAACATTACATAGACCAAAATATGCCGATCTTAAAGCAAGTTTGTACAAATGTTTTCTTGAAGCATCGAAAACGTAATAGCGCAATCACTGTTCTAATTTCAATATCAATAACTAAGCGCGAGTTCGTGTAACTGCAACCTGAAAAAACAATAATGTCAGTAATGGATGGCTGGCAAATGTTTAGAAAATACCCAGAATTCGCTATCTGAAAATTTTTGAAGAACTAATTTTCTGACAAACGGCATATGTAGCACCTAACACATAATACATGACTGATTGTATAATTAAACTGTGCAAGAAATTGACACTTTTTTCGTGACAAGCTGGGCACCTGGCGTTTTAACATAATTCGGGTACGCTGAATCCAGTGGTGCTCGCGGTTTTTTAAGATTGGCTCTGGGTTTCGAGATATACCGTTATTTCGAAAATGGAGGAGGTTGCACAACATATATTCACGTAACTCAAAAACACTTTAGCTTATTCAAAAAACTTAAAAAATTTCGCAATAAAATTTCCTTTAAGAAAAGTAAAACTTCTTTCTAATATCCTTAGTCGTTTAGAAACATAATTGTTTTTTTTTTTGGAAAAAAAAATAATTTTATTAATTTTAATAATTATAATTTCGAAATTTTTGTTTTTTAAAAATTCATAAAAAATTGGAAAATGCAGCTATGCTTTTAATTTTTGCAGTGAATCCTAGGCCTTAGAAATAAATGATGGGAATGAAAAATAAAGTTGCGCTGGTCATACATTTGGCCAGAATGTCATTGAAAATAAATTTTTTGCATTACCATGCCGAAAAATTTAATGAACAATCACCAGCCGAGTCTGAGGAACATGGCGAGAGATTTCATCAAGTAACAGCCAGGCTCGAACACTGGTATAGCGGCAAACAACTTGATTCGCTATTAGGGGATATTTGTTGGAATCAGCAGGAGGAAGAAGAATAAATTTCTAATTAAAAATAAAATAATTTCATCTTTTCTGAAAAAATCAAAAATTGTAAACAGACTTTAATCACTTATAGCTTATTTTGTTTGGAACTTTGTTTTTTACACTCGTTGAACCCTAGCTTTAAATTTTGCACCTGCAGCGCCTGAGATACCCCTAGACGGGCCAAATGTATGACCAGCGCAACTTTATTTGTCATTCCCATCAGTTGTTTCTAAGGCCTAAGATTCACTCCTAGGGGGATAAAATGTATGACCGACCTCCAATGTTTTTTGTTCTTAACATTTTCTTAAAACATAGTTGCCATATATCTCCACCCCTTAGGGGGGCTCCCATACAAATATGGCCGTTTTATGAAATTCTTAAATTTGGCCCCTGCAGCGCCTAGGATGCCCCTAGATGGGTCAAATATATGACCAACCCCACTTTATTTGTCATCTCAATCATTTATTTCTAACATACCCACCCGCTATCTCCATTCCTTAAGGAGGCTTCCATACAAAATGTTCAATGCAGACTAGAAATATATTGAAGAAAAAGTCCCATAAATGCCCAGGAGTCGCCCCTAGAGAGATAAAATGTATGACTGACCTCCATTAGTTTTTTGTTCTTAACATTTTCTCAAATTATACTTTCCCTTAATCACCATCCCTTAGGGGGGCTCCCATACAAATATTCCGTTTTATGAAATTCTTAAATTAATTAAAATTTGTCGACTTTTGTGAATAAAATCAAAAGTTGCAAACAGATTTTAGTCATTTATGGCTTGTTTTGTTTGGAATTTTTTAATATGTTCAAGGCGAATTCAACTACAGGTGGTGTCAAAACTACAACAATCCAAAAACAACAGAAACAACATAGGGTTTTTTGCATAGCATTGTTTGGGTTTACGGTCCAAAATGTCAAACATTCCAAACAAAACACTAACAAATAAAAACAAATTGGCTCGAACTGTCAAAATCAGATGGCGTTTCGACACCACCTGTAGTTGAATTCGCCTTGATATTTACCCATGCATGTCCATTAGACCGTACCTCAAAAAAAGTTTCCCCGCACCACCTCTAATATAAAGTATTTTTGCAAGGAGGTTTCGATTGTTTTTTTTTTTTTGCCGAACGTAAGGGTCGCCTTTTTCATTTTTCGTTAAGACCTAATGTCAGAAAATTAAAGCTCTCAAGAAACTTATAAACTTTTGCTAAAAAAAGTAATTCGATAATTCCAGCAGAAATATTTTTATATTTAATTAGAAACTTAAAGCTTGCTAAAAATCATTACAGTTTTGCCAAGGAAGAATTACTATAATTCCTACAGGACAGTCAGCATTTAAAAATGGATCTTTAAAAATTATGTAACGAAATCGTTTCTTTTTGTCTACCCCTCTTGCTTCTCTAACCCGTTAGCTTCCAAAGAAAAGCAAATGTTTTGATTTTGTTGCCTTGTTTTTTCCAAGTAATATAAAAATTTCCGTTTGGGAGTTAACATTGAAACGACAATAAAAAAATAAAATTTATTTTCAATATACATACATAAGCCCTGAATCGAAAATTGTTATTTTCATTTTCAGGCAGTTAAATTATTGTGCATCGGACTTTTGAGCCAGTGATGCATTTTGAGGTTTTTTTGTTTTGGGCCAATTGAGGATTTAAAAGGGCCAAAATAACTTTGAAAGGGTCAAAAAAAAAATGTTTAATATAACTGTACCCAGCGAGCAAAATACTTTCCCCGATATCTGGAAGACTATAGTAGTCCCTAGTCATCGTGTATATGTATTTTATTTTATTAACAACAAAACCAAAAATTCACAATGTTTGAAAGTATTTTTTGTCCACTTTTGTTTAATTTTTACACAGCCAGCAAAATAGTCCGACGTCTCTAACTGCCTATTTTAATAACGCGAGCGCAAAAGTAAAAAAAAACCAATTTTATTTTTAATGTTAGTTCTAAAAAGAGGCAGTAAGATATCTGCAAAAAACGTCGATTTTATACAAACATGCTTTATATGTTTTTTTTTTATATCATAGATCAAACCGCTTGTGTGGTTTATTTGGTCATGAAGAATTAAAGTAATTTCGTAAATAAAAGTAGTGGTGAAAGAAGAACATGTAAAAATGTATAGAACGATTTAAAGTAGTTAGTAATATTGTAGTAGTTAGTAATTTTGACCCATAAGGGCCAAAATAAAACAGGGCCATCAAACATTCAAAAGTGCCACAAATGGCACAATTGTGCCACATTTTGCATCACTGTTTTGAGCATTTAAGGTTTTTTCTACATTTCATGGCCTTTATTTATTTATTTTATTTATTTATTTATTTATTGATTATGATTTCCTGCACAACAGAACTAAGTCTTATAATTACAGTGCAGGATTGTGTATGTGTACAAATTATTTTCCAAATTTAATAAAGTTAAACTTAAAAAAAAAAAAATATACGTTTATAAACATTTTATAATAAAAATTAAATATAAAAAAATTTAAAGAAAGAAAGAAAAGAAAACGAAATCAATTTAAAACATAAATAAATTTCAACATAAAAAATTTTAACATTAAAAATTTAAACAAAATAAATTAGGCAAAATATTTAAAAAGGAATTCCCTAAAAGACATTGCGTTGCTGTTTATTTGTTGGTCATAAGGAAGAATGTGGAGAATGTGGATATTTCTATTGTAAATTTTGACAGTTATCTGAAACTAGCTGTTCGACATTCTAGTATAACCCTCAAAAAAACCAAAAATAGTAAAATATATTCTGCAGATGTCGAGCGTCTCTTGACTGAAAAAAGGAGAGCTCGAAGAGAATGGCAATTGCATAGATCCCCTCAACTTAAGAATTTACTAAAAGAGTGCACAAAAAGGCTAAGAAAGTTACTGCAGTGTCAGAAAACGGCTTCCCTGGAAAAATATCTTAAGGAACTTGATGCAACTTCTCAATCAGACTACTCTTTATGGCGTGCAGCTAGAAATCTTAATAGACCAGTTATCACTAAACCACCATTAAGAAACTTAAATGGAAGTTGGGCACGAAATGATGAAGAAAAAGGAAATCTTTTTGTTAATCATTTGAAAAACGTATTTACCCCGCATACATCTCCCGATATTGCAGTCGAGTTGCCACCTGTTGCTGTTAGAGCTGCTGTTCCACTTAGATTTGAGATAAAAGAAATCGAAAAGGCTATTCATGATTTAAACCCCAAGAAAGCCCCTGGGTTTGATAAGATCAGCAACAAAATGCTTTTAGAGCTACCCAGCATAGCAAAGAAAATTATTCTCTTGATTTTTAATGCTATTTTACGCCTTGAATACTACCCACAAGAATGGAAAGTATCCTTAGTTACAATGATACCTAAGCCAGGGAAGGATCCTACAAAAGTTGAGTCATATAGACCTATAAGTTTATTGTCTAATATATCAAAGCTGTTTGAAAAGCTGTTAGTGTCAAAATTAGCCCCAATTTTAAATGTAAATAGATGTATTCCTAACCATCAATTCGGCTTTAGAAGAGAACATAGCACAATTGAACAAACCCATCGTATAGTAAACGCCATAAGAAAAGCCTTTGAAGAAAAAAAATATTGTTCCGCCCTCTTCATCGATGTTTCTCAAGCTTTTGATAAAGTCTGGCATGAAGGGTTATTACATAAATTGAAGTTAAACTTACCAGTAAACACACACAAGCTGTTAGAAAACTACTTAATCGGTCGAAGGTTTATAATTAAAGAAGGTGATTTTATAAGTTCTCCTCAGCCAATTGACGCTGGAGTCCCTCAGGGAAGCATCATGGGCCCACTGTTATACTTAATATATACCTCAGACATGCCAACAAATAACCACACCCTAACTTCAACATTTGCTGATGATACAGCTTTTTTAAGCGTACACGAAAACTGTCATGAAGCATCTCGCTACTTGCAGAATCATATATTTGAATTGGAAAAGTGGTTAAAACAATGGAGGATAAAAGTCAATGAGCAAAAATGCGTACATATAACATTCACCTTGCGTCGGGAGTCATGTCCCCCTATTAAAATCAATAATCAATTAGTGCCCCAACAATCGCATGTAAAATATCTTGGTATTCATCTAGATAGGCGCTTAACATGGAAATGCCATATAGAAGCAAAACTAACACAAATGAAACTAAAAGCAATTCAAATTAATTGGCTTATTGGAAGAAATTCTGTTCTTAGCCTCGATTGCAAACTCCTACTCTACAACTCTATATTAAAGCCAATCTGGTGCTACGGTATTCAGCTATGGGGCACTGCCTCGGCCTCAAATATCGAAAAAATTCAAAGGCGCCAAAATAAACTCCTTCGAATAATCACAGTCGCTCCCTGGTATGTTAAAAACTCTAATATTCACAAGGATCTCAATGTGCCATTAGTAAAAACTATTATTACGAAGTACGCAGCAAAATATTTAAAAAGGCTTGAGTCGCACCCAAATCCACTAGCTCGAAATATTTTAAATGACAGCGGCCACTCTAGATTAAGGAGAAGAGATACTGCAGGACTCATCCGAAGAGAAGACCGCTAAAAATCTACATACGTGAATAGAAACCGTGAAGAGAAAAATTTTCGTCTAGCATTGGCAGGACAAAAATAAAGTATTAGAATAAGATTTGATTAATTATTGTTAGTTCATATTTAATATATGAAGATTCAATAAATAAATAATGAAAAAAAAAAAAAAAAAAAAAAAAATAAGGAAGAGCATTCCAAAGACGAATAGCGTTGATGAAAAATTGCCATTGAGAAACTAGGCATCCAAATTTCGGAAATATGATCCTTTTACCCCTTGGTGATCTAGCAAATCTTATTTTTTCAAAAAGGTATTTTTGCTTTTCAGTGTAAATCACTTTATGTAAGAACAAAAGAACCCGTATCTTAAGGCTTTCGAAAGTAACTTCATAGAGAGTTTTCGAGTATGCTGAAACTTGGTCACGCTTCTTTAGTCCATGAATATATCTTATGATGTTGTTATATAATACTTCAAGTTTTTTTGCACTAGTGGAATCGCAATGAGAAAACAACTCGCATCCGTATGTAAGGCCTGGAACCAAATAAGCTTTTGCAAGTAGGATCCTGACATTCAGCGGTGTAAAGTATTGTACGGACCACAGGGCTCTTAGTTTAACATAAATTTGTCCCACCAGTGTATTTATATGGCTTGACCAAGTTAAGTTGCTATTGAACACTAATCCCAGATTTTTTGCCGTTTTTACGATGTAAATTTTCTCATTGTTTATTAGGATATCATTTTCGATTAAAGGTGTGATATTTTTTTTGTGAATAACAAGACATTTTGTTTTACGTGGATTTAAACACAGACCATTTTGAAATGCCCAACGATGTATGTTGTTTAGATCGTAATTGAGTTTGCCAATGTTTTCCTTAATTGATGCTACTGGACTACTAAGGTATAATTGTACATCATCTGCATACATGTGGACACTGCAGTGAGTTAATTGCTGCGGCAGATCGTTGGCGTAGATTGAAAATAACATTGGTCCTAAAATCGATCCTTGAGGAACACCACTAGACAGTAATAAGGGACTAGACGCTTTGTTGTTTACGAATACCGATTGAATACGATTTGTGAGATACGATGAAATTAGTTTTGTTGATGACGACGAAAAGTTAAAAAGAGTCCTTAGCTTTGTACATAAAATTTGGTGGTTAACCGTATCAAAAGCTTTAGAGTGATCCAGTAGAACTAAAAAGTTAATCTTACCATCATCAAGTTCTCGCCGTATATTCTCCGAGACATCAACTAGAGCAGTTACGCAGCTGTGTTTAGGACGAAAACCTGACTGTTTATCAGATAGTAAATGATTATCATAAACGTAAGAACTTATTTGGCGGAGCAAGACCTTTTCCATTACTTTTGACAGAAAGCTAAGAATAGCAATTGGTCGATATTCGGTGTTCGATTTTGGAATTGGAATTATTTTTGCATGTTTCCACTTTGCAGGGAAATTACTTGTAGTTATGATGGTGTTAAATAAATAGGTAATATAAGGCAGAAGAACTGGTAAGATGGCTTTAATAAACTTGGGATGAAGATTATCATATCCTACAGCATTAGATTTTATTTCAATGCAACTAGTGAAAACATCAAGCTGGCTAACGCATGAGAACTCAAACATATTTTGTTCAGAAATATTGTTGTTGCTGGTGTTAAATGTATTGTTGTCGAGGGCTGTATTGTTTGGTGTTACCATTGGATTATTAGCAAAAATATTGTTGAGTTCATCAGCGTCAATAGAGGAGCTTATATTTTTAACAGGATCACAAATTCCAATATCCTTAATAGTTTTCCAAGTCCGTTTCGATTCAAGAGCAGAACCAAATCGCTTAGAATAATACTTAGACTTTGCGATTCTTATTTGATAATTGACTTCCTTCCTCGCGGAACGAAAATCAGACTTTAGAACTACTGTCTTAAAACGTTTCCACCGTGAGTACGCTAAATCCCTACGTTTTATTGCATGTCGAATAGTACAATTGAACCACGGGTTGTTTTTTGGTTTAATAGTTTTTGTTTTCAAAGGTACTGTTTCCTCATACAGTTGTAAAATATTATACTCAAGAAAGGATAGTTGCTCATCTACAGATATCATGTTGTAGATATTACTCCAGTTTATCTGTAAAACGTTTTCATTTAAAATATTGTGGTTTAAGTTTTTGAAGTCACGAAAGGAATATGATTGATCCTTTTGTTCTACCAAGAAGTCATATGCCGTAAAAACCAAGTCATGTCTGGAAAAACATGAAGCTGAAACTTAATCGTAAAGCAGAACTTTAGATATGTTTCCAACGAAAATAAGATCTAAAAGCGTACTATTGGTTTTTGTAAAGTGAGTAGCTGTAGATGTATTTGTAGGTGTGAGTCCTATCGATTCCATACTGTTTCTAAACGAGGTTTCCGTTAAAAGGTTAGAATTAAAGTCCCCTGCTATCAATATATCGTTGTATGGCATAATTAAGGTTTCGGTTTTTAAAATAAAATTTGTATAAACAATAGAACTGTTCGGTCTATATACACAACCAACTAACATTTTTCTTCCAAAAGATGAGATTTCAAGAAAGATATGTTCGATTACCTCATTTGTTTCTGTTTTACTGCAGAATTTACAATTAATATTGTCCTTGACGTACCACCTCCAACCAGTCTATCAGATCTAAATACTTTATATCCATGTAAAGATATGAGACCATCTGGGGTTGACTTATTAAGCCATGTCTCAGAGACACAGATAACATCCACGTTCGAATTTTCAAAAATCCATCTAAATTCATCAATTTTGGGTTTTAGACTTTGAGCATTTATGTGGCAAAATTGTAAACCTTGTTTCTGTTTGGCAAGAATTTTCACCATACTAATTGTGACATCTTTGGAATTTACGCCAAAACTATTTCGACTGGTCATTTAAATAGAAAAATAAATAAATACCAGAAAAAATAAACCCAACGCTAAACCCAACGCAATTTGTGTTAAGATAAGTAAAATTTGCTTTGAAAATAAACAGATTTAATGTAAATTTTAAAGTATAAATTTTTAAGAAAGAGTTATAACTAATGAAATTTAATATAAAGATTTTAACATAAACCTGCGACTTGAAGTTATATAGTACCGGTCGGCTGGATAAACTCATCTCCATTGGAACGAAAAAACCTATTAAGTGCATCTAAGTTTTCAACACAGAACGGTTTATCCGTACTCAAACGCTTAACATATATAATGCCTCGAAATGAATAGGCTGATTGCAGAACTTTTTGCTTCTTCAGGGTTACTGCTTCTCTAAGTACTTTGTAATTCCCATTTGTTAAATTTTCATGAATATAAAAATATTGATTTTTTTCATCAGAATGGAACCCGAGTAAGGTTAACATTAAATTTTTGTTTTCCTTTTTATATTCATTTAATGCTTTTAGGACAAAATTTTTATCATAAGGGGTCATTAGTCTAGCAATAATAACACCATCAGGGGAATTTTCATCATTTTTGTTGTTTTTGTTTTGTAAGCGGTGGATATACTGTACTCGCGGAGTAGAAATTTTAAGAATTTTACAAATGGTATCAAATAGTAAGTGCAAGTCTTCATCAACACTAAAAGGAACTCTATTAATACGCAAATCACACGCAACGATGGAATTAGAGTGTTTTAAAGATTGAATTTTTAATTTTTTAATTTCATCTTTTAGGTCTATAATTTCACACGTCACTGTTTCAAGCTTTGCAACTCTTTCAGTAACATGGTTTAACTCCGCTCTTATTTCATGAAATCTCTTATCAATCTCATTTAAGAGACGATCCTCTGCTTCCTTAACCGTAGATTTTATATCTTCTGCAAGTCGAGACTCACCCTCTCTTAGGAGTGCGAAAAATTGTGAGATTTGTTGGTTTATACACTCAGTTTGCTTTGACATTTTTTTATCCAACCATTTATTTTGTAAATTATTATTTTTTATTTTATATATATGGTTGTACCAAAGACTATAGATTTATAAAGATGTTGCACATAGTACATTTGGAATTGACAAAAATGTTGTGCTTCTTAATGATGAGGGGGGGAAGTAACAAGGAAAGCAAAAACTTCGTGCTCACATTTAGAAAATTGGAGAGAGCAAAAAACCACATGCATCAATACATACATACATACACATGTTTTCTGTTTTTGCAAACCAACGTGTGTGTGTATGTTTTTTTCGTTAAAACAGGTTTTTGGTATTTTTATTTTTTAAGTGATTTTGTTTTGTTTGCAAGCAATTTATGTGCAAATAACCTACGTAAGAACAAATGCGATCGATTGCTTAATTGGTAGGGTAAGAATATGTGTTTTATTGTTGTAAAAATGAAATTATAACGATTCGAACCGAATTATTATTAATATTTTTAGACAATTCAACTATGTAGGTATGTTCTTATAATATGTGTATGTATGTATCAAACGAATTTATTATAAAACAAGTGTGTTTTCTTAGGACGTGTGTGAGGCGATAGAAAAGAGCGAATGCAAGTAAAATATCGACACTTCTGAAATTAATGAAATTTCAATAGCCCTGGGGGCTAGTAGAAATTTTAAAACAACCAACAAAATTTCTGACAAGCAGCAAATCGCAAATTGTAATTGAAAAAGTCAAATAAAAACGTTTAAAAAATTTTGTGAATTCAAAACAAAAATATAATATAAAATGCATAGAGCCACCTGCAAAAAAATTTTATTTTCCTAATTTGTTCATTATTTTATACAGTACTTTTCGTTTATAGTCATTTCCATTGTTAGTCACATAAGCTATACAGTCCATTTAATCTTTATTTTTGCCGCTATACAGAAGATTAATAGAAAGTATTTACGTTATAGTCCATTTAGCGATATAAGCACATTTGCAAAAGTAAAGCAAATTATTAACGTTTTAGTCACATAAGCCTAAGTTTTTTATTTGTTTCTGAAGTTACAAACCATATCAAAGAATCAAGAAATTAATCGTTTACTTTTTCTTATCAACTCTCCAATCGAAAAAAATTTGTTTTTGTGTTTGGTAACAGTGATGAAATATCTTATTATTGTTTTAACTTTTTTAAAACAGTTTGCAACTCTGTTGCAAAGCTATAATCCCGCTGTCAGTGTTGTTAATATGATTTTTTATTTTATAAATTCATATTAAATTCGCCAAAAATCTGCAAAAAATTTTCAATATTTAGCATTATTCCAGTAGTGTGTTTTTATAATAGTTTTTTGAACGATTTAAAATAAATCGGGCATGCTCTGATAATCGTAAAACGCTTAACATTCTTACTTGAAATCGTATAATATGTGTTCTGTAAATCGCAATAGCACGAAGTTTGACGAATTAAAATTACAAAAGTATGCTGAAGGAAACTAGAATTTTTGTAAGAAACTATTTCAGATCGCAAGCATAACGCAAGAGTTTCCGAACACTGTAAAATAAATCTGGCGTTTTGCTTTTTTAAATCTTGCGAATATCATAACAAGGCTGAATATCTTAAAACTTAGAACTTGAGAGATCAGTGAATTGAATTTTGCAAAAATATTAATTTTAAGAAATTTTTAAAAATCCATTTAATATACAATCAAACGCGATTAAATTTTTAGAATTTATTTTCCATGAAAATCAAATAAAGCTTAAGCTTTATTCCAAGTTTCTAAAGCAACCATTTTTAAATGTGTTTAATGTAATTATCTGGCAATATTATCAATTTTTTATCTAAAACATTTTCATTCGTATTGCGATTTTAAAATTTGTTAGAAATTTAAAGAAAAAACTATAGCCTTGCTGATAATTTTTTTTATATAATTAAGAAAGAAAGGTAAATTGCTTTTCATAAATCGCTAACTTTTTTAAATTTTGCCAAAAATTTACATATGTATGTGGCACACATTTACACATGTGAACTTGGCGTATAGTCATTCTAGCGTATAGTCCACGATTTGTGACTATAAGCAAAAAGTACTGTACATAGTATTTTTTTAAATATTTTAACACAACGTCAAAAAAGATATAATTTTTTCCAACGATATTTTTCAAAAAATTTCTTATAATGTAGACCATAACCAAACAAATAGTAGTTAATATAACATACACTGTCCAGTGTTCGAGCACTAGTATATCTACAATCATAAAATCTAAGGTGTTTCTTTTAGGAATTTTGATAAATTAACTTGTAAGTACTGCAATATATACATAGCTATGTGTTAGTATAATTAAAATGGGAAATAGCTTAGAAACAAAAGAAAAGTTTTAGGCACCATATCGGTGTAGCCACCATTTTTTTAATATATTAGCTTGGCAACATGTTGTTATCCCTAAATGGATTAACATAGGTATGTAATTTAATTGCAGTTTATTTCGTTGACTCGTCTATAAATGTGGTATACTACCGTAGTCCCATATTTTGAATATATCCTTATTTATCTAGGTATACGATGAAAACGCATTCTTTATTTCGTTAAAATATATCATTTCACACAGCAGAAACATGAATTTTTTCCCCACATGGAAATACTTTGTTACCATAGTACTTTGCTATTGTTTCACACACGCCCTAACTATTTACCACGAGTATTTAGGTAATAATTTTACTTATTCTCTTTACAAGTTTAATGGTTACAAATTTTAACTTTTTCAGTATGTAATCGATGATTTGAAGGTATTTAAATGTTTCCCATGTGTATTGCTTCCTTCATAATATAAGGAAGGACTAGTAAATTTAACATCTCCATCCTGTCTTTATAACATACGTTATTCTCCGCAAACCAAAAACAATAAATAATTTAATAAATTTTTCATTTTCATTGCTTTGGGTGCGTTCGTAAATGCATCACTGCGCTGCATCAGAAAAGCAAACTTTTTTTAATGCCAATAAAAAAGCAATTATATATTTTTTTAATGTGTGACTATTATTTTTGTGGAGTATTTGACAAATTTTTGGTCCACATCTACTTCATTCATATATACATACCTATCTATATAAGCATTTTAAGTCATTGATGCAGCGCAGTGATGCATTTACGAACGCACCCTTTATCTTGTAAAAATATTTTTGCAGACCTTTATAAGAATTTTACAAACTTCTTAAAGGTAGACTTCCAAAGCCTGACTATTTTTCATAATTTGTAATAATTATTTGTTGTAATAATAAACAAAATTGGATTTTTCATCGGAAACAATTTAATATTTGTCAAATAATACAATTTCAATAAAAAAAACATTGAAAATCAAGTTTTCATACATTTTTAAACAAAAAATAAATAAATTTTCAAGAAATTACGTGCACACACATCAAACTGGCTGCAAATTTTTATGAAAATCAAAAGCATTTTGATTATGTCGCCATGTCGCTTTAGTAAACATAAAATATCTTTTATAAACAAAGCAGTTAATTTTTTTTAGAAAAATGATTTCTAATATTCCTACAATTGTTTAAATTTAAACAATAACAGCATTTGAACTTCGGTGCAAACCGATATACTTTCATCTGTACAACAATAAAACACATATTATTGCCCTACAATTAAAAATCAGTCACATTTGCGTTTACATAGGTTTTTTGCACATAAATGGCGTGCAAACAAAACTTCTTTTATTACTTGAATGTGTTTTCAACGAGAAAAACAAGACTTCTTTTAGTTTTTTCTATATTTTTTTCATTGCCATGTACACACGAGTACATACACACACGCATGCACGCACATATGCGCTGATAGATGAGAATAAAAAGTTCTCTGAGAGTAAAAACAAAGACTATAATTTACTCTCAAAAGTGGATTTAGCGCCTAAATCCACCAGAAAAATTAATATAGACAGAAAAATGTATGAACTTTGTATGGCAGTGCAATATCTTTATAAATCTATAGTCTTTGGTTGTACTTATGTTTGTGTTCTTATGTTTGTGTTTATTATGGTGTATTTTGTTATTGTTTTGATTTTATTTTTATTCTGTTTGTTTTGTGTTGCTTGTTATAAAATCAACAAGAAAATAAATAACAAAATTAAACACTTTAGGGTTTGTTTATTTTGTGGTTATTAAAGTTTGCTTTTTTTTTTACTGCCTAATAAGCATGTGTGTTGCTTCAAGGCATAATAGACCGCACAAATTGCTTGTGTGTTGCGTATAGGCATAATAGACCGCAGAAATTGCTTGGCAAACATGTCAAAATATTACGTTTGTACAAATATTTTGTGTTGTTAATTGGGGTGTTTGCTGTTTGGACAAACATTTGAAGCAATGTTTATATAAATATTACAAATTTTTGATATTTGGCAGACATGTTGGATATTTGTCAAACTTTTTGAGGTGTCTAGTGCTAAAAGTAATCATTTAAGCGAAAACTTTGCAGAGTTAAGACGTAGAAGAAGAAGCAATAAAATCATTTTCAGCCGTAAATTTTAATTTTTTAGCAGCATTGTTTGCCCCAAAACAGCTTTTTATTTAGAGCACTCTTTACTACGAATTATTTTTCTTTATTTTATATTTCTTCTGCGTTTTAAACAAAACGCGGAAACCCCCTTCATAAACAAGGTTTTTTTAAATTAATTTTTTAAATAATTTTTACAGACATTGATATATTTGTATGCAGTTTTTGAAAAGGGTTAAAAAAACCAATTTAATAATGAATTTTGTAAATAGTACTTAAGAACGAATTCCTATGAATGAAATCAGTATATAAAATAAAGTGCTACTGAAAATAAATATGTATATAAAAATAACTGTTGGAATTTCATCTATATTTTGTTTTTGTATTAACACAAATAATTATTGTAATTATAAGACGACCAAAAAATATTTGAAAATGGGGTTTACTGTTACTGAAACAAACAAAACTAAATTGCCGTCGAAGTGCGATGTTATTAATTTCTCTTTGTATCTGCGATATAATACCGACCGAAGTCGAAAGTTGAGTGCTTTTACAAAAACAAAAAGTTTGGAAATGTATAAGCCTTTTGTGCCACCGCGCTGGTATTCCAATTGTATCGGCAACAACTGCTCATAGACGTTTGGATAAACTTATTAATAATTACTATAAAGTAGTTAAATATCCATTGAAATACAACAGTAATGTGTGGAATGGATTGTTCTTGATTAAGCGTTGTAAGTGCGACATTGTTGCAAATATTCCATGCAATTGCACCGCCTCTGATATAATCCCAGAAGACGTGAAAGATTTTTTCATCGTTCAGTGGGGCCCAAGATTGTTGACTTTAGATGATATGGTTGTTCCGATGTCGATAAGAGGTGACGGTGTTCAAATGTGAAATGTTCGGCGCGACCAGCTTTATCTGTACCGTATGGCTCGAGCCGTTCATATCGGAGAATACGATGAAAGATTAGCCAGCGAGAAGCCCGGAGCTATTAGCACAGCACGCTGGCTAACAACAGCCTCTCGAATACTCCGCTATTATGTATCGTGCACTCAGCTATCGATGGTATTGAATAAACTGGCCCAGTTCGTTGTGAAAGTTTATGCGCCATTCTGGATTCTTGTAAAAAGTAATTTCATAAACTTCGAGAATGGCTCATACGTTGACATGATCAATTGGACCAAATTCGAATTAACTGGGCCGCCATGTTTGCAGCTTTATACGCAAGACTAGCAGGAAACATATCAGTGTTACTACGAAATAATCGGAATACCAGGTTAGTACAAGGAAAATAACTTCATTTTATACTCTTCTTTGCTAAACTTAATTATTTTCACAGCTTACCCATGTCATTTACAAAACACCGAGCGTTATGTTCATGTAGTACAATCTCCAAGGCGGTCACCGATGACCAACGAATGGGTCATATTTTTTCTAAGCTAGAGAGCCGCCAAAAATACAGCCAAATTGAATCACGTCGAAATACGACTGATTAAAATTTCAACATTTTGTTTTAAAGGGTGATTTTTTGTGAATTAAGTTTTTTGGGCTGGCAGCACTGGTTGGTAATTGTGTCAAGCTACATCTGTGAAAGTGTTCAGTATACTCTGCCATTTCATCATGGAGAAACTCACAAACGAGCAACGACTGCAAATCGTTGAAATTTATTATCAAAATTCGCTCGATGGAAATCCACTGTTTTATCGAAAAATTGTGTTCAGCGATGAGGCTCATTTCTGGCTAAATGGATACGTAAACCAGCAAAACTGTCGCATCTGGGGTGAAGAACAGCCACATGCCGTACAAGAGTTACCGATGCATCCCGAAAAAACGACAGTGTGGTGTGGTTTATGGGCTGGTGGCATCATCGGTCCATTTTTCTTCAAAGACAATCGTGGAAGAAACGTTACCGTCAACGGCGAACGATATCGAGCCATGAAACGCGACTTTTTTTTGCCCCAATTGGCTGAGTTGGACTTGGTTGATATGTGGTTTCAACTAGACGGTGCCACATGCCATACAGCTCGTGAAACAATGGACATATTGAAGGATGAATTTGGTGAGCAGTTCATCTCTCGAAATGGCCCTGTGAGTTGGCCGCCAAGATCATGTGATTTGACGCCTCTTGACTATTTCTTGTGGGGTTATGTGAAGTCGTTGGTATATGTGGACAAGCCAAACACGAGTATAACATAACACGTTTTATTCATGGAATACAGGCCGAAATGCTCGAAAAAGTGGTGCAAAATTGAACCTTACGAATGGACCATTTGAACCGGCATCGCGGGCAACATTTTCATGAAGTTATTTTTAAAAAGTAAATGGCAAAGACCAATTTATCGATTCCAATAAAAATTTTGAATATATGATGCAAATACGAGTGTTTTATTAGATTTTTAAAAAAACTACGGTTAAAAAATCGCCCTATATCTTAATTTTTTTAATTATTTTTGTATAAAAAAATTTAAAAATGTGTTTGCTGGTATTATCGAATTACTTCCTTAGCAAAAGTTTAATAGTTGCTTGCGTGCTTTAATTTTCTGACATTAGGGTGGTACGAACAGAGATCTGGTAGATAAATAGTAGAACGAGATACTTAAGGTCAATGACCCTTAAGGGCAACACATTTATCTTCTCGAGGCAAAAACATTGATGTATCATACTTTAAGATCGCACTGTTAATGCCTAAGATATAACGAAAAATGTAAAAAGGCGATCCCTACGTTCTGCAAAAAAAAATATTTTTCGAAACTTCGTTGCAAAAATACTTTATATTAGAGGTGGTACGGCGCACTTTTTTTTCCTTGTAAGGTGATACGCTCTAGTGTACATGTAGGTTTTTTCAGCTCTTTTTAAAAATTATTTCTTTCGTATAGGTATATAATGTAATAGCCTTTTTTTGACAGATCACGTGTGAGTCGTGTCATGCTGTCATGTTATTTTTGTTTATTTACAAATCGTTCAACTTTATAACTTATGGTCAACATAATCGGCCTACTGAGCGTACTATTCGCAACACCATCACCCATTTTGAGACCCAGCATTCATTATTGCATTATATTCGACCGAATAGACCACGTCCAGCACGCTGTGAAGAAAATATAGCGGCCGTAGCTGAGAGTGTACACAAAGACCGTGGAGAGTCGATTCGGCGCCGTTCGCAGCAACTTGGACTGACGTATGGAACGACTTGGCGCATTTTACGTCGAGATCTTAAATTAAAAGCGTACAAAATATAGCTTGTGCAACAACTGAAGCCGTTCGACCTTCCCAAGCGACATCGCTTCGCTCTATGGGCTCTTGAAAAGTTCCAAGAAGATCCGACGTTTTCGAGGCAAATTTTGTTCAGCGATGAGGCCCATTTCTGGCTCAATGGGTATGTAAACAAACAAAATTGCTGCATTTGGGACGAAGACAAACATGAAGATATTCAAGAACTGCCACTTCATCCAGAAAAAATGTAAGAAAGAAAAATTGACGGTTTATTGTTGTGTCTTTGTTAAAGCTTTGATATTGTTACATGCAAGACCTGAGTGCTTAAAATTCTTATTCACTTTATGGTCTTACTTGTATAATATTTTAAGCTTTTCTAAAGTGTTTGGAAAAAGTTTCCTGACGAGCTGGCCTAAGCAACCAGCGAAATACGCATAGAAACTAGCTTTTCCACAACAATAAATAAAAAATTGGACTCAACGGATGGACCATCTGCGACGTAGCAACGGCCAACATTTGATAGACACAATCTTAAAAATATAAATGCCAAAGAATGTTCTTTCAAATGATAATAAACATTCCCATTTAAATTTGAATTTTCTGTGTTTGTTTCTTTAAAAAAGTAGGAAACCTCGAAATGGATCACGCTTTATATGTATTTGTTAATTACAACATAATCAATCAAAAAAATAGGTTTTGAAGTTGTCAATTACGGCCTTTTAGATTTTAGGTGACCGTATGTATATATAATTTAACAGTTATTAAAAACATGACGTATTATATAAGAATATAGCTGTCATAAGTATTTACCGAATTCCTTTTTCGCATATTTACATACACTTTTAACTTCCCCAACTTTCCAAAAATTTCTCAAAGTGTAAAGCAAATTATTTACTCTCTTTTATTCAATGTTCTCTATTTGCCCTTCGCTGCTTTAGAGTTCCATAGTCCCAATTTACATTATACGATTTTTGTCGTTGCGATTCTTATCTTATAGGTGAGAGAGGCATTGAAAGTGGTACACAAGCGAGTGTACTCTTCGATTCGTTTTGTTCATTCATTCGCTGTGTAAAAATATATGTAAGCACAAGATGTTGTAACGACAAAAATCGTACAATGTAAGACTTCAAAGAAGAAACGACAATAATCGCAACGACAAAAATCGTATAATGTAAATTGGGACATACATAGCTCGAAAACTATGCGTTTGCGTCACTTTTTCACTTTATATGTTCTTCTTATTTTTCAATTTTTTATCGCCCCAAGTCAGGCCTGCCATATTTGCCGATTAATCGGCATTTTGCCGATTTTTTGTCTCTTAATTATTTTTTTTCGATAAGCACTCAAACCCTTACTTTTTGTTTGCTTAAGTATATTTTTGAGCTTTTGGCGACACTGAAATACTTATTACATTGAAAAGGGATACTGCTATTACGCCAGCGCTTTCACTAAAAAAATGGGTATTATTCAATATTATAAATGTAATGTGTGTGTTGGGTCAATATTTGTATTTGTATTTGAAAAGTTTTCCACTATAAAGAATTAAAGACCAAAGCTAAAAGAAGAAATAATTTTTAAACCTAAAACTCAATTAAAATGGGTTTATCTATAAAATACTTTATATTTGTACTTGGAAATGGATAGGAACTTACAAAAGAATAAAGGTAAGCTAAATTTATAAATGAAAATAATTTTAAAAAAAATTATTCTTTTTAGATAATAACGCAATTGAGGAAGATATAAGTACTTCAGATAGTTAATCAAATATCAAAAGTGAGAATTTTTGGACTTTTCGCTTTCTTCTGCAAATGAGAAAATAATGTTTTATATAACCAAATTCCGATATTACCTGTAAAATTGATCTTTGCAATTCTTTTTTTTAAAGATTATTTGAAGTTTAAAAATGTTAAATGTTTTGATACTGATATTTAAAAGGATATAATGATAATGTCAAACTCAAATATGTATGTATCTATAGAATATACCCTAATATAAAAAAAAGCAAAAAACGTTTTTTAATTGACTACAATTTTTTTGTTGAATCTTTTATTTTGATTAATTTTTCTGTTATTTTATATGTTATAAACATTAGTTAATACTGAATTGTTCTGTGTTGTTATTTTTTGTTAATAAGAATATGTTTTTTTTTTGTATTTAAATAAATTAATTTTTAACTTGCCGATTTTTCCCGATTTATTTAAATTGAAGTGCCGATAATGCCGATTTGTTTTGGAAAATATGCCGATAATCTATCAAAATTATCTGGCACCCCTGCCCTAAGTACGTTTTTTATTTCGAGCTGCGTTCGTAAACTACATTTGTTCCAAACTGTATTCTTAATTTCTGTACTAACAACTTTTTAATGTTTTCAAGGTAATTATATGGCAATACTATCCTTTTATCATCTAAAGCGGCCCTTACACTTGCAATATAATGGCATTTCCTGGGGTCACGAGCGTACGTTCGTACGCTTTTGATGTACAAATAATATATAAGACTTTTTGCGATTCGATAGCATTTTGGTAGCTCTTGTTTAGTGCAAAAGATGGATTTCATCGAGTTTAAGTTTTCATAATGTAGTCTTTATTTGACAGTGATATTGTGCAGACGTATAGTGTGTTAAATTTTTTGCTAAAAATTGAAAACAATTTAATACCGTTGTTTTTTAAAAATTTCAAATTATTTTGCATACTTTCTTTGTATGTACGAAACAACAACAAAATGGACTCTTTTGTCAAGTTATTAAAAAAAAATAATAAAAATAAAAAACAACAACATAGCTTATCACTGATACAGTATAGGTAGTGATAGTGATGAAGCTGAGTCTAGCGATAATGATAATTGGCTGGTAGTCAACTCAAGAAAACGATGTAATGCTGAATTACCAAAAATTCCACGTAAACGTGTAACACCAACAAAAGATCCATGTACCAGCAGTAATATGTTCAAAATACTTAATGATAATGACAATAATGATGATGATGATGACGATGATAATCAAAACAACAATTCTGTGCCAAAACCACCGCCAATTTATATACCCGACGTTAAAGATATTAAAAGTATGATAAACAACTTTTTGAAGGTAATCAAATCAGAAGACTTTTCTTACAAATCGTTAAAAGATGGCCAAGTCCGGTTAATGACAAGATCAGTAGATTCGTATAGAACAATAGTTAAATATCTGGATGAAAAGCTAATAAAATTCCACACATTCCAATTAAAACAAGAAAGAGCTTACAGAGTAGTAGTTAAAAATTTGCACTTTTCGACGCCAATTGAATCTATCAAACATGAAATAGAAAATTTAGGGCATAAAGTAAGGAACATTGCAAATGTTAAAAGCAGAGTAACGAAAAATCCGCTATCTATTTTCTTTGTGGATCTGGAGCCAAATAATAACAATAAGGATATTTATAACATTAAATTTCTATTAAATGCAGTGGTTAATATAGAACCACCTTTGAAAAATAACGATATTGTACAATGTTATAGATGCCAACAATTTGGGCATACTAAATCGTACTGTAGAAAGATATTTAGATGCGTAAAATGCGGCTTAAATCATCCTACATCTCAGTGCACAAAGGATGAAAATACTCCTCCACAATGTTCCAACTGTTTGCAACCTCACACTGCTAGCTATAGAGGTTGTGCAATTTATAAAGAACTTCTAAAGAAAAGAAACTTTATTAGAAATCGTAACAATTATTATACTAATAATGTAGTGCCACAATTTGATATTAATGCTAATAATTTTCCAAATATTAATAGTAATAATGGGATAAAACCCAGTTATAATGAACATAGCCATAATTCAAGACAATTTTCATATTCACAAGCTTTTAAAAGCAACAACCATCAATACGAAAATTTATCCAGCTCATTTAAAAGAATAGAAGCTCTAATGGAAAAACAGATTGAAACCACCACCACACTACTTAACATGATGTCCACACTTATAGCCAAACTATGCAACTAAACCTACGTATAGCAATATGGAACGCGAATGGTCTTTCCAATCACACACACGAAATTGAATTCTTTCTCAACACCAACTACATTATTCTTTATATATATTCTTTTAGTTTCAGAAACTCATTTTACGAGTAGATCCTATTTCTACATTAGGGGCTATGATTTAATAAATACTAACCATCCGGATAACCGCGCTCATGCTGGTTCTTGTATCTTAATAAAGTCTTCAATAAAATACAATATATTGAGTGAAATTAAGGAAAATTTTTTGCAGGTTACTAATATTAAAATCAAATGTAACCAATCAGACGTTGTCGTTAGTTCTATATATTTTCCTCCACGACATACTGTTAAATGTTCAGATTACCACCAGTTTTTTACTTCTCTGGGTCAAAGATTTATTGTGGGAGGTGACTATAACGCTCAGCATCCTTGGTGGGGTTCAAGGCTATCGAATCCTAAGGGAAAAGAATTATATAAATTGAAAACCGCTGAAGAGCTGGATGATGCAGTAGAACAGCTTACAAACGTAACTCACGAATCCGCCAATATAGCGACACCTAGAAATCCTATTATTCAAAGAAATAATATTCAAATATCAGCAGAAATAAGACAGTTTATAGCAGAAAAGAGAAGATTTGTAGAAATTGGTCCTTAAGTAGAAATCCTGTTGACAAGAGATTATTCAACAAAGCATGCAAAGATCTAAAAAAATTACTGTATGAACACAAAAACAAAGCAACTGCGGAATTTATTAAAGAAATTAACAGCTCCAAATACGACGAACATCTTTTGTGGAAATCAACGAAATATTTAAAAAGGCCAACTAAACGTAACACAATAATAAAAAAAATGATGGTACGTGGTGCAAATCAGATAAGAGCATAGCGGAAGCATTTGCTGTTCATTTATCTAATATTTTCAAGCCTAACGAACTCAATAGTATTCAAGAACATAATGAAAATACTGCCTTTTTAGACTCTCCATGTCAAATGGATCTACCTATAAAGTTTTTCACTCCTACTGAAATAGCATCTGAAATAAAAATGCTTAACACAAAAAAGTCACCTGGCTATGACTTGATTACTGCAAACGTTGTAAAGAAATTGAGTCGAAAAAGTATATTATTTTTAACATTAATCTACAACTCAATTCTGAGATTGGATCACTTCCCATCGCAATGGAAATGTGCCGAAATTATTATGATTTCTAAACCAAACAAACCTGAAAATATGCTATCGTCGTACAGACCTATTAGCCTACTTGCAATATTCTCAAAAATATTATTTCTACGAAGATTGTTGCCAGTTTTAGAGAGACAAAATAATATCCCAGATCATTCAGTCTGTCGCGCTCGTTGAAGATAGACGTGTTTTCTAAGCTCGGCAAACGGTTTATTTTTTTTATAAAAACGTGAACAAATAAAGTATAAAAAAAAAAAGTTAATAAAAGAAAAGAAAAAAATACATGTATGTACATACATACATAAACATACACATTTTTTATTCTCGGTGTTGATAAACAATAACAAATAAGAAGAGCACAACTGTAAACAGTAAAAAAAAAAACTCTCATGAGTGCAAACAGTGCAAAAACAATTAAGCATAATGATAGAAATGCATATATCACAGTGAGTGTTAACGAAACAAATGCAGAAATAAAAAAAAGAGTCGATGATAGCAAATACCTAACGGCTAAACCTATTACTCGTACGCGATCCCTCTCACCTTCTGTTTTTAATAATACGGGTGATACACTAACAAATATAAAACCTTCAAGCATTGCCTCAACGGCAAAAACAATTTTAATAAGTGATAAAAATATTAACCCTCAATCAGGCACAATAGAAAACTCTGTATCACCTTCGGTGTCTAATAATACGGTTGATTCGAATACAATAAAAAATATAAAACCTGCAAGCGGTGCCTCAGTGGCAGAAACGATTTTAACAAGTGATGAAAAGATTACCCCCAAATCAGGCATGATGGAAAACTCAGTATCACAGGTGAAAAGCGGTCAAAAGCCTCAAGTACAAGTTGGAATGGATAGGTACATAACAGTGCTAAAACGGGGTCGCAGCCCAACTTCTTCTGCAGTTGCTTCTGTCCCAAAAGTTTTAAAAGAGGGTACAGCTGATAGAATAAGTTCTCAAAATCGGTTTGCAATTTTGGAAGAGGAATCCTCGGAAGCACAAAACGTTACAAAATCTTCTAAGCCACCCCCGATATATCTTAGAGAGCAAAACTCAAGTGATTTAATAAAGAATTTGATTTCGGTAATAGGTGAAAATTCTTTTTATGTAGCTGCAATAAAACGTGGTAGTATAAATGAAACTAAAATACAAGTTAATCGTGAAGATGATTTTCGTAAAGTAATAACTAAATTAGAAGCACTAAAAAAAAACTTTTATACATACCAACTGAAGAGCAGTAAAGGTCTTCAGGTAGTGATAAAGGGCATTGATTCATGCGTAGACCCAGGTGAAATAAAAACGTTTTTAGAAGAGAAGGGCTTTAAAATTAAAAATGTAGTTAATATTAAAAATAGAGAAAAAAATCCCCAGCCACTATTTCGAGTGGAGTTAGAACCCGGCGACGTTAAGCTTAAAAAAAACGAAACTCATCCCATTTACAGTCTGAGATATATCCTGTATAGGAAAATAACGATAGAGGAGCCGCATAAAAGGAACGGTCCCGTGCAATGTTTAAACTGCCAAGAATTTGGTCACACTAAGGCATACTGCCATTTAACACCTGTTTGCGTTGTATGTGGAGAATTGCATGGTACAGCTCTCTGCGATAAATCTAAAAACGACCCCAATGTAAAAAAATGCAGCAACTGTGGTGGTAATCACACTGCCAACTATAGAGGATGCCCTGTATACTCTATCGTCAAGCGCTCGGTTGGACCGAAACCTAATCCACCTCAAATTCAGGAAACACATCAAAATAATACTAATGACATTCAGGTACCGCAGCCTAGTAATAACAGAACATCCTACGCTAACGTCCTAAAATCAAACCATATGCCAATGCAAGGTGATTTGCCAAATAATGATGAGAACCCAGTTTCTAATTTAAGTCGTCTAGAAAAAACCATGGAAACACTAGTACAAACAGTAACAAACTTTACGAATACAATGGGTAATATGATGCAGGAAATGTTAAGAATGCAATCGATGTTATTGCAAGCTGTACTTAACAAGCCATGAATTGCTTAAAAATTTGTTTTTGGAACGCAAACGGCATTCGCCAACATAAAAATGAACTAGAATATTTTCTTAAAAGTAAACAAATTGATGTAATGATGGTTTCTGAAACTCATTTGACCTCAAGAAATACGTTTAAAATTAATGGTTATATATTATATGATACCAAGGACCCTCGAGATAGAGCTTGTGGAGGTTCTGCTATTTTGATAAAAACCCGAATCAAACACTACTTAATGTGTGATCATCGTGAAGATTATCTGCAAGCAACGAACATTTGTGTTGAAGAGCTAAATCGAAACTTTGTACTTTCATCTTTATACTCTCCACCTAGATTTTCAATATCAGAAAGCCAATATTATAAATATTTTAAATCATTAGGACCCTGTTTCCTAGCCGCTGGCGATTACAACGCTAAACATACCTTCTGGGGTTCACGGCTCATTACACCAAAGGGTCGTGTTTTGTATAATACAATGTCTAAAATGGATTTAAATGTGGTCGCGAGTGGACAACCAACTTATTGGCCTACTGATCAGCAAAAAATTCCAGATGTCATCGATTTTGGCGTGGTTAAAAACATCCCCGCAGAAACGATTCACGTTGAAGCTTCTTTAGAATTATCTTCTGATCACACACCTACAATTCTTACCATATCAAACCCTTATAGAATTGTATCACCGTCTGGTTACTTAGTGACGTCAGCCACACAAATAAATTGGTTAAAATATAAAAAATATCTCAGTACCCACTGCACTGAAAATATTCCGCTTAGAACACCGGAGAATGTGAATCTTTCTATTGTAAATTTTGACAATTATCTCAAACTAGCTGTTCAACATTCTAGCATAGCCCGCAAAAATATCAAAAATAGTAAAATATATTCTACTGATGTCGAGCGTCTCTTGGCTGAAAAAAGGAGAGTTCGAAGAGAGTGGCAATTGCACAGATCCCCTCAACTTAAAAATTTACTAAAAGAGTGCACAAAAAGGCTAAGAAACTTACTGCAGTCTCAAAAAACGGCTTCTCTGGAAAAATATCTTAAGGAACTTGATGCAACTCCTCAATCTGATTACTCATTATGGCGTGCAGCTAGAAATCTTAAAAGACCAGTTATCACTAAACCACCATTAAGAAATTTAAATGGACGTTGGGCACGAAATGACATAGAAAAAGGAAATATTTTCGTTAATCATTTGAAAACCGTATTTACCCCTCATACATCTTTCGATACTGCGGTCGAGTTACCACCTGTTGCTGTTAGATCAGCTGTTCCACTAAGGTTTGAAGTAAGAGAAATCGAGAAGGCTATTCATGATTTAAACCCCAAGAAAGCCCCTGGTTTTGATAAGATCAGTAACAAAATGCTTTTGGAGCTATCCAGCATAGCAAAGAAAATTATTCTACTAATTTTTAATGCTATTTTACGCCTTGAATACTACCCACAAGAGTGGAAAGTATCCTTAGTTACCATGATACCTAAACCAGGAAAGGATCCCACAAAAGTTGAGTCATATAGACCTATAAGCTTATTGTCTAATATATCAAAGCTTTTTGAGAAACTTCTAGTGTCTAAATTAACGCCGATTTTAAATGGTAACAGATGTATTCCCAATCATCAATTCGGTTTTAGAAGAAAACACAGCACAATTGAACAAACTCATCGAATAGTAAATGTCATAAGAAAAGCCTTTGAAGAAAAAAAATATTGCTCAGCACTCTTCATCGATGTGTCTCAAGCTTTTGATAAAGTCTGGCATGAAGGTTTACTACTGAAATTGCAGCAAAACTTACCAGCAAATATACACAAGCTGTTACAAAGCTACTTAGTAGGTCGTCAATTTATTATAAAAGAAGGCGAATTTTTAAGTTCTCCACAGCCAATTAGCGCTGGAGTCCCACAAGGCAGCATCCTGGGCCCTCTATTATACTTAATTTATACTTCGGACTTGCCAACAAACAGCTACACCCATACCTCAACATTTGCGGACGACACAGCTTTTCTAAGCGTACACGCAAACTGTCAAGAAGCATCTCGTTATCTACAGGATCATATATTTGAACTAGAAAGGTGGTTAAAAAAATGGAGGATAAAGATCAATGAGCAAAAATGCGCACATATAACATTCACATTGCGTCGGGAAACATGCCCCCCTATTAAAATAAATAATCAAATAATACCCCAACACTCGCATGTAAAATACCTCGGTATACATCTAGATCGGCGTTTAACGTGGAAATGGCATATAGAAGCGAAATTAACTCAAATGAAACTAAAAGCAATCCAAATTAATTGGCTTATTGGAAGAAATTCTGTTCTTAGTCTCGATTGCAAACTTCTACTCTACAACTCTATCTTAAAGCCAATTTGGTGCTACGGTATTCAGTTATGGGGCACTGCCTCGGCTTCTAACATCGAAAAAATTCAAAGGCGCCAAAATAAACTTCTTCGAATAATCACAGCCGCCCCCTGGTACGTCAAAAACTCAAATATCCACAAGGATCTCAATGTGCCATTAGTAAAAACTATGATAACGAAATATGCAGTAAAATATTTAAAAAGGCTGGAACTGCACCCAAATCCATTAGCTAGAAATATTTTAAATTATGGCGGCCACACTCGCTTAAGAAGAAGAGACACTGCAGCACTCACCCAATCAGATGAGCGATAAACACCTATATATGTAAACAGAAACCGTGATGACTAAATCTTTTGTGTTTGGCTCTGGCAGGACATAAAGCAAATATTAGGATAAGATTTGATTAATTATTGTTAGTTCATATTTAATATATGAAGATTCAATAAATAAATAATGAAAAAAAAAAAAAAAAAAAAATCATCAGTTCGGCTTCCGACATAAACATGGAACTCCAGAACAATATCATAGGATAGTGAATGCAATAACTGAAGCCTTTGAGAACAAACGCTACTGTTCAGCGGTTTTTCTCGATATTCAGCAAGCATTCGATAAAGTATGGCACCATGGCTTACTTTTCAAAATAAAGAAAGTTTTACCGGCTCCATTCTATCTCTTTTTTAAAAGTTATCTCTCTCAAAGACATTTTTATGTTAAAAGTAAAGATGAAAGATCAGGCATATACGAAATAAAAGCGGGCATTCCACAGGGAAGCGTACTAGGTCCAGTGTTATACACAATTTTCACTGCACATATTCCAGTCATAAATGATGTCATGGTGGCAACATATGCGGATGACACAGCAATAGCTGCAACAATCCAGTCACCATCAGAAGCATCGTTATTTGTTCAGAATCAAATTTTCCTTCTTGAAAAATGGCTTACCAGGTGGAACATAAAAGTCAACTCAGACAAATCCAAACACATAACTTTCACACTAAGGCGAGGAGACTGCTCAAGAGTGAATATATACGGGGAACAAATACCTGCAGAGAATACTGTTAAATATTTAGGAATGATTTTAGACAGAAGGCTGACTTGGAAGCAACACATTAAATCTAAACGAACACAACTAAAGATAAAAACTGGTAAATTATATTGGCTACTTGGGCCAAAATCGGAACTAAATTTAAACAATAAACTGATCATCTACAAGGCCATACTAAAACCAGTTTGGACATACGGAATTATGCTATGGGGAACAGCAAGCAAATCAAACATCGATATTCTAGAAATATACCAGTTAAAAACCTTAAGACTAATTACAGCAGCGCCATGGTTTGTCACAAACAAAAATATTCGAAGAGATTTGAATATGTCCTCAGTACGAGAAGAAATTCAAAGGTTCAGTAAAAATTATCTTCAAAGATTAAGTAACCATAGTAACCCACTGGCTGTTGCACTATTAGACGACAGCATTGAAACACGTAGGATGCAGCGAGTTCATGTACTAGACTTACCTTTTAGAGGCTAGTCTGCTTTTTGTAAATATGTATATATATATATATATATATATATATATATATATGTTAGAGCAAAAAGAAAAAAATAATAAATACTTGTAAATTCATATTGAAGTACTTTTCAATTAATGTCATAAAGAATATGATGTCAGATCTGTATACCTGAAATGTATAAAAGGGAAAAGTAAAACTGAAAAGTTTGTCATTTTATAAAAATATTTGGTAGTGTACAGAATTGAAAAATAATAGGAAAAAAAAAATTTCTATCATCAGAAGTGGGATAAATTTAGCCTACACCGCACTCTATTGGGAAGATGGCTGAAGATGACTCCAATCTAAGAGGTCAGATTCCGGAAAATTTGAATCTGCAGGAGGAAAGTTCAGAGTCGAGATCTAACAATTTTGTAATTACGATGGAGGCAATTAATAAAATTTTGGAATCCACACAAAGGTCACTCTCAACCGAACCATTGGTGGGTTTTCCGAGTTTTGATCCGGATCACTCCCGCGTTGATATTCAGAAGTGGTGCACAGATATTGATGCAAGGGTACAACGAGACGGTTTGCAGAATTTTGACATTTTGCCTAGAATACAAGTTTCTCTGCTTGGGAGAGCAAAATTATGGTTCAATAAGTACGGATATCAACTTTATAGCTTGCCGGACTTACGTGCTTCTTTGATACACGCTTTTTCTAATGGTGCAGACATTATTACACAACTCAGGAAGGTTGCCAACTCAGAAAGCAATGAATATGCTTCCTATACGGAGTTCGTAATGGAAAAGGTTTGTCAAATTAATCAATTACCTTTTGAAATTCCAGAAGACAAAATGGTCAAAATTGTCATCAGATGCATTAGTGAGGTGAGTTTGAGAAATTCTCTTACATTTGTTATGCCATCAACTGTGCAAAGTTTGATCAATCATTTGTCTTCGATACGTGAAAAACCTTTGAGAGAAGTAGAAAATAGAACACGCCGTTTGCAAGAGGATAAACCAGTATCCAATATTGAGAAAAAGGACAAGTTACCTAATCCAAACGTAGGCGCGTAGAGGATGAGAAACGTTGCTATGTGGCAAAAAGGGTCATATTAGAGCTCATTGCACGGGGAAACAAAAGACAAACGAATTGGTTGTACAGGAAATACCAAGCAAAACCATAGAAACCAAATTTAAGTGTTCTTTTTGCGGAAAATCTGGACACGAAGAACAAACCTGCTGGGCTAAACAACGAGCTGACCGAAAACAAATAAATCTATGCAAGATTTCGTTGGTATCAGATAATTACACTCCAGTGGTTATTAAGGGAAAATTATATCTTCTTGACACTGGATCTGATTGTTCGTTGATAAGATCTGACATTTCTGAAAAAATATCTGCGAAAAGAACTACACATTTACTGTCTGTGCAAGGTATTGGGAGAGAACCTATTTTACTATATGAGAGTCTTGAAACATTTGTAGAATTTGAACACCTTACTGTTGAAGATACGAGAGCATTTTTGGATGCCGCATATGACCAAAAATGTCAGAAAGTTCGTGAATTCTTGTTTAATTTGCCTGGTGGCTAAAAGGCCGTCTGGAAAGAAACAGTGTGAACTTCACCCAATAGAAAAGAAGCCAATTCCATTCGATGTGGTTCATGCTGATTTTATGGGACCATTTGACGGAAAAGACTATGGTTATATTTTCATTTTGATTGATGCTTTTACAAAATTTGCAGTTTTATTCCCTTGTAAAACCCTTACAGCTGCGGTAACTGTTCACATGTTTTATAACTATGTAATGCTATTTGGAGCTCCAGGCAAACTTGTAAGTGACAGAGGCACTAATTTTACTAGTGCTGAGTTTAAAAACTTCTGCATGTCTATGGGGATAACACATCATTTAATTGCTCCTGGTGCTAGTAGAGCTAATGGACAAGTGGATATGTGGACACTGTTGCTAACTTATTAAGAACTAATTTAGATAAATGTGGTGAATGGACTGGTTATATCATTCGTGTACAACTAGCTCTTAATACAACGGTTAATAAAACAACTGGATTTTCTCCGTTAAAGGTATTAACAGGTATATCGGGACGGACTCCAGATATTAGTGCATTATTAGCAGAGCTCGAAATTGAGCCACAATTTGACGACGTAGAAGAAATGCGGAAGCTTGCCAGTGAACGAGTAGAGTTAAATGCAACTAGAATGAAAATCAGATTTGATCAAAATAAATGCAAACCAACTCAATTAAAAATTGGACAAAAGGTTGTCTATTGTAGTAACCAGAGGCGTAAATCGAAGTTACAGCCGTATTATCGTGGTCCTTATGAAATAGTTGGTGTGTCCTTCCCAATGATCGATATAAGCTGAAGAAAGAAAACTGCAAAACTTTTATTGTTGCAGCAAGGGAGGTCATTCGTCCTTTAAATGACAGTGAAGACGAGAAGGATATTAATAACTAATATAAGGTAAAATTTAAAAAAAAAAAAAATTCTTCATCCAATAAGAATCGAATTCATGAACAAGCTTAAGATTGCCTCTGAGTCATAACTTTCAGTTTAGGTGTTGAAGTTTTGAACAAGCTTAAGATTGCCTCTGAGTCATAACTTTCAAGTGATAACGTTGATTTGCAAACAACAAGCTTAAGATTGCCTCTGAGTTGCATTCAAAAAGTAACATCTGAAATAATGATTCTGTTTACAGCTCTGTATATCTGGTGGTTAATTATACAAGGGGACAGATAACTGCTGTGGAATTTGGAATGATGAATTCGTGGTTTCTGTAAACTGTTTGTTTTATTTTCTTTTTTTTTTTTGTTTGTTTTTTTGTGATTTTATATTGATCTTTCTGTAATAAACAAATGATTGTTTTGAAAACAAGAAGTTCGAACTCATCGAGAGCGATGATTTTACAGGATGGCCGTGTTAGAGCAAAAAGAAAAAAATAATAAATACTTGTAAATTCATATTGAAGTACTTTTCAATTAATGTCATAAAGAATATGACGTCAGATCTGTATACCTGAAATGTATAAAAGGGAAAAGTAAAACTGAAAAGTTTGTCATTTTATAAAAATATTTGGTAGTGTACAGAATTGAAAAATAATAGGAAAAAAAAATTCTATCATATATATAATGTTATCTAAATTTAATTGCATACAGTTATGTAGTCCTTTGGGTCTATATAACTCCTGTTATATATTATTTAAGTTACCACATTTGCTTATTGTCTTATAGTAGATAGATTGCAAATACATAAATTTATAAAAAAAAAAAAAAAAGTTTTCATAATGATAGTCATAAACATGTGGTCACGAACGTACGCAAAATAGAAGTCAACTTTAGCTGACAGTAGTGAAATGTAAAAATCTGCGAAATGTAACGAAATATTCAAACGTGATTAATTTATTTTAAAAGTGTATTAATGTAGGTCTCTGCCAGTATTCACACAATAAAATTTCTCTATTGGTTTTTGCTTAATTGATTTAAGTACCGGCCGCGAACTTTTCCCATATGTTTTAACCGTTAATTAGCCGTTAACCGAACTTTTTTGATCTCCTTACACTTTTCTCCTCTTAATTGGTTGTAATAGAGAGATTTTAAAGAAAGAGTGCAAACATAACAAATTTTTTTTCATGTCAAATAATTAAATATAAAAATGTCTTTAGAAGTAGCTTAAAAAGAAAATATTAAATTTTCCAGTTTCCAGCCCAATTACCTCAAGTAAAACAGCTGAGATATCATAGCATATCATATACATATACCATTCTATTATAAAAATTTATAATTGTAAATAATAAAACACGATGATTATCAACATTTTATTTTCCCATCCTGGTTGACCATTCGGAGCAAATGCCCATATGTAATTGTTATATTTTTCGTATTGTATATAAATATTGGCAACAATCAATAAACTTTTAATTTTTATTGCACAACAAAATGAAGTGCAATATACTGTGAATGTTTTGGGAACATTGTACAAAATGTTGTTTTGCTTAGCCGCCTTCACACTCGGCAAGTTACTTGCGCAACTCTTGATTTGTAGATGTCAGGGGTTAGGTCGCGGTAAGGGGAAAAAATTAAGTACACACTTTGTTGTACTCGGCAAGTTACTTGCGCAACTAACTTGCCGATTCTGAAAGGGGGCTTATAGGTTATTTTTATCTTGATTTTAAAATTTATTAAGAATTGAAAAAAAATCAATTAAAACAAGTGGGAGTGCTATATACGGCTGTGCCGAATCTTATATACCCTTTACCATGGTGCGATAAGAACGGAAAGTTATATAAATACTGCTATTTAGATAAAATAAATCGCTTATGTGCCACACCCAAGATGCTCGTACATAATTTGGAAACTTTGGCTCTTTAAAATCAATAATGTTTTTGTAAGAGAAGTGCCACACCGCCTTCTCCAATCCCGCCCACATTTTTTTCCGATGTTGTGTATCTATAACCAAGATGCGCAATAATTGTTAACGAAAATTTACTAACAATTACTGCAACATACACTTCTCCTACTCTTTCACACTAGATTTCTTTCTCTTCTTTCCTTCTTTCTTTCACTAATTAACCCTTTCGCTACAAGTTGTTATTGGGTTGCTTAAAAACTCAATTATTTTGGATAATTACTATAACTGGCCCTAACAATAACAACCAATGCTCGATTAAAAAAAAAAAAAAATACCCTAAATGTGTTTTTTGGACTGTATCCATATTTCGGTTTTGGCAAAGAAAAATGCTATAATATAATGGATTATTTATATTAATATCAGCAGTTCCAACACATAAAATTCAGTTTCTTACAACAAAAGGAAACTTTACAATTATTTACATAAACCAACTAAAATTATAAACCTAAAATTCATATAATTACAATAAACAAAGACAAAAAATAACATAAACCCAAAGAAATCAATTCTAGTGAAACCTTTTCTGTAACCGGTTGTACTATCACCGGTTAAATAGAACAGGTTCTGGAGCTGGTTGCTGTGTTCCAAGCACGGAAGCGTTTGTGAAGCAGAACTGTTATTAAAACTGGTTCTAGAACCGGTTCCCTCAGAACCCGTTTTACTTTGGAGGAAAAAATTATCTACAGGAAGTTTTGTATTTTTCTTTGGGTATGCATCAGAAAAAGAAGACTCTGGAATTGTCCAGGAACTTTTTTCGAACGAAATTGTTCAACCTTTTTTAATGGAACCTGTGGAGTTTGAAAAATTGTTGGAGTTTTTTGAACTGTTTCATCAACTGTGTTACTCTCTACTATATCAATAACCCTATCACCTTCATCATTATTATCGGAATGACAAACTTAGTATACCTTCATTTATCCTTATTCTTTCGTAGTAGTGAATTTGTATTGTAGTATTTTTAACGTTTTAAAATAAATATCTTAAAGCTTAGAACTTGTCGCAGAAAATATCCAATATCTAATAATTCAATTTCATTAAAATAATTATGGCCTGTTCAACGATTTCAAAAGAACGACTTCGATCGCATTCTAAGCGATCGAAAACTGATCTGGGTTCAACTAACTCTATTCTATACGAACATTCATACGAACGACAACTCGAAAGAAAACGTAAGTACTTTCATACAAAAAGCGGTTTATCAATATCGAAGGTATCGTCAAGATTACGAACACAAATGTCAAAACCACTCATTTTGTGTTTTGTTGTCGAATCGTTGAATTTTAAAAAAACAAGAAAAATTTAAGAGTAATTTAAATAAATAAAAAATTAAAATGGAGAACAAATAGTAAGGACATATGTAAAATAACAATATTTTATTGATTGTTTAAACGTAAAATTATAGTTTAAACAAGTAAGAAAGTATAGTCGGACCATCCCGACCATTTTTGAGAGTGTACTCTATTTGGGACCTATGGGCAATCATGATTCATTTAATTAGATTCATTTTAAAGTTCTTGGTGCCGAATATTATTTAGATATCTTTATCTAAATATATGAGATTTTAAAATGAGAGTTTATATGGGACCTTTGGTTTATTTTGGACCTAATAGGACATTTTGTTATGACATATAAGCTATCATAAAAGTCATTGTCGCCAATTTGTATGTGAATACTAACATTTGTATAGTAGTTATGGCATTAAAATCTATTTTCGGGAGTATTATTTGTATGGGAGCTATGGTCAAATATAGACCGATTCCAATAAAATATGGTAAGATGATTTTGATTGCAATAATTTAGTTTGGACAAAATTTAATCTTAATTTAATAATTAGATCATTTATTGGAACAAAAACCCTAGTGCAGAAAATTAATCGGACGCTGCTTTTGTAATTATTTAATGGTTTATTTATTTGTTTGCATAATTTATTTATTTTTTTGTTTATATAATTTGTTTTTAATTGAATTTAACCTTTGTTTACAGTTTTTTAAGTTTTGGTATCAATAAAAAATGTTTTTTTATTTTTTGACATTTCTATACAGCTGATCAAATTTGTTATCAAGCAAATTAGTATTATTTTTGATACTTTTGAACAAAAACTTTTGAACAAATATTGACACTCGTAAGAGCAAGCGATCGAAAGCTGTCGAAATGGTTGAACCCAATCTGAGTCGAAATCGAGCGAGTGGATGGCGATCGCTTCGATTAGCTATCGAGATTGTTGAAGAG
This sequence comes from Pollenia amentaria, assembly GCA_943735925.1. Taxonomy (NCBI): domain Eukaryota; kingdom Metazoa; phylum Arthropoda; class Insecta; order Diptera; family Polleniidae; genus Pollenia; species Pollenia amentaria. The sequence continues at coordinate 89,572,597 of OX031006.1, forward strand.
GCCATTATTTTGAAAAATTCACTTCTAACCCAGATTCGTTTTGACCGCACATCGCATTGCAAACAAAGCTTGATGTCGTTATATATAACCTGACATAAATGAAAATTTTTAAAAAAAAGAGATTTACTTTCGGTATTAATTCACTATTTTTACATACTACCCAGTATACATTATTATTATTAAAATTTTTTTAATTCAATTTCATATGCAATCGAAAACGATTTAGTTTTTAGAATTAATTTTAAAAATAAATAAAAAATTGACCAGTTTGGAAATCCGATGATTGATAGGAAAATGATATCAACTCGAAATATTACATAGGTACGCAGAAAAAATTAAAAATTGCCTCTAATCACCAAATTCATACCAAAGCACACAAGTTGTTGATTTTGCACCTACATATTACCAAAATGATTATATTGATTACTACAAATTGTAAAATTGTGAATATATTTTTTTTTTCAATAAATGATATTTTTAATTTTAGTTACAAAAATGATCAAAAAACTTTGCCGTTTCAATCAATGTGAATATTGATTTAATAAAATATATCTCAAGTTTTAACAATTCCCAACAACAATTCCACAAGTTTAATATATTTTACTTTAAACGAATAAATCAATTAAGATTTTTTCATATTTAATGGATATTTTAATTTAAAATTTATTCAAAAAAAAAAAAAAAAAAAACAAAATGTTATTGAAATCAAAATTATACCTATTTTTAAATTTCTTTCAACTAAAATTAAAAAAATAATTGATTCAATTATCACATTATTAACATTGAAAACTTTTTAAACAATTTTTTTAATTGATAAAAAAACTACTGGTAATTTTTTCTGTGTACTGTGTGAATATTTTACCAATTGATAACTTATGATAGTCCCAATTCATGCCATGCAAGTCTTAGTCCCAATTTACATTACAATATTTTTGTCGTTGCGATTATTTACGTTTCTTCTCTAAAGTCGGTCCAACGTTTACATTGTACGATTTTTTTCGTTACAACTTTTTGTGTATACATATATTTTTACACAGCAAATGAATGAACAAAACGAATCGAAGAGTACACACGCTTGTGTACCCCTTTTAATTCCTCTCTCCCCTCTAAGAATCGCAACGACTGTAATGAACGGTTTGATATACATCTTGTTACCTTAATGTATTTTCTAAAATAACCTAAGGTAAACGCGGCAAATAAATTTTTGCGGTTCACAATGTTCAATAGAAAAAAAAAAAAAAATCTAAATGTGTAATCTTTAACGTTTCTGGAACCTGTATCATCATTACACAAACATTGTTGACACCCTTGTAAACATGTTCGGTGGCCTATATGTTTTTCGTTGATACATTGTCAACATGTTAAACGCAACTTTTCTCTCGCAACATTTTAAAGCTAAGCTTTATGTTTCTTAACAACCTACCTTTACTGAGGATACTTAATGATCATTATACCGTCAGAAGTACTGAGAGAAACGAAAGAAAAAAACAGGCAGATTATTAAGAAGCTCTTTTATAACTTGACATGTAAAGTCAATGAAAGCTACGCTTGACAAAGTCACATCATTGCCAAATCGAATATCGATCTTTCGATATTTTCACCACCTTCTTTGAACATTTTTATATATTTTTTTTTACTAGGCATCATCTTAACAAGCTTAAAGTTGATAGTATACACATTTTCATTACATTAATTTTCTCCGACGTTTCATAAAATCTAAATTCCCTAGACTCTGCCATTTTGATTCCAACCATCTTTTACTGCAGATATCTGAACGGAAAAGTAAGCAAAGTATTTGCTTTTTAAATCCAAGTGAAACCAAAATATACATAAAAGAAAACTTAAGTGATCGTTCATAAGGCTAATTGGTATTCCGTACCACTTTTACATATATTACATTAAGCCAGGGAGAATAATTACTCCTGAAAACTTGAAGGTATGTAAAAACGTGGTATAATAATTCAAGGTAAAGGGTCCTACTGCAACTTCCTTATTCGCAACAGATTCTGTGGCAGTAAAGTTCATGTGGAAGTACATCCAAGGGCATCATACCAATAAAAATTTGTCAGCTGCCCAGGGGAGAAGGGCCGCACGCTCGGAACATTTCCCAACTCGTTGGAGGAAGTCTGTTCACATAGCAAGGTGCAATTTTAATGGTTTAAAACCTCGTATAGGACAAATGTCATTGTTCTCCGAAAATTTTATTAAATTCAAAATCTATAGTAAACTTTTAAGTTCCAAATTTGAATCAAATTAAACATTTGAACAAACTCCATAAAACATGGACGGAACTAGATCCCGTAACTTCCAACCTAAATCCATATTCTAGGTAATGTAAGGGATCACATTACCTAGTTTTTATTTATTTTTTTATCGGCTGTTAATAATTTCGTAATTTTTATATATGTATAAGTAAATATATTTTTCTTCGCAGATTTCCCATTTCTATTAGTTTTTTTGATTTTTGATTCTATTTAATTTTCAGTTTGCAATTTAAAATATTTGTTTTTTAATTTTCAAAAAAAAAAAAAAAAAAGAACGAAATTAAAATGATGAAATATCTCTTGCAATAATTCTTGTAGACAACCCATATGTTCTTACGTATGGAGAATACTTTATTTTGCAAACTTTTGTTTTAATTATTCATAATAAAATGGTTGAAAACGTTGAATTATTTTATGAATAATATATGCTATAAATATTAAATACCCCAAATAATGTTAAATGTGAGCATTCAAACCAACGTAAGTTACATGAAATAAATAAGAACAATCTTTAAGTTTGATGTATTTCTATTAACGAGTTTTAAAAGTTTACAGAATTATCATCATAACGTACAACATAAGTGAAGTCAACATATCAACATAATTCACAACATGTGCATCGAGCTCTAGAAGGCCTTCCAGATCGTCGACAATTCATATGTTGGGTGAGTCAATTGGTTTTTTTATAACACATATTAGTGATACTAACATGTTTGTATAGATGTATGTATGTACATGTATAGGGGGTATACATTTCAATGAAGAGTAATATAAATGTATATAAACATATACATGTGTATATATACATACATAGAGACATATTTAGGGAATAATGCTTAAAGTTTACTAAGGTAAAGATTAATATAATTGTATGTAAACATATGTGTATTGATCCGGATACATATAGACATATTTCATGAGTGCGTAAGTGATGCTTAAAGCTTATTAAGGTTAAGTCAGCCTTAAAATGTTACTGACAGTAAAACAAAATGTTTATGGAATTTCTCCAAATAAATGAAACATATTTAGATGATTGGTGCATCACACGTAGTCAGTGTATTTGGTCATAAGTACATTTGTACCGATACATGTTGATAGGAATACATCTTATACAATCTGTACGCAGATATTAACGAATCATATTGAAGTTTTAGTGATTCCCAGTTTTGTGTTTGAATGCTCCTATTATTGTTTTTATTAATACTAGTAAGGAAACTATATTTGAAATTTTATTACTTTAGAATAATCAACTATGTTCTGAAATGGTTCATAAATTTAAATACTTTATACTTTTAATAAATTTTTATATTAACAAAATGAATAACTAAATTAGTTTTTCCGTGTTTTCGAGGGTGGATAAGTAAGTAGGTATAGACATTTATGATGGGGTCCTAAATTGAAACGTAAACATTAGGACATAGGTATTGGGAGGGTATCAGAAAAGCTCTTAAACTCCACCAAAGAGAGCTGCTCGAGGGTATGGTGAATAGATTACGTTTTGTTTAGTACTTTTATTTAAAGGCATATATTTATGGCTATAAACGGGCTTTTGATACTTATAGTCATTCCGGTCCATATAATACACAATAATGTTATACAGTAAAAAAATAGGGAGTCTACAAAAAAAAAATACTTCTGTACGTAAACCTCCTTTTGTTTCAAGAGAGGACCGAACCTTCCCGCCCGACTGCTAGCTAGCTTTTAATGGCTCCCGCAGTCCTACTCTTGGCAATTTATGGTAGTAAAGAAAAACTTCTTTACAGAAAAGTCGAAGGTTATTGCTTCGTGTACATAACAGATAATAATAAATGGCGCCCAACGTGGGGCACGAAAGAAAATACCATCAAAGTATCTTCTTTCGGTTCCAATTTTCAGGTTTATTTTAGTTTAGTAAAGTTCATTTTGAAATTTTTTCTAGAAAGTATATATGGCAGGTGCCACTTCTGTGTGAATAACATACAAAATTTTTCTTGGATTTCATTAACTTGCAATAGAAGCGAGTTAAATGACCGATAAGTAAATTGTTTGTCCTTTTAAGACAGTTGTCTCGTTTGTCATATGCAGTTTCTAGAAATTATAGATATTTGTAGGAATATGTTTTAACTTCTTCATGCTTAGTTATCAGCCCTTAGATTCAACTTTAGGATAACCGAAAGTTTGTTTCAGCGAATTTCGGTCCATTTGTCTCTAAGCTACCGAGAGTGGTTAAAGTTTGTCTGGTTTGTCATTTGGGAGTTTAAATCATAGTTGTACAAAATCTTTATAGCCTGGTTTTGCAACCTCCATATTCTGTTAAGAAACTATACCCAATATTCGCACCTACTTTAAAATTGATCACCCTAAACGAAAACGCGATATTAATTCCTTATATTTGGTTGTGTTCTTATATTCTCATAATTTTTTTTTGTATGTGTTATAATATACAAATCGGTTTATACCGGATATCTAAATCTTTAAGATTAAGTTAAACAGGTAGACCAAAAATAAATTTCAGCAATTCAATACGAAACATACATATTGTTGCATTTTTTGAATATTTTTCAAATGTAACTATTAGTGGATGGTAGATTTTTAGTTTTTTTTTCTCGCCCACTGAAGTTGTTGTCTAATAGATAGAAAACCTTAAAGGGATAAATTTTATCGGAAATTATATATTTTTCAAACAGTTATTTAGTTTCTGTTATAAAGACGGCAAAGTAGATATTTATTTTTGAAATTCTGCACCCTTTAATTATAAGTTATCATTCGTGATAATTATAGTATAGCATGTCACTTCCTCGAACGCCTCCCAACGAAGCTTCAGCTTCTGGGTTATTGCTGCCTTTAGCTACTACGTCAATATTACCTGCTGCAACAGATACTGCTTCTGGCCCGATTCTAGTTACTGAATCCGTGTGTCAAGTTTGTGATAATGTTATGTCAGAATCCGATGACTGTTTAATTCTTACGAATTGTAGTCATTCGTTCCATCGATTTTGTATCGAAAATTTTTTATCGACTACTGCAGAGTGTCCTAAGTGTAAACGTCCATGCGAACTTGTGGATCTTAAAAAGATTAATTTGTTACAAAAACAAAATCTTTTAGTAAAACCTATCACAAGGAATCGAGGGCGTGGGGCGATGGCAAAACAATATAACACTCGCAGTCAGGCAAGGAATCTTTTTCCAGACAGCCAACGTTCAATGCATGAATCGATTCATGTTAAGGACGCAGAGGATATCTCCCCTTCAGGACGTTTAACTCGTCAAAGCCCAGCTAATTCACCCCATCGGAACAATGTTCATATGCCAAAATGTAATAGGAATTCAAGAGTTTCTGTTGATTACGACCAGATAAATAGAATGAATGAAAATAATATTACTCGTATACTAACTAATTTGCACATCACTCCTACTTCAGATACCCAGACTTTGCCAACTCACAATGAAAATAATAACCCTGAACGCGGTCATGTTAATTCTAACAATTTTGTTTATAATACGGCAAACCGCTTCAATGCCACCTCAGTGTCTAATTCAAATAGTCCTAGCTACAACATGGATAAGGTTACCTCTATAATCTCTAGCTGGAATATCAAATTTGATGGCTCGCCATCCGGTCTGAGTGTAGGTGAATTTCTGTATCGAATTCGTTCGCTAACTTATGACAATTTTAACGGCGATTTTACTCCCATAGTTAGAAATTTAAATATCCTTTTAAATGGCAAGGCCAAGGATTGGTACTGGAGGTACCGAAAGTCAGTAGACTCGTTTAATTGGGAGGAATTTTGTGAGGCTATTAGGTGCCAATATCGTGACTTCAAATCGTCTTTTGATATCAAAGAAGAGATCAGAAATAGAAAGCAAAAGGTTGGAGAAACCTTTGATGTTTTCTACGATTCTATTTCATCCATTATGGATCGCTTGCATTCTCCCATGTCGGAGATGGAATTGATTGAAATTCTGACCAGAAATTTGAGGCCTGAAATCCGACAAGATTTGCTGTATGTACCGGTGCACTCAATTTCTCATTTGAGAAAATTAGTGCAAATGAGAGAATCGTTTTTAAACGATGATCATGTTCGCAAAAATTTAACTTATCGTTCTCAAAATCAGTTTCCTCCCAGAAGACAAATTTCTGAGGTAAATTCGGTAGAGGACGCTGACGGGGTGAATCCCACGATTGCCTTTGAAAGTGAAGTTAATTCAATACAATTACAGGAAAAAAATGTACGTTGCTGGAATTGTGACGAGATGGGTCACTATTGGGACGATTGTCTCAAGCAACGTAATATTTTTTGTTATGGCTGTGGGGTCAAAAATGTATATAAACCACAGTGCCTTAAATGTTCTACAAGAAAACTTAATTTGTCAAAAAACTTAAAAACATCGGAAACAATGAAAACCAACCAGCAATAGATGAACAATCCACTTTAGTCTACGGTGATGAGTATGAAACACCTTATTGTGATCCAAATACAAAACCTCCTAAGAATTTAAAAATTTTAAAACGAAATGATAATGATGATGATATTAATGATACACGGCTAAGTTGCAAACAGTTAATACATCCAATTTTACCCTACCATTTAAAATTGCAAAACTATATTTCAAAACGTGAACAAATTTTTAACACCTCGTTCGTTTCTATGATTTCTCAACGGAATCAAAAAAGATCTACAATAAGAATGCGCTTATACTTTAAGACACGAAGGTTATGTAAAAAGTTCTTAATATCTGCAATCATAAGCAATTCCTCAGACCAACGGTTTTACGCGAAAGTTTCATTTTTAAACTTTAATGAATACGGACTCCTTGATACAGGTGCAAATATTTCGTGCATTGGGGGGGAATTAGCAAAACAAAATTTTTCTAGTCTAACCAATTATACTAAGTGTCGTTCTGAAGTAAAAACGGCCGATGGTCAGTCCCAACAGGTAACTGGCTGGTTATCTGTCGAAATAGAGTTTACAGGCACAAAACGTTTGTTAAATCTTTTTATTATCCCTTCTATTACTCAAAAATTAATTCTTGGCATTGATTTTTGGAATGCGTTTAACTTGCTTCCTAATGTAGTGGGATCTAGAGACATTATTGATAAGTCCTTGCTGGACTGTAAACCTCTTTTTGCTGAAGGGAAAATGTCTGAAGTTAAATCATTAGAAATTATAAATTCAAAGTCAACAGAAAATGATTATCGTTTAACGCCTAGCCAGCGCCAACAACTGGATGCGATCATCGCATTGTTCCCAAATTTTGAAAAGCAAGGATTAGGAAGGACAGGTTTAATAAGGCATGATATTGATATTGGGGATTCCAAACCAATTAAACAGCGTTTCTATCCTGTTTCTCCAGCAGTGGAGAAACTTATGTTTGCAGAAATAGATAGGATGTTGGCGCTAGGTGTAATTGAGCCCTCACAATCGGCTTGGAGCTCTCCTATGAGGCTGGTAATTAAGCCACAAAAAGTTCGTCTTTGCCTCGATGCCAGAAAGTTAAACTCTGTAACTAAAAAGGATGCGTACCCACTCCCATCCATCGAGGGAATTTTTGCTAGGCTTCCAAAGGCCAATATAATATCCAAATTGGATTTAAAGGATGCCTACTGGCAAATTGGATTGTCTGACGATTCAAAGCCTTTGACTGCGTTCACTGTACCAGGTAGGCCTCTTTATCAGTTCGTCGTTATGCCCTTCGGGCTTTGTAACGCGCCACAAACTATGTGCCGCCTAATCGATGAAATTATTCCCCCCGAACTTCGTAATTCAGTCTTTGGTTATTTGGATGACCTTATAATCGTTTCAGAGGATTTCGAAAGCCACCTGACGTTATTGGTGCGTATATCCGAACAATTCAGAAGGGCAAACCTGACTTTAAATATCGCTAAAAGTAAGTTTTGCGTAACGCAGGTGCAATACCTGGGTTATGTTATAGGCAACGGAGGCATTACGACTGATCCGCAGAAAATAAGTGCTATAATTAATTGGCCAGTGCCCAAAACAATTAAACAAGTAAGAGGTTTCTTAGGACTTACAGGATGGTACAGAAGATTTATTGATAACTTTTCTAGTGTGGTTTTTCCCATTACCGAGGTACTATCTACCAAAAGGAAATTTTGCTGGACCTCTGAGGCTCAAAAAGCGTTTGAAAACGTAAAGAAATTATTAACAACTGCTCCAGTCCTCATAAACCCCGACTTCTCGAAAAAGTTCTATGTGCATTGTGATGCTAGTGACTGTGGTATTGGCGCAGTCCTGGTACAACTCGATGAAGAGGGTAATGAGAAACCGGTGGCCTATATGAGCAGAAAATTGAACACTTCTCAAAGAAATTATAGTGTAACTGAGCGCGAGTGTTTAGCTGCGGTAGAAGCTATTAAACGTTTTCGATGCTACCTTGAATTACATGAATTTGAAATTATCACTGACCATTCTAGTCTCGTATGGCTCATGAAACAACCTGATCTTACAGGAAGACTTGCGCGGTGGGTCTTTAAATTACAATTGTTCAAATTTCACGTAAGCCATCGGAAAGGTAAAGACAATATCGTCCCTGACGCCCTGTCGCGTATCGGGTGCGAAGAGATATCGTCGTTGTGTGCTACACTTCCAGAACTGGATTTAAATTCTGCTCATTTTCTGGACCCTGAATATGTAAATTTAAAAGAAAAAATAATAAATGAATCGTTTAAATATCCTGACATTAAGGTTGTAGAAAATTATGTATATATCCGAACTGATCACTACAGTGGGGAAGAAACCCAAGAGGAAAAATGTTGGAAGCTATGGATTCCATGTAACTTAAGGAACGACGTGATAAAAAGAGCGCATGATGACCCTATTGCATCGCACGGTGGAATGGTTAAGACAATTGAATTAATCAGAAGATATTTTTATTGGCCTGGATTGGTAAAAGATGTTAGGGAATATATTAGAAACTGTGATGTGTGTAAATGCACAAAAGCCCCAAACCAGATATTAAAACCGGAAATGGGAAAACAGGCCCTATCGGCGCGTCCATTACAAAGGTTATATATTGATTTGTTAGGTCCCTATCCCAGGAGCAAGTCCGGCTATATTGGGTTGCTGATTGTCTTAGACCATTTAACCAAATTTCATTGGTTGTTCCCCATGAAAAAATTTACTTCCCCTATTATTATGGAATACTTAGAGAAACAAATTTTTCATACTTTTGGCGTACCAGAGACTATTGTTAGCGATAATGGCTCGCAGTTCCGAGCAAACGATTTCAATGCTTTTCTTACTAGTTATGGAATTAATCACATCTACACTGCGGTATACTCCCCTCAAAGTAATGCATCGGAACGCGTCAACAGATCGGTTATAGCAGGTATTCGAGCTTATCTAAAACACGACCATAGATTATGGGATGAAAATTTAACTAAAATTAGTTGTGCCTTACGAAATTCGTATCACCAGGCAATTCAGTGTACTCCATACCATGCCTTATTTGGTATTGATATGGTCACTCATGGTAGTTCATATGCGTTATTAAAAAACCTGCAGATACTTGATGAATCTTCTTATCACCTTTCCCGCGACGATAGTCTTAGCTTAATTCGCGTAAATTTACGAAAACAAATTAAGAACGCTTATGACCTAAGTCGAAAACAGTATAACCTTCGTACTAGACCACAAATCTTTTACAAAGATCAGGAAGTGTATCGTCGTAGTTTCGCTCAAAGCAAACGCGAACAGTGTTTTAATGCGAAATTATCTCCTCTTTTTATAAAAAGTAGAATTAAGGAAAAATTAGGGAAACATTATTACCTTATAGAGGATTCGCAGGGCAAAGTAGTAGGGACCTATCATGCAAAAGATTTACGCCCATAAACCGCTTTTGGTCAATCTAATAATTATGCAAAATCATAATTATTATACTGTTTTGTAATGAACGGTTTGATATACATCTTGTTACCTTAATGTATTTTCTAAAATAACCTAAGGTAAACGCGGCAAATAAATTTTTGCGGTTCACAATGTTCAATAGAAAAAAAAAAAAAAATCTAAATGTGTAATCTTTAACGTTTCTGGAACCTGTATCATCATTACACAAACATTGTTGACACCCTTGTAAACATGTTCGGTGGCCTATATGTTTTTCGTTGATACATTGTCAACATGTTAAACGCAACTTTTCTCTCGCAACATTTTAAAGCTAAGCTTTATGTTTCTTAACAACCTACCTTTACTGAGGATACTTAATGATCATTATACCGTCAGAAGTACTGAGAGAAACGAAAGAAAAAAACAGGCAGATTATTAAGAAGCTCTTTTATAACTTGACATGTAAAGTCAATGAAAGCTACGCTTGACAAAGTCACATCATTGCCAAATCGAATATCGATCTTTCGATATTTTCACCACCTTCTTTGAACATTTTTATATATTTTTTTTACTAGGCATCATCTTAACAAGCTTAAAGTTGATAGTATACACATTTTCATTACATTAATTTTCTCCGACGTTTCATAAAATCTAAATTCCCTAGACTCTGCCATTTTGATTCCAACCATCTTTTACTGCAGATATCTGAACGGAAAAGTAAGCAAAGTATTTGCTTTTTAAATCCAAGTGAAACCAAAATATACATAAAAGAAAACTTAAGTGATCGTTCATAAGGCTAATTGGTATTCCGTACCACTTTTACATATATTACATTAAGCCAGGGAGAATAATTACTCCTGAAAACTTGAAGGTATGTAAAAACGTGGTATAATAATTCAAGGTAAAGGGTCCTACTGCAACTTCCTTATTCGCAACAGATTCTGTGGCAGTAAAGTTCATGTGGAAGTACATCCAAGGGCATCATACCAATAAAAATTTGTCAGCTGCCCAGGGGAGAAGGGCCGCACGCTCGGAACATTTCCCAACTCGTTGGAGGAAGTCTCTATTCGAAACTCACACGCTAACTGGTGACTGTTCACATAGCAAGGTGCAATTTTAATGGTTTAAAACCTCGTATAGGACAAATGTCATTGTTCTCCGAAAATTTTATTAAATTCAAAATCTATAGTAAACTTTTAAGTTCCAAATTTGAATCAAATTAAACATTTGAACAAACTCCATAAAACATGGACGGAACTAGATCCCGTAACTTCCAACCTAAATCCATATTCTAGGTAATGTAAGGGATCACATTACCTAGTTTTTATTTATTTTTTTATCGGCTGTTAATAATTTCGTAATTTTTATATATAAGTAAATATATTTTTCTTCGCAGATTTCCCATTTCTATTAGTTTTTTTGATTTTTGATTCTATTTAATTTTCAGTTTGCAATTTAAAATATTTGTTTTTTAATTTTCAAAAAAAAAAAAAAAAAAGAAGAAATTAAAATGATGAAATATCTCTTGCAATAATTCTTGTAGACAACCCATATGTTCTTACGTATGGAGAATACTTTATTTTGCAAACTTTTGTTTTAATTATTCATAATAAAATGGTTGAAAACGTTGAATTATTTTATGAATAATATATGCTATAAATATTAAATACCCCAAATAATGTTAAATGTGAGCATTCAAACCAACGTAAGTTACATGAAATAAATAAGAACAATCTTTAAGTTTGATGTATTTCTATTAACGAGTTTTAAAAGTTTACAGAATTATCATCATAACGTACAACATAAGTGAAGTCAACATATCAACATAATTCACAACATGTGCATCGAGCTCTAGAAGGCCTTCCAGATCGTCGACAATTCATATGTTGGGTGAGTCAATTGGTTTTTTTATAACACATATTAGTGATACTAACATGTTTGTATAGATGTATGTATGTACATGTATAGGGGGTATACATTTCAATGAAGAGTAATATAAATGTATATAAACATATACATGTGTATATATACATACATAGAGACATATTTAGGGAATAATGCTTAAAGTTTACTAAGGTAAAGATTAATATAATTGTATGTAAACATATGTGTATTGATCCGGATACATATAGACATATTTCATGAGTGCGTAAGTGATGCTTAAAGCTTATTAAGGTTAAGTCAGCCTTAAAATGTTACTGACAGTAAAACAAAATGTTTATGGAATTTCTCCAAATAAATGAAACATATTTAGATGATTGGTACATCACACGTAGTCAGTGTATTTGATCATAATACATTTGTACCGATACATGTTGATAGGAATACATCTTATACAATCTGTACGCAGATATTAACGAATCATATTGAAGTTTTAGTGATTCCCAGTTTTGTGTTTGAATGCTCCTATTATTGTTTTTATTAATACTAGTAATGAAACTATATTTGAAATTTTATTACTTTAGAATAATACACTATGTTCTGAAATGGTTCATAAATTTAAATACTTTATACTTTTAATAAATTTTTATATTAACAAAATCAAGGTACATATACACAAGGTAGACTCGTTGGCCCAGATGTTTGTCAGCTGTTTACCCCAGTTTGAACCTTAAAGTCAAAAGTTGTTTATGTTTTTTTACATACTCAGTTGAATTAAAAAAAATTGTGAAAAACATTGATTTTGGAAAAATTTTAATTAAATAGAAAATGGTTGTGATTTTTAATTAAATTTGTGAAAAAATTTAAGTTTAAATTTATGTGAAATTTGCGGTGTAAAACTGGAATCTGAAGTCGAGCTAAAAAGATCTAAAATGTCGGCCTTGGAGCAGTTAAAGAAATACACTACTGTCGTGGCTGATACCGGTGACTTTGAAAGTGAGTACAGAGATAAAGGGCATTTCTATAATTAATAAAATGTGTTACGAATATACTTGATTGTAAAGCGTTATTTGCAAAAATGAAGAGTTCCAACTTTCATAAATTATAATGAACCAAGATGAAAAGCTTGATTATGGCACATAAGTATGTACATGTGTAGGATCTTCCTATAGATGAGTGCTGTGGTGCAGATGTATGTTCGTACGTACTCAGATATGTGTATGTATGTACATATTTACAAAATACATGCATACGTTGAATATTTATATTCTAAAAAAAAAACACTTTCGGACTAGCAAAAAACTTATACCATTATCATTTTCTAGGCATGAAGCTTTACAAGCCCATGGATCGCTATAAGGAAATTGTTCAAAAAGCAGTAGGATATGGGAAAAAACTGGAGGGTTAGTATGATTTCAAACAAGCAGCGAATGCAATATGTATGTACATATTTATGTTTATACATTTATTCCTTTGCAGATCTGCGGATGAAAAAATTGAAGAAGACCGTTGAAAAGGCTTTAAAATTGATTTCATTGTACGAAGTAATGGGAATTGGAAAGGATCGCATTCTAATAAAATTAGCCTCCACCTGGGAGGGCATTCAAGCTGCAAAAATTTTGGAATCCCAACACAATGTCAAATGTAATTTGACTTTACTGTTTTGTTTTGCACATACTGTTGCATGCTCTGAGGCAAAAGTAACTCTCATTTCCCGTATTTATAATTGGTACAGGGCCCCAAATGTTCCATATCTTTTAACACTATATTTTTGTATGATTAAAAATAAAAGAAACAGGAATTTCTTAAGATTTTTAAAAATCTTTTTATATATTTGAAATTATTTTGGGTTTCCGCGAAGCTTGCGTTAAAAAAGTTGTTTAATGTATTCTTATGAATTAATCGATTGATTTCATTTTGCTCAAATACGCAGTAGGTATCATCTTTATTTCTCCATTGAGTTCGCATATGCTAGTGTCTATCCGAATGCGAGACCACTTTACCGACCGATTCCCGTTCATCACCACAAATAACTTTCAATTCATCTCCAACTTCTGGTAAAACAGGAGCCAAGTGTATAGTAAGTGTAGTATGGTGGTATACATCCTATACAACCATCCCTGATGGTTGAAAAGAATAGTCATACATTTATTATCAACATATATCCAAACTATTACGTTTTATTCATACTAACCGCATGGGGACCTTCCATAACTTTTACAATGTCACGCCGCCTTATTTGATTTTGATCAGCATCTAGAGCAATTGTGTTTCTATTTTCCCTTCTTTTGTGCAGTGCAGTAGGTTTGCACTCAACTACTTTGCCATGCATACCCAAGACATGGAAATTTTCTCGCTCCAAACGAACAATAACTCCCACATTTTGTGCGCTATTGAACAAATCAAAATGTTATTTCAAACTTTAACAAATATATTTTAACCTTTTTCACTTACTCTAGTTGTACCAAGTCACCCCATTGAAATTGACCTAAACAGTCGACACCAGTACCGACATCTGAGCAAAGCTGCAAATCTCTGGGTAACACTTCTAATTCATGATTAGTCAAATCAGATACCACAACTCGAATAATTAAAATGTCTGCACGTGTTGTTTTTTTTTTCAATTTGTATTTTTATTTTGAAGGCACAGTGTTGCTTTTTTTTTGAGGGCTTGGTTCAAATACAAAAACAATTTCCCCTGTTGTTTTTGTCTTGTTGTACTTGTTGTAGCAACGAGTTTACCTTGTGTAGTTGTACCATGAACAAAATGAATAACTAAATTAGTTTTTCCGTGTTTTCGAGGGTGGATAAGTAAGTAGGTATAGACATTTATGATGGGGTCCTAAATTGAAACGTAAACATTAGGACATAGGTATTGGGAGGGTATCAGAAAAGCTCTTAAACTCCACCAAAGAGAGCTGCTCGAGGGTATGGTGAATAGATTACGTTTTGTTTAGTACTTTTATTTAAAGGCATATATTTATGGCTATAAACGGGCTTTTGATACTTATAGTCATTCCGGTCCATATAATACACAATAATGTTATCCAGTAAAAAAATAGGGAGTCTACAAAAAAAAAATACTTCTGTACGTAAACCTCCTTTTGTTTCAAGAGAGGACCGAACCTTCCCGCCCGACTGCTAGCTAGCTTTCAATGGCTCCCGCAGTCCTACTCTTGGCAATTTATGGTAGTAAAGAAAAACTTCTTTACAGACAAAAGACAAAAATCGTATAATGTAAATTGTGACTTATTGATCAGCTTGCTACTTTACACAGGGTCTCCACCTGAGATTATATCTGAGAAAACGTCGACAAAATGAGAGAACACATTTCTTTATGTTCATTTTAATATTAAACAAGGAGAACACGTATCATATTAGATTTCATAATCGACTGATTCTCGTACAATAAACTTGTATCGTTTTTATCGTTTATCATATTAGATTACATAATTGACTGATTCTTGTACAGTAAACTTGTATCGTTTTTATTCTTTTTTTTTAGTTATTTTTTAATTTAAAATATTGTTTTTTTAAACACTTTTCGCAAGATTTGCACTATGTATTTGCATTAATAAATTATACATTTTAATAATGGTAGCTTATTATTGTTTTATATGTGTGTATGCATGTGTATTTTTGACAGCTCATCTTATAAGATAGTTTTTATAAGATTTCTTATAACAACTGTCTGATAACATTTATTATAATATAATACTAACACTATTTGAGAGTCCACACGTAAGATAATACTCTCTGCGACTGAATTTGACGTTTGCTTATATAACAATCTTATATCTTATCTCAGGTGGAGACCCTGTGTTATGGCGATAGAGACGAGGGGAAAAGAAACTAGTATTTAGCTTGATGTACTCGGCATAAACGTTTTGCTTTCTCATTCGTAATGTAAAAACGCACACATATATGTGCACTTCATACACAAACAAGTTAGAGTGCTATATTCGGCTGTGCCGAATCGTTGATACCCTCCACCGACTGGAGTGGGATCTATATGATAAATACATATATATTATTAACTATGCTTTACAAAAACGAACGTCAGCATTAAAATTGGTTGCGGTTTAGACCTATATTAAATTATTGACCGACAATAAGAAAGTTTTATGCATTTCTTGTTAGAACTTTGAACTGGCTTGAGTAAAATATCGTGATTCGTAACAGTTTTAGCCGAACTAAAATGATTTTTAGGAGGGTAATTTGTATTGGACCTATGGGTAATTATGAACCAATCATCTCAAAATTCTAAAGACTGATTTCTGGTATTACAAAAAATAAATTAGAGTACATTTCAATACAGCAGTGTAATAAGCTTTAGCGTTAACAGTGAATTTCACAAAATTGCATGATATTTTTTCTGGCCATATGAATCTAAGCTGGAAGAAATTTTACAGTAATTTTACGAAATTTCGCAGTGTGATTTCTCGTCCTATAGAACTGTGACGTACCGAATTTCATTATGATAGCATTATTTATTACGGTTTTAGGCCTACTTATCGGTTTTCCTGGAGTAGGGTTTATATGGATCCTAGTGTAAATAATGGACCGATCTTCAAAAAATTTTACAATGTGATTTCTAGTCCAATAAAACTGTAACATACAAAATTTTAGTATGATAGCGTTATTTATTACGGTTTTAGTCGTACTAAACTATTTTCCGCGAGTAGTGTTTTTATGGGGCCTATGGTCAATTATTTACCGATCTTCACGAAATTTAACAGTATGGAGTCGTATAAAGCGAATTCGTGCAAAATTTTATATCATTCCGTGCGTTATTCCACCATTTATGTTAGTTTTGGTATCAAAATTATCATTTTTTTATGGTGAGGTTCCACATTTTGATTCGTAGTTCTGATACTACTGAACCGATGCTGCTGGATTTCAATCCCAAACTGATTAGGATAACTTCAAGCAATTTGAGATCAAGTTTGTTCTTTTCTTTTGCGTTTTTCGAAAGTGAGCATGTTTTCAATATACGGACAGACAGACGGACATGGCTAAATCGACCTAGAATTACTCAAGGAGCCAGAATATATATACTTTATGGGGTCTTAGATGTATAATAAAAAAGTTTCACACGGAATGACAAATTTAGTATACTATCATTCACCACTACTGGTGGTGGAGGGTATAAAAAGTATTATTTCAGCAAAAAGACAAGCATTGTATAAACGCCGAAGCAGATAATAAAATAAAAATAAATAGCTAATACAAGTTCTTTGCTTTCTGATTTACAATTGATGTTTTCTGAATTACAATTGACAATTTCTGATTTACAATTGACGCTTTCTGAATTGCAACTGACTAATCTGAATTACAATTGACGCTTTCTGAATTACAACTGACTAATCTGAATTACAATTGACGCTTTCTGAATTACAACTTACTAATCTGAATTACAATTGACGCTTTCTGAATTACAATTGGAAAAGGTGTAGTTTCAGAGAGCGAAGCAAGTGGTTTATGTCGTCGTTTGAAGTTGAATTCGCCTTGTGCTAACCTGATTTTTAGTCTCAATTTACACGTTTCATCTTTTGATGCTAAACTTCTTTTCAATTCCTTTTTGAAGATGACATTATGTTCACACGCAGCAACCGGTTTCAACTTTTTTGCTTCAAAACAACAACATTTTTATTCAAAGCGAACCAAAGAGAAAAAGAAAAGAAAATAATTTACATGCAGCCATTGTTGTGCATATACCTACGAATGAGAACACAAAGCGTACTGCCCGAGCACAGGCATCTCCGTACCAACCCCTTTTCTTCTTGCTTCCCTCTCCTTAAAGCACAAGAGTTGAGCATCAAAAGATGAAACGTGTGAATGTAGACTTAAGAAGTGTTCAAGGCGAATTCATTTATCAGGTGGCGTTGAAAGCACAGCTGAGCTACTTTTTTTTTCTTACTTAGAGAGAGAAATGTCAAATGTTGCTTGTGTTTTGGACATATCGATCAACGAATGCAACAAAAAAATACATTGTTGTGTTTTTGGTGTTGTTACTTGTTGTAGTATCGACACCACCGTATACATGAATTCGCTTTGGAAGTGTTGCACATTTTACTTTTACAAAAGAACACAAGGTTCGGCATAAAACAATAAAGTACAAATAGCGCTTAAAATTTCAAGTTCTTTTATACTGATAATTTCGAAGTATAAAAGAATACAAAAACTATGTAATTAGTCCCCATTTAGACAGGGAAACATTTGGAAGGAAAACATCTGGAATTCTCTTTTGTTTTTTCATTCTCGGTCACACAGACGAACATGTTGCCGGCAAAATTATGTTACTATTGTTGCTTTTTTTGTCAATAAGCAAAGCAAATTTCACAATTGAAAATGAGAACAAAGCGTGTCGCCGAGTACCGAACACAAAAACCATTCTCTCTTCCCCAAAAATGTTTCCCTGGGCACTTACCAACAGAAATAATAGCTTTGTTTCTATACTTTTTGGGTAAAGTTCGTGAAAATGAGAACTAGAATAAATTTCTCTCACATAGATACAAAATTACACAAAAGTACGGGAACAGAAAAAAACATTTTTAGCACAAAATAAAAAGTCAAAGTGTTTTGACAGTCTTAACACATGGTCTCCACCTGAGATGATATCTGATATAATATCTGAGAGAACGTCGGCAGAATGAGAGAATACATTTCTTCATGTTAATCTGAATATCAAACAAGGGGAACACGTATCTTATAAGATTTCATAATCAACTGATTCTCGTACAGTAAACTTGTATCTTTTTTTATCCTTTTTTTCTATTTTTAGTTTTTTAGTTTAAAATATTGTTATTTTTCACAATTTTCACAATATTGGCACTATTTGCATTAATAAATTACACATTTTAATAATAGTGCCTTATTATTGTTTTATATGTGTGTAATCATGTGTATTTTTGACATCTCATCTTATAAGATAGTTGTTATAAGATTTCTTATAACAACTGTCTTATAACATTTATTATAATATTAATACTAACACTATTTGAGAGTCCACACGTAAGATAATGCTCTCTTCGATTGATTTTGACGTTTGCTGATATAAAAATCTTATATCTTATCTCAGGTGGAGACCCTGTGTAACAAACCAATAAAAGTTTGCGCCACTTTTGAAATTTGTAGAAATAAACTATATATTACCAAAAATAGAACAATACAAACACTTTTACAATAACTAACATTATTTTTCTTGATATTTAAATATAAAACCTTTTTATTTAATAGCACTATTTTATTCCACAACACTTTCCAAAATTTTGTTCATTAGCATTTTTTTCCATACCTATTTTTGTTTTGTTTATGTTTTACAGGTGTTTAACAATTTACACGAAGAAAAAGTTCGGGATGTTTCGTGCAAGAAGAAGAAGAAGAATTTTATTCTCTCAAACTCGCTCTCTTTTACACAAATTTAAAGTACGGGAACGCACCTTATATCATAATCGCTGCCAACCTTTATCTTGAAAACGTAAATAAACTAATGAAATAAAAACTAGCACGTGTGTAGAATCATTCATAAGGAACCAATTATTAAATAAGAATTGCATATTTATACTGAAATGCCAAAAGAACGCACTGAAAAAAAGTCACGGATACACAATGATGTCCAAAAACAAGGTATGAAATCAAAATATTAAATATGTTTGTCATTACTATTTCTTTGTACGTAGGTATTGTTTTCAACAAGGATTTTGGTCAACACATCTTGAAAAATCCTTTGGTCATTACTAGCATGTTGGAAAAAGCCGCCTTGCGTACGACTGATGTAGTATTGGAAATTGGTCCTGGTACCGGTAATATGACAGTGCGGATGTTGGAGAAATGTAAAAAAGTAATTGCTTGTGAAATTGATACACGCTTAGCGGCTGAATTACAAAAACGTGTACAAGCTACTCCTCTACAACCCAAACTACAAATGCTTATCGGAGATTTTCTAAAAGCTGATCTGCCATTCTTTGATTTGTGTATTGCTAATATCCCTTATCAGATTAGTTCTCCTTTAATATTCAAGTTATTATTGCATCGCCCTCTCTTTCGTTGTGCCGTTCTAATGTTTCAACGTGAATTTGCCCAACGTTTAGTAGCCAAACCAGGTGATAAACTCTACTGTCGTTTAAGTATAAATACTCAACTTTTAGCACGTGTTGATATGTTAATGAAAGTAGGTAAAAATAATTTTAAACCTCCACCAAAGGTAGAATCAAGTGTAGTGCGCTTGGAGCCAAAAAATCCTCCACCTCCGGTTAATTTCACTGAATGGGATGGCTTAACACGAATTGCATTTTTGCGCAAAAATAAAACATTAGCTGCTGCCTTCAAAACTAAATCGGTTATGGAAATGATGGAAAAGAATTATAAACTGCATTTGTCCATTAGGAATATGGTATGTTTATTATTTAATAATTTATTTAAATTGTATTTTCTTGGAGTAGTGAGATTAGAAGACTTTAATAACTAACTGATTGCA
The DNA here is from genome assembly GCA_943735925.1 of Pollenia amentaria. Taxonomy (NCBI): domain Eukaryota; kingdom Metazoa; phylum Arthropoda; class Insecta; order Diptera; family Polleniidae; genus Pollenia; species Pollenia amentaria. The sequence continues at coordinate 89,593,047 of OX031006.1, forward strand.
ATTCGAGTAAAACTATTTTTTCGAATCTGTTTATCGACTTCCGTTAATACGTAATTACAAGGCGAGTTTTTAAATGCACAAAAAAATTTACAAAAATTCAGAAATAGTCGTCATAAATCAAGCAAAAAATAAAGTTCTTAAAAAAAAATTCAATTGAAAATATAAAACAGAATTATTTGCAATAAAAAATAGAACTCAAATATAATTTTTAATAATTTTTTTTGTGTAGAGTATAAAAATTCGAAAAAAACGAACATTTTTTGTACATAAAAGTTGAAATATTAAAAATCCCGGGGTGTCGGGATTTCCCGTTTGGCATCCGAAGCTCTATGTCACTTAAATTGCATTTTTATGACTTCTATTTGTTTTTTTTTTTCCTTGAAAATATGAGTTCAGTCAGCAACGAAAATGGAAAACGCTTTCGCCAAAATGTTGCTGCATTTAAAATGTGGTTTCAGAGAAGATAGGAGCATACAATGCTAGCAGATTACTGTTGGGCACTTATTAGAGACACAATACAAAAGAAAAGCCAGTCACTTCAAAAATGAAAGCAGGAAATTAAATAAATTCTGGATTTAAGAAATGTATGTATGGCTGCTAACCTGGAAATTTATGTAATAGAAAGTGTTCATTCACGCTTTTAAATTTGGTGAACGTGGAGTGGAGGCCAGTAAAAATCGTTTTTGCGAATGTGTACCTTCCCAAAGCCATTAAGTCATCTTGAGAATGTGCTGTGAATTCATATTGTCAAGACCACAAAGTTTGTTATTTTTCCACAGCTTTCCAAAAAAAATTGATCACGGTTAACCGAGATTGCATAATCAATGATAGTTTCAAAAAATATGATCCAGTTGTCATGGTACAAGTACACAAGGTAGACTCGTTGGTCCAGATGTTTGTCAGCTGTTTACCCCAGTTAAACCCCAAATGTCAAAAAAAATTATATATGTGTTTACATACATTTTTATATTAAAAAAAGTAAAATACAAAATAATTATAAAAAATGGGTGAACGAAACAAAAGAATCATTGGTATAGGCCAGAAAAACGATATCTTGTGAATATGATTAAGAGAAGCATATGTTTTTGTTGAAAGCCATGAAGCCCGACGCTGATGCTAAAGACAAAGAGGTAGTTAAAGAGTGAACCATTTAAAGTACAAGTCAAGTTTTTAAATCAGAACTAGGAGGATGCATAGTCCATACACAAAGAAAGAATGCTTTGACCCCTTCTCCATAGGAGTTGGTTAAATTTATTTATGAATAATTCCAAGAAAATATAAATTGGATCCATATGAAAGTCATCGTACATTAACCAAGATCCGTTCTGCTGCTGCTAACTGCAAACATCTTTCAACTTTACCTTCCACTCAACTGCTAATAGATTCCCTTACGGGAAGTTTTTTTTTTTTAATTAACATCAAATAATAAACGTTCGTAAAATGCAATAAAAAACTTGTTTTCTGTAAAAAAAATTTCAGATTAAGTGCTGAATTTTCGGTTTTTTACGGCAAATTAAAAAATTTTTCATATATCAAGAAAAATTTTATTTTCCTTCACGTATTGTTTTTTTTTTTTTTTTTATTTGTGTTTTTATTTTGTGCTTCTGAAGGCACAGTGTTGCTCTTTTTTTGAAGTCTCGGTAGACAACACAAAAACAAATTGCCTGTTGTTTTATTCTTGTTATACTTGATGTAGCAACGAGTCTACTTTTGTAGTTGTACCATGCCAGTTGTCCTTTCTGACTAGTTATAAATAACTTAAACCATGTAGGTCATTCTGCGCCACCCAGTATTTTTTGTACAGAACTATGGTCACTTTTTAATTACATTCTTACGTCGTAAGGAAATAAATAAGAAGGACAGGGGGCTAATTCAGTCGTGATCGAATACTTTTTCTATTCGAAAGCAATTTTATTTCCAATTCCTTCAGTCGATACTGAACGATTCAAAATTATTTTTTTAGTGTTTTGATAACTTAAATAAATAATTTGCAACACTGACAAAATAATTACGAATCGTCTGAAAGAATTTGAAATAATGAATTTGGATAAAAATGCATTGTTTAGTATGTGACGTCATTCTAAATCCAACATGACGACACACCCAAGATGGCGGTCTTGCTATTTCTTAATGCACTGCTACAATATGGTTATAAAATGAAAGGGCTTGGTATGAATAGCTCGAAAAATAAAGTGACATCACTATAAATCCCATAAGGCGGACTTATTTACAACTTGTCTACATTATAGGTATCGAATGAATACGGATGCGAGTTTTAAATAAATTGAAAGAAAAAACCTTTTTAAAAAGCAATCATTTAATTCGATGCGCTTAAAAGAAAAATAAATTAAAAGGAAAAAACTTTTTAAAAACAAACTTATTCAAATCGCTAAAAAAAAAATTAACTTACTTTTGAAATTTTACTATTAATTTATAACGTCATTACATAATGTATATGATATAAAAGCTTGTAGCGAGATTTACTTTTTGGAATTTCTCTGTTATGGTCATAACTCTGCCATTTTTAACCGATATAACAGATTAATATACCGACGTCTTTAGGAAGAAATTAACCATTTACTTTTGTAATAAAAGTTGGACTCGGAAGATCTAATGACGAAAATACTCATCGAAATACTTGACAAAAACTCGTCTAAAAAGCCATTTTTTTGAAAAACTGCTATCGCATTCGTTTTTAGCGTACAATTCCACCTTTTAAAGGTAGGCTTGTTATATTACTGGTTAAAATAAATAAATAAATAATATATAACAAATGTAATCAGACGATTTTTTTATTACATATTAAAAAAAAACGTTAAAAATAAAAGTTGAGAAAAAGTACAAAAAATGAAATTTGGACGCTTTGAAAATTATTTGTGATATGTCGTAGTGGAAGTTTTTTTTCGTCATGCAAAGCTATCGAAAAATCGATGATACAATATCGATTGCTAAATCGGCTCACCCTAGTATGTATATTTACTGATAACAAAGCTGCCATTGCTTATCAAGCGGGTGTCTATACGACATCTAGGTTAACTGTGTAATGTCGGATGTCTTTAAATGAGATTGCGTAGTATTTGAAGGTAACGCAAATGTGGGTTCCAGGGCATGCGAACTGCCCGGGCAACTGGATAACAGATGAGGTTGCCAAGCGAGGTGGTCGTCTAGATAACACATTCATTTAGCATTAGGTAGCGCAAACAGTTTGGAAAGTATACAACAATTCGATTTGTCTACAAACATGTTTTAATCGTTTGTGAAATACCCCAATTATCAACGCAAAAGGATTGTACAAACGTACAATTTTGACATGTTTGCGCCAAGCCGTTTGAGTAGTTTGTTTGGCTTTAACTTTTGAAAGTTTAATTATTTCCCTGTTTACAGTTTGTCATTTTTGTGTTTCTTTTTTAAAGTTGCATTTGAGTTTACATTGTAAAATGTTTTATTGCATTTGTATTAACTGAGGAAACAAAACAAATCGCAGGACTACATGTTGTGGTCCCCTCTTAATTCCGATCTCTTTTTTTCTAGCATACAAAGTAACGATATTCGATAATAATATAATATTGTTATTGTTTCTGTATTACACGCATGTTAAAAATAAATTATGTAAACTATATTTTTTTTTAAATTTTTATGTGCAGTTTTTTTAAGTTAAAATCAGTTTTTTTTCTTAAGATGCAGTTATTTTCAAAAAAATTATGACAACGCTGATTTTGACACGATAGCGCCCATAAAGCTCAACGCATGAAAGTAGGTTTATTTTCTACTTTTGTATGCGTCGCATGTGTGGTGAAAAAATTTCATCTTTTTTTGATGGCCATGGATGACAAATCATATTTTATTTTCAATGTTATCGATAAATATGTTTGTGTGGTGGATTCCTTTTTTCTATTTTTTGTATTAAAAAAGGTTTTTAATAAAAGAAAAAGCTTTCGTAATAAATATTGAAATAATTTTCAAGAACACAATACATTGAAATTAATATTTAAAAATTTTTTTTCATAAACAATAATTTGCTATTCTAGTTATCGATTACTTTTATGTTCTGAATGCCATGTTTTTGTGCTTATTATTTTTTTAACAAATGAAAGTGAAACTAATTGACACCATGAAAAATTACGAATTCTTTTGATAATAAAAGCTTTATCCTCTATGAATTCTTATAAATAAATTCTATCAAAATATCTGTTACACCTTCCATTTTTCCCAAATTGTTTTTATTTGATATACATCGCACTTAATCAACAAGAGGGTATTAACTCAAAATTTAAACATTTTCAGTAGAAGCAAAACAATTTTTAATTTAACATTGAAGGCATATGGAAATGAATTTTAAAACCAACCGTTTCATTACCAAAAAGTATACAAAATAGCAAGATATTTTTACAGCGGGCAGATATGAATATAGCGTGTAGATTTTTTCGAAAAAGTGGAAAAATAAAAATTTTGAGATAATACCCTCTTGTTGATTAAGTGCGACATATTAGCAGAACAGATGATAAAAAAAAACAATTTGGCGCATAAAACGCATTGCATGTAACTTGAGTTTAGGAACGCATGAAATGCACAAAAAGTATCATACGCATCTACGCATAGACGCATTGTGTGTACCTTCAGCTTAACATATAAGCAAAATAATTGACTTAACAATTGACTATATTGAATAGTATAAAAGTCTTTTATAAATTAAGTTCTTAATTAAACAATCTGCAATCACCCAAATTTATTTAATGAAAAGATTATTAAAGGTTCGATTTACCTAAATCCCACTAGTATAATTAAAATAAGTTTAATTGAATTTTTTAATAAATTACCTTTGTTTTTTTAGCCTTTGGAGGATAACTTTTCAATGCAAGATAAAGTGGTAGGCATTTTAACTAATTTAAATATGGATAATTCTCGTGCACGGTCAATGGATTTGGATGATTTTATGCGTCTTCTTTTGGCATTTAATTCAGAAGGAATACATTTTAATTAGACGTAAACTAGTTTTATTTTATTTTTAAAATATTTTTAAGTACGATTCATCGAGTTATTAAGAATGTTCTCAGAGTATAAAAAATTACAAAAAGGTATGAAAAATATATTTAAGTTTTCAATTTGTTTAATCCAGCGGCATTAAGTTAAACTGATTCAAATAAATACAAAGTGATCGGAATTTTGTACCAAAAGTTATATTGTTATGGTTTTTAAATATTTGTAAATATTTAGAAGTAAAAAAATACAGTTCTATTTCTCATATACTAGACAAGACATTTACTATCTAGTGTATTTGAAATCACGGTGATTTCAAATCACGAACGATTTTGCGATTTTGAAATCACGGACTGAATATTTTGGTATTATGAAAATAACGAGATTTTTAATTTTTAGTAGTGATTTTCATTGTTCTAAATCACGAGCAAGGCGAATTCATTACAGGTGATCCTAAAGCCCTGCTGGTAACTTTTTTTCTTTAGCTTTATAATTGTTGTATGTCAAAATTTTGTTTATTATCTCTGTTTCTGTTTTGATTTGTTTCGGTTTTTGACATTGTACAATGATTTTACAAAAACAAATTCCTTGCGGTTTTTGGACGAGTTGTAATTGTTGTACTACCGAGATTACCTGAAATGAATTCGCCTTGATCACGAGCAAACAATTGTGCTCTTCTTTTTAAAGTGCTGCCACATTCACTTAGTCCTCGTTGTTGCCATTTTCATGTATTTTTTTTCTTTATATGTATAATTTAATTTAACAATTCAAACTCCATAATTGTTGTTTTTTTTAGTTTTTTTTTTAACATATTAATAAAATTTTTATTTTTAATAATGATTCATTTAATTGAATAAATTAGTACACGACTTTAAAACTTTGTTGCTCTGGCAACCGCAGAAGTCGTTTTGATGAACAATATAAGCTGACTACTAAAAAGGAAAAGTAAATCACGAAAAATGCAAAAAAAAAAAGCTAAAACAGCGTCTGCAAAAAATACAGCGTCTTCCTAAGTTTGTAAAGTTTAAGATTCTTCCGTGTGAAATTATTTATTTTATTGCAAAAACAAATAAAGAACAAATAATTAAAAGTGTGTTAATTTTTTTTTAAAGATTTCAAAGAAAAATGCTTAAAGATTTAAAATCGTCATGCTTTAAGCTGGCCGCTTTTAAATCACCAGATTTCAAACATTTTTGTGTACAGAACACCTTTTTAGTGATTTTAAATCACTTTACGAAAAAGTGATTTTTAGAACATGCCTGTATATGATTGTGCCTCAAACAATTTTATAATTTTCCGGTAGTAAATAAAATACTCATAAATGATTTTTTTTATCAAATATATGATTATTCTGTACATGACATGCTTTAACGTTTAAGATATTTGATATTTTTTTTATTTTACAAATTTTGATTTAAACAATAACTTTTGCCTTAAAACATGTAAATATATTTAATTTGTTGCGTTGAGCTGCCAAAATTGATTACTACTTATTTACCTTAATGCTTAAATACATTTTACCCTGTATAGTCTGTTTAACAGGATTGATTTTCTTTAAAATTTGCGTCATAGTCTCAACCAAACGGTCACTAGATACTCCGGTTTTCTTATTTTTAAACTTTGTTAACAATTCAGTGGCTGTCATCGGTTTACGCATAAGGTAACGACGTACTGCTTCCTCGGTAATGCCATAGTCACTGTAAAAGTAAAATTTTATAGGTGGGTTCAAATTTTGCTTTCAATAACATACTCTTTGCTGTTTGATGAAACAACACCAGCAAATGTTGATGGCAATGATGGTGTGGATATATCAGTTTTAGGCTTTTTAGCTGGAGTGCTAACAGGACTATTACTGTTTTCAGAGGCAGTAAGATCACTTGGCATACTATTCACTTTACGTTTGTTAGCGTCGTTATTTAATGTGGGTGTGGCAGAACGAGAATTTTGGTTGCTCATGGTTTTTAAGTTATCCTTTTTCTTGAACTTGTTATCATCTTCGGAATCACTGCTGTCTGAACTAAAGTCACTAGAGGAATCTAAAAAAATAAGGGGGTAATAAACACAAAATGATTTCATTTCAAATATGTATAATATTACTGTACCCTTTTTATCGTCTTTGGTTTTATTTTTAGACTTCTTTTTATCTTTAATATCTTCCTTTGTTTTATCTTTCCTTTTTTTCTCTTCATCATCCTTGTCTGATTCGTCAGATTTATTATCCTCCTCATCTTCTTCATCTGAAGTTAAAAGTTTACGCAAAGCATCTTCTTCTGCTACCGATTTCATGTCTTTGTCCAATTTGGCCTCTGGATCGGGTTCGCTGAAAAAAAAAATTTAAATAACAAAACTAAAATTCATTCTAATATTAGCACAAAATACTCTTCACTAGATTCAGTGTCATAATCCATTTCACGACCCTCTTCATCACCGTCATCAGATTCTTCAAAGGCCTCATCGTCAACGTCACGTTTCTTTTTCTTTTTTTCTATCCCCTTGCCCTTTTTACTCTTTTTACCATCATCATCACTGTCTTCTTCTTTTTTCTTTTTCTCCTCACCATCACTGTCCGAATCCGATTCTTCTTCTGAATCGATCCATTCATCCATTTCACTTATTTTAAGTTCTTTTGGTTTTTTACCCGCCCCCTTAACTTTAATCTCTTCAGGATCCTTTTCTTCCTCTTCATCACCCTTTAAACGTTTACGCAACATAAGTGTAAAATAGTTCATCACCTTCTTACGTCGGCCAAACTCCTGCTCAGCTTCCTCTGCAGATAGGGATTTATAACGTTGTATGGGTTGGAAATTATACCACTCGTTCAATGGATACGCTTCAATGGCACCATCAGGTGCATGAGTAAAAACATAAAATGCAGCATTTTCACTAACTCCGCCTTCCCGTATACCTTTAAACTTTTTGCCACTTTTTCCACCCACCTTCAAAATCCATGGCTGAGCTTCTGGTCTATATTTCTTTGCTATAATACCGAACTTTTTGCGACGTACTTCCTCACGTAAATCACGATTGTACTCAGAGCCAGCACCAAATTTCGGCATATCTTCTTCAGCGCCCTTAAACTCTTTCATATTGTTTTCTCTCTCTAATTTCACATTACGCCATTGGGCGAAATCCACATTGAGTGTAGCATTAAATCGCATAACATGATGTTTTTTACGTAAATTTTTGGGTACACGTATATTAAATTCTTGTACATTGGCCGGAGGCGTTGGTGCAGAAGATGATGGCGCGTTGGCATTTGACGATGTCCCGGCACTTGTTGAGGGCTAACATATGGACAAATTAAAAAAAAAAGTTTTTCCGTGTACATACACAATAAATGTAAAGCGTTTTATTAAACTTACTGCAACTTTGGAGACCGAAGACATATTAATCAATTTACAATTTTATATTTAAATATTTCGTAAACACCAAATAAACATTTTATTTTGGCTTTCGAAAGCAATTCAGTGGTACCAATTTTTTCTTTTTAAATTGTCTAAAAGACTATCCAGAACAGGGATGGCAAAATTGGTACAACTGTACTTTTTTTGGTACTACTTACCCTTGAAAAGTATAATGGTACCCCAATGGCTAATTTAGTACAATTAACAAATTTTCCCAGTATGTATGTAATTTCATATGGCAACTTCTAATTTCAGTAATATATGAAAGTTAAAGGGCTCTGGAGACTTTCAAATAAACCCGTCAATCAGTGCATATGTGTTACAGCCAATTCACATGAGGGCTTTTACGACGTCGCTTTGTCGACGTCTCTTTTGGTTTGATGGCGAGCGGTGTAGAGAAGAAAGAGGGGTAAACAAAACGACTCGTTTTGTGTTTTTCATGTCGTTTTCTTATATTTCTCTTCAAACTTATTTCTCTTCTTCTAGTTTTGTTTTATTCTTTTTCTTACTTTGAAGCGTCAGGTTGCAAACAAATACGGAAATAATAAAAAAGAATACAAAACAAAAGTTTGAGCTTTAATTTAAACATATTTTTTACATATTTCTTATTTAAAAAAAAACAGTTGATTTTTCTCATTAAGAAAAATATAAATTTCTTAATGAGAAAAATCAACTAAAGCAGATTTACCGATAAAACAATAAAAATCAACCCTGGTTGCAAATAAAAATTTAAATTAAAAAAAAGCGACATGCCACTAAAAGTCATCATATAAATGCAATAGGTTTTTGGAAGTTGCTTCAAAAGGGAATTGAGAAAAAACGACGTCGTAAAAGCCTCCATGTGAATTGGCTGTTAGTGTCGTTTATTTGAGGCTTTTTCGGAGACGTACAAATAAACACGGCAATCAACAATTGTATTTTGTAAAAAACCAAAATATTTATATTTTTCATGACAACAAACACAAAGAAAATAATTTTTTTTTGTCAATCACAACAGGAGACTATCAAATAATCAGCCATCAAATAAAAAAATCAAAACTTTTTGATTTTCATCAAGCATTGCCGACAACGCGTATGTGTACCCGAAAAAGAACGACTGCACGCACACAACTATGTGATTGATGTATTTATTTGATAGTCTCCCGGGCGTTTTAAAGAACAAAATTTAATTTTGAAAATTTAAATTTTGCCCAGAAAATAGGTCTGTCTGCGTACTTTTCCAGTAGCAAATACTCAGTAAATTTTTTTGGGAGAGTAAGACAAATTTTACTCTTTCGGCTGAGAATATCTCAAAAAGTACGCAGACAGTATCCAGTGAAATCTTGCAAGAAAACAGCTGATCGGTGTGTAAACAATTGAAATAACAAACGTGAGCCAAGATAGCGTTGAAGAAATAGTGTCCAATTTGGGAATTTAAAAACCGGGAAACCAAAATACCCAAATAATGGGTATTTGCAGTACAAACAAAAAGTTAGCGTCGAACTTAGGAATTTAAAATAGGGAAGTACAAATATAGGAACAAATCTAGTTTACCGACGCAGCTCCAAATAAAAAAAAAAGTACCCAGGGTGATGGAAAATGGAAAAATAAGAAGAAAAAATAAAATAAAAAAGTTGGCGCAAACGCTTAAACGTTTAAAGTTTTCATATAAATATGTGATTTTCCACTACAATTCTAAACGTATATGGCCAATATTGGTATAATTTTAAAGCTCTTGAACAGATTTTTCTGGATATACATGATTTATTTTAAAATATTAAACTCTTTAGATCACATTACAGTTTTTTTTCATTTTACGTCGAAATGTTACGGAAGTGCACTAGGAAAGAATGTAGTTTATTTAAATAAAAGTGTAATACAAATTTTATAAAATAACAAACACTAGCATCGCAAAAAAAAATTCTTTGCATAGCCAGCCTTTGGCCGGACGCAAGGATGTTCTTCTCTATGGTATAATAAACACCGGTTTCGCTTACTAAAGCTTCCTTGCATAGCCGGCCTTCGGCCGGGCGCAAATATTTTTTCCCCTATGGTATAACTAATACCGGCTTCGCTAACTAAAGATTCTCTGCATAGACGGCCTTTGCCCATGGGCAAGGATTCTCTCCTCATTAGTACAACATAAACATAAAGAAGGTTTTACTTGTATTTTAATTAAAATTCTTAAATAAATTAGTATGTTGTATATACATACATTAAAGAATTAGAAAAAATTAATAAATTTGTTTTTATGCTTACTAAAAAACTTTTGTATTTTGCAAACTCGACCCACTTCTTAATAAACTAAAAATATTAAAATAAATTCTGTATGTCCAGAAAGATCTAGTGAAACGCTTTGCAATGATACCAATATTAGCCATATACATTTGGAAATGTACTGCAAAATTACATATTTATATAAAAACTTAAAACGCCCATAACTCGAAAACTAAGCGTTTGCGCCAACTTTATTATTTTTATTTTTTCTTCTTATTTTTCCATTTTCTATCACCCTAGGTACTTTTTTTTTATTTGGAGCTGCGTCGGTAAACCAGATTTAAGCCCAAATATATTTATATTTTTAATAAAAATACAAAAAATATTTACCACAGGCTTTTGCAGGGTATAAACTATATATTTTCTGAAAGTAAATAGTTTTCTGGACAAAATGAGCGATGCGTGCAAAAAATCGTTGGGACAGTTTCCGAGAAATCTGGGTTCATCCAAAATGGTCAGTAAAAATCTTTACTGATTTATGCAATGAACCACAGGCTTTTGCACGGTATAAACTATATATTTTTTGCACGCATCGCTCATTTTGTCCAGAAAACTATTTACTTTCAGAAAATATACAGTTTATACCGTGCAAAAGCCTGTGGTAAATATTTTTAATATTAGATATTTTTTTTTTTTTTTTTTTTTTTTTTTTTTTTTAATTAGGCTTAAGTTCATTGAATTTAATTTTCATCAAATTATTTTTATGAAGACAGGAATTTAACAACATGAAATCAATTAAAATTTTTTTATTGATAATTTTTCATTCTTGACTGCGCTGAGATTTGAACCCAGGCTTTCACGGACAGGTTGCCCATACTAGTTTCGATTGTAACCACACAATCTCGTCAGTGGGGTTTGCCGTTTTACTCACTCGGCTATTGAGGCCGGGCGACGTCAATAGTCAAACATCAATCCTTAAACCAAATGGTATTTCACCTTGGTAGATCGAAATTTGCTTTTTGAATGAATGATTATCTATTTTAATTGATTTACATGTTCTTCCTAACTTCTGTTTTTTCGTACCTTTTGTCAAGAATTCTTCTTGAAATCCAAAGTACATTTTTTTTTGTTTTTCATGTTTTTTGTCTTTCTTTTTTCTTGTTGACCTTTTTCAGCACAACTTGAAGGACAAATGTAAACATAGCTCGTGCCTTAGCTGATTACAATACTAGTATTGTGGTTATTTTGTTGAACTGTTAATGGTTTTTAATCCAAATTTAGATATTTTTTTTTTAATTAGGCTTAAGTTCATTGAATTTAATTTTCATCAAATTATTTTTATGAAGACAGGAATTTAACAACATGAAATCAATTAAAATTTTTTTATTGATAATTTTTCATTCTTGACTGCGCTGAGATTTGAACCCAGGCTTTCACGGACAGGTTGCCCATACTAGTTTCGATTGTAACCACACAATCTCGTCAGTGGGGTTTGCCGTTTTACTCACTCGGCTATTGAGGCCGGGCGACGTCAATAGTCAAACATCAATCCTTAAACCAAATGGTATTTCACCTTGGTAGATCGAAATTTGCTTTTTGAATGAATGATTATCTATTTTAATTGATTTACATGTTCTTCCTAACTTCTGTTTTTTCGTACCTTTTGTCAAGAATTCTTCTTGAAATCCAAAGTACATTTTTTTTGTTTTTCATGTTTTTTGTCTTTCTTTTTTCTTGTTGACCTTTTTCAGCACAACTTGAAGGACAAATGTAAACATAGCTCGTGCCTTAGCTGATTACAATACTAGTATTGTGGTTATTTTGTTGAACTGTTAATGGTTTTTAATCCAAATTTAGATATTTTTTTTAATTAGGCTTAAGTTCATTGAATTTAATTTTTTTTTTTTTTTTTTTTTTTTTTTTTTTTTCCTTCATGTCCTTCAAGTTGTGCTGAAAAAGGTCAACAAGAAAAAAGAAAGACAAAAAACATGAAAAACAAAAAAAAATGTACTTTGGATTTCAAGAAGAATTCTTGACAAAAGGTACGAAAAAACAGAAGTTAGGAAGAACATGTAAATCAATTAAAATAGATAATCATTCATTCAAAAAGCAAATTTCGATCTACCAAGGTGAAATACCATTTGGTTTAAGGATTGATGTTTGACTATTGACGTCGCCCGGCCTCAATAGCCGAGTGAGTAAAACGGCAAACCCCACTGACGAGATTGTGTGGTTACAATCGAAACTAGTATGGGCAACCTGTCCGTGAAAGCCTGGGTTCAAATCTCAGCGCAGTCAAGAATGAAAAATTATCAATAAAAAAATTTTAATTAATTTCATGTTGTTAAATTCCTGTCTTCATAAAAATAATTTGATGAAAATTAAATTCAATGAACTTAAGCCTAATTAAAAAAAAAATATCTAAATTTGGATTAAAAACCATTAACAGTTCAACAAAATAACCACAATACTAGTATTGTAATCAGCTAAGGCACGAGCTATGTTTACATTTGTCCTTCAAGTTGTGCTGAAAAAGGTCAACAAGAAAAAAGAAAGACAAAAAACATGAAAAACAAAAAAAATGTACTTTGGATTTCAAGAAGAATTCTTGACAAAAGGTACGAAAAAACAGAAGTTAGGAAGAACATGTAAATCAATTAAAATAGATAATCATTCATTCAAAAAGCAAATTTCGATCTACCAAGGTGAAATACCATTTGGTTTAAGGATTGATGTTTGACTATTGACGTCTCCCGGCCTCAATAGCCGAGTGAGTAAAACGGCAAACCCCACTGACGAGATTGTGTGGTTACAATCGAAACTAGTTTGGCAACCTGTCCGTGAAAGCCTGGGTTCAAATCTCAGCGCAGTCAAGAATGAAAAATTATCAATAAAAAAATTTTAATTGATTTCATGTTGTTAAATTCCTGTCTTCATAAAAATAATTTGATGAAAATTAAATTCAATGAACTTAAGCCTAATTAAAAAAAAATATCTAAATTTGGATTAAAAACCATTAACAGTTCAACAAAATAATCACAATACTAGTATTGTAATCAGCTAAGGCACGAGCTATGTTTACATTTGTCCTTCAAGTTGTGCTGAAAAAGGTCAACAAGAAAAAAGAAAGACAAAAAACATGAAAAACAAAAAAAATGTACTTTGGATTTCAAGAAGAATTCTTGACAAAAGGTACGAAAAAACAGAAGTTAGGAAGAACATGTAAATCAATTAAAATAGATAATCATTCATTCAAAAAGCAAATTTCGATCTACCAAGGTGAAATACCATTTGGTTTAAGGATTGATGTTTGACTATTGACGTCGCCCGGCCTCAATAGCCGAGTGAGTAAAACGGCAGACCCCACTGACGAGATTGTGTGGTTACAATCGAAACTAGTATGGGCAACCTGTCCGTGAAAGCCTGGGTTCAAATCTCAGCGCAGTCAAGAATGAAAAATTATCAATAAAAAAATTTTAATTGATTTCATGTTGTTAAATTCCTGTCTTCATAAAAATAATTTGATGAAAATTAAATTCAATGAACTTAAGCCTAATTAAAAAAAAATATCTAAATTTGGATTAAAAACCATTAACAGTTCAACAAAATAACCACAATACTAGTATTATTTTTAATATTTTTATTAAAAATATAAATATATTTTTACTTCCCCTTTTTAAATTTCTAAATTCGACGCAAACGTTTTGTTCATATACTGTAAATCCCCATTATTTGGGTATTTTGGTTTCCCGGTTTTTAAATTCCCAAATTCGACGCTATTTCGTCGACGCTATCTTGGCACACGTAAACTCTTTCATTCAAACAGTATATAAAAACAGCTGTTCAAACTAGTTGCAAAATCTTACCAGAGGAAATTTCTCCAGTAACATTTTGCAAGTTCTCTAACTTCCAACTGTCAAAAAATTCTCTTTTTGGCTCTCTCGCTGTAAGAGATTTGGAGTACGCAGACAACATTTTGCAAGATTTTGCGACATTTTGTACAAAATTATGCAAAATATGTGTACCCAGACAGACCTAATGTAATCAATAAAAAAAATAAAAGTATACTAACACTATTAGTAAAAATGTTTCCAAAAGAATACCAAAATTTCGATAACATAAATTTGCTATTTAGAGATTAAGCTGACATTAATTGCGTTCGAGTACTTTTACAGTAAAATGCAGTGAAAGAGTAATTACTGAGTAATATGAAAAATTGCCCTCAAAAAATCTGTTGCCCTAAAAAGTACACGGTCGGAAAATTTGTAAACATTCGTAAAATATATGGAACAGCTGATGGCAAATAAATGTTGTGTTGAAAAAGGTTTACACTTTTGACTACTTAACTCGTTTTCTTATCGGTATTCGATACCGAAAATACAAAAAAATTATTTTATTTAATCTCTCATATTTGTTTTTTTTTTTATATTTAATTTGAATTTGCTAATTTGTGTCTGGGTTAATTTATTCAAAAGAACATGTTAATATTTTGCTATTGATTACTTAAAAACAAGTGTAGTTCTAAGTACCCAAATACTTCACACTTTTACAACTTTAAAATATAAACAACAAAAAAAGTTTCAAAAGTTGGTATTTAGCTTCACAAACAAGTTTAATTAAATTTTGACCCTTATCGCTAACCTTAAGGGAATAAATTCTAGGGAATTTTTTTTTTATTGTTAGGGAATAAAACAAACATCGTTGCAAAGTCTTACATTCTATTGTGAATTAATGTTATTTTATTTTTATGCGTGTTTGTGTAATTTGCTTAATAAATTGTTATTTTTCAGTAAAAAGTATAGTATTTCGCTCCGATTAATGTTATTAGAAGGAAAAAAAATTATTGGAGAAAATAAAAAGACGAAATTTTAGAGATGCATCAACTCCACTGTGTTAATCGGAAGTAATGTATGTAAGTGAAAGCATGAAAATTTTTAGAAGTAAATATATAAATAAATTATTTGCAAGTTCCAACAACTTTTCAAAGTTAACATAGCATGTTTAAGATACCTTTAATATACATTGGTCCAGCACTAATTGCCAGATAGAAAGTAGTCAGCGATACCGCCGGTTGTGAATCTTGCATCATGTCTACGCTTTTTTGCAGAAGGAAGTTATCAAAAAGGTGTAGGCAGAAATTTTACAGATTTTTTAAAACAAGTTTTGTCCGAGGTGGATTGTTTGACCGAATATAGAAGAAAAAAAAGCTATTGCAGAGAATTGCTGTAGCTTGTTTGCATGCTTACTCCTTTTAAAAATCCAATTAAACAAAAATAACAAGAAAACTATTAACATTGTGCTTTCTTTAATATTCCCAATCAAAATGATTGTGAAAAAAGTCACATCTTTTTGGCGAAACTCCCACGGGAATAAAAATCGGCGATGCAAATTTTTTTTTTGAACATGCGAGTTTTTTCACGTGGAAATAATTCACGATTGCAACTTTAGGGATTAGAATAATGTTTCGAGCGAACAAATATTTACGATAGGGTTAAATATTTATTGATTATTTGTTTGGGCTTAATTTTCATTTCCACTTTGCTTTTTTTAATTTTTTTACAATTTGTATGCTTTTTGTTTGTTAACTATTGCCTTTGAAACATATAACGAATCCCACAATTCCCAAAATGTTTCCAAAAAACCCCAAAAAAAAAGTTTTTTTTGTTTTTTGGAGATGTACCTACAAGCACTGGCCTCAGGATTCCTATTGCACAATTGAAACAAGCATAATGTTTCATACAAACAGTATTTATAATTTTTGATTTTTGCTTTGCGATGTCCATTTCGGAAGAGGCTGGAGACCGCAGTGATTGAAATTTTTTAAAATTTTCTGAATAGCAATATTACACATGAAGTAACCTTGTCAAAAAGTATAAATCTGTCACAAGCGATAACAGCCTAATTCGACTAAAGAAACAATTGAGTTTATTTTTGTTTTTATTAAATATTTGTGAAATAAATACAAATTTCGTTATCATTTTTTTAACTTAGCATTGTGGGGATAATAATCTTTGATTCTGAATTACTTTTTTTTAATGCAATAATTTTTTTCAGAAACGCAAGCATAAATATAAAGTGCCTTTTCTCAAAAACTATTTCGACTTAGGCGGTTATTGCTTGTGACCACAGAAATAATATACATATATGCTACCCACCATTTTTTCCAAGAAAAAAACCTTTTTAGCTAAAAAAAAATGGCAAAAATGACTTTATTCAGATTTCTCACTTCAAATCCATATAACCTTTTAATTACAAAAGATTTTTTCACAATTTTTGCTGTAGATTATTAATTGATTTGATGGTAATTGATAAATTTTAGCATTATACATATTTGCAATGGTGGAGTGCAATAATGCCTTACGAAATAAGGCCTTTAAGGCTTTATTTCACTTTCAAAGTGCAATAAAGCCTTTTTGCAAATAAAGGCCTTATTTCTCAATTGAAAGTGAAATAAAGCCTTAAAGGCCTTATTGCACTTAAATTTTTTTTTTTAATAAAGCAATAAAATTTTTTATTTTTCTTATATTTTATTGAAAAATTATAAAAAAATTTCATTTTAACAAAAATTAATAGAACATTAATAATTAATCCAACTTCTGGAAACGAAATGAATCCCACCAAAATGAGAAAAAAAGAAAAAAAAAGCATACACAAATATTAATTTAACCGCAACAATATTGAAAATCTTCACTTAATAAAGTTTTTTTGCGTGGCGGCCTGCGGCCGATCTTAGAGATTTTCTCCTCCATAGGACGCGGCAGGTGGCTTCGCTGAATAAAGTTTCCTTGCGCGCGTCACACTAGGGAAGATAATGAGACGCGCGCAGGAAAACTGTGTTCAGCGAAGCCACCTGCCGCGTCCTATGGAGGAGAAAACCCCTAAGATCGGCCGCAGGCCGCCACGCAGAAAAACTTTAATAAGTGAAGATTTAGGTGGCAAGAGAATCAAAAAATATAAAATAAAGGCTTTATTGCACAATTGGCTAAATTTAAATAAAGGCCTTATTTCACTTTCAAAGTGCAATAAAGCCTTTTTGCAAATAAAGGCCTTATTTCTCAATTGAAAGTGAAATAAAGCCTTAAAGGCCTTATTTCGTAAGGCATTATTGCACTCCACCATTTGCAATGTGCTGGCCATCTGCATAATACATAAACAGTTGAATGCTGGTTGTTCAAGAGTATCGATTGCTCAAAACTTATATTTATGTGTTGACGAACAATAGTAATTTATATTCATTTTGTTTTCTCAAATATTTAAACATAGAAAAAGTATAGATGTGCAAAACTACATGAAATTTCTGTAATTTTTTTATAAATTAATCCCTTTTCTTCAAATCTTGCTCCAATTTTTACGTGAGAAGTCACGGGTAAAAGCTAGAAGCTTATATACCAAACTAGAAATACTCTTTATAATATCTTTTTGTGGTGTTTTTTAAAAACATAAATAAAATAAATTTGAACGAATAAACCGTTAAGTACAATTAAGGTTAAAAAGTACGATATTTAAAGGTTGTTCGTACAATTTTAAAATTCTGAATGCCATGGTGAAATAATGCAGGTGGCACGATACGGCAAAAATTACAACACTACAACAAAAAATTCCCTAGCGAATGGGTAGTCATCTTGCCGCGATGCGAGGGCTTAAGTACGAGAACGTTTAGAGTCATGCTGGCGGTAGTGATATTAGTCAAGACCGGCAGCGCCTCCCATGCTAGAAGGGTCTTAACCGAGTAAGAACAAAAAACTACACCCTATCCATTAGCGTCTGTTTCTCCTAGTTGGAGCGGCTAATGACTGCGTCCGCACGCCCTCAACGGTCAACTGTTAAGGCCGTGTCAGATACAATTTTGTCGCTTTGCGTGACGTTTCGAACTTTGACAACACTCACGCATTGCTTGTTTACTTATAAAAGCGGTTGGCAATTTGTACATTTAATTATTTGTTATAAAAATAAAAGTTTAAAATTTAATTGGACGGTTTTTTGGAATTGAATTTGGCAAAAAAAAATTAAAAAACAAAAGAAAATTATACTAGCCAATTGTCAAAACACGCAAAAAGATGAGAGTTGGCTTACATTTTGCTTCGCTCCGCTTTGAAAGTACTTTATGTGACATGTTTCGTATAAGTATGTATATTTTATCTTAGATGTCAAAGCGAATCGGTAACGCAACGCGAAGCAAAAGTTTTATCTGACATGGCCTTTAGACCTTCTGAAGGCTGAGCCCTGCACTACAACGAATTTGCTTAAGTTGCATTCGTGGACATTGAGGGAGCTTTTAACAACGTTAAGCCTGAATGTGTTATTAACGCTACCAGACTTTTGAAGATCGAACCTGCGATCATAAAATTTGTCAGCATTATTTTGCACTTCAGGCGTATCGAATCTAACTCGGACACCTCGAATAATTCCAATGTTGTGACCTTGGCATCTGAATATCAATACCCTACTCAGAGCCATGGACGGGACGTTTGCGTATGCGGATGATGTTTCAGTTGTGGCTATGGCTAAGGATCCTGGACTATTGTCTGAACTTATTGAGTCCGCACTGGATGTCATAACAAGTTGGTGTCGGGGATGTGGACTGGATGTTAATTCTGCCAAAACAGAACTGGTACTCTTTACAAGGAGGTACAAGATTTCCAAATTTAATACCCAAAAAATAAATGGGGTCTCACTGACATTGTCCGATAATGCCAAATATTATGGGCTAGTATTGGACAGTAAACTGAACTGGAAGATGAACACCATTTTCAGAACTAAAAAGGCGGAAACTGCATTATATTGTTGCTTTTAAGAGCCCACAGTATTGACATACTTCTTATTTCTGAGACTCATTTTACAAAGAAATCATTTTTCAGAATAAAAAACTACGATCTGATAACCGCTAATCATCCTGGCGAAAGAGCTCACGGAGGATCAGCAATTTTAATAAAATCTAACATCAAGTATGTACCAGAAGAACAAATTACATACCCATTTTTGCAAGCAGCTTCAGTCAAAATTATGTGTAACTCTTTTGCATTATCAATATCTGCTATTTATTTTCCCCCTCGTCACAATATCAATTGTGATGACTACCAAAATTTTTTCAAAAAGCTTGGCACTAAATTCATAGTAGGAGGTGATTTTAATGCTAAGCATCCCTGGTGGGGTTCACGGCTCATTAATCCTAAAGGAAGGGAACTACACAAATGTCTTTTAAAGAACAATTTTTCTGCTGTATCAACTGGTAAACCAACATACTGGCCTTCTGATATAAGGAAAATTCCGGACCTTATGGACTTCTTTGTTTACTCTGGTATATCGACTACCTCTCTAAGCATACAGGACAGTTATGAGTTAAGTTCCGATCACTCACCGATTATACTTACATACAGTACATCGGTAACCTGTGATAATATAAAACAGAAAATTCTTACAAACAGAACCGATATGTACTCGTTTTGTTATTGGATAGAAAGGAACTTAAATTTAAATACCCCTATAAGAACTGACACTGAACTTGATATCACCGTGCAAAATTTCACCAATTTAATTCACGAGGCAGCTTACAAATCCACACCAACAGTAAATGTTTCTGATGCACAATACAACACCCAACTGTCTGTAGAAACGCGTGAACTTATTAGAAATAAAAGAAGATTGAGGAAAGTATGGCAATTAAGTCGTAATCCTTATGACAAACGCCTATTAAATCGGGCAACAAAAAATTTAAAGGTCCATTTGGAAAACCTTAAAAATTGTTCAATTGAAGCATTTTTTGATAATATAAACACTTCTTGGGACAATGGACATAAACTTTGGAAAGCCACAAAATATTTAAAACGTCCAAGAGAAAGAAATCCTCCATTCAGAGATGAAAACGGACAATGGTGCAAAACGGATGCAATAAAAGCTGAAGCATTCGGAAATCATCTCTTTAATACGTTCGATACCCATCCATATGAAAATAATATTTTTCATGTGGAAATTACAGATTTTCTTACAGTGCCATGTCAAATGAGTTTACCAATTAGGCATATTTCACCCAGAGAAGTAAGGAGGGAAATTTTAAACCTTAGACAAAACAAGTCTCCAGGACATGACAACATCGATTCTAGAGTCATTAAATGCTTACCCAATAAGGCAATTATATATTTAACTAATATTTTTAATGCTATACTTCGCATAAATCATTTCCCGACTCAGTGGAAGTGCGCTGAGATAATAATGGTTAGTAAGCCACAAAAACCGGAATGTGAAATAAAATCATATAGACCTATAAGTCTGCTTTGCATTTTTTCTAAAATGTTTGAAAAACTATTTTTAAATAGGTTACGACCAATATTAAATAACCTTCAGTTAATACCTGAACATCAGTTCGGTTTTAGGGAAAAACATGGTACGCCGGAGCAAGTTCACCGGGTGGTTAACGTAATTCGTAACTCTTTTGAAGAAAAAAAGTATTGTTCGGCAGTCTTCATTGATATAGAACAGGCTTTTGACAAGGTTTGGCATAACGGATTATTATCAAAAATAAAGTCATTGCTCCCAGCACCATTTTATATGATACTAAAGTCATTTCTACAAAATCGAACGTACTATGTCAGAGTAAAAGATGATATATCACCTATATTTGAAATAAGAGCAGGAGTTCCCCAGGGCAGTGTACTTAGCCCTGTATTATATACAATTTATACAGCTGACATGCCTGTTTCTGACGAGGTATGTATATCAACATATGCTGACGATACAGCGCTATTGGCATCTCATGATTCTGCTAGTATAGCCTCAAACCTGGTTCAAAATCAACTTCACCTGTTTGAAACTTGGCTCAAAAAATGGAAAATTAAAGTAAATGCACAAAAATCGGTACACGTAACATTTGCATTAAGGAGGGGTGATTGCTCAAATCTTACAATCAACAACACTCAAATCCCAAAAAAAGACTCTGTTAAATACCTTGGCATGCATTTAGACCGTAGGCTGACTTGGAAGGAACATATCAAAATAAAACAACAACATTTAAAAATGAAAAATAGGAAGCTTTCCTGGCTGCTCGGACAAAAATCACAACTCAACATGACAAACAAGTTAAAACTGTACAAGGCAATACTAAAACCAGTGTGGACATATGGGATTCAACTTTGGGGAACAGCGAGCAACTCAAACGTCGAAATAATACAACGATACCAATCCAAAACTCTTAGACTTATCACCCAAGCACCATGGTTCATAACAAATGAAGCTATACATAATGATCTCAAGATACCAAAGATAACGGATGTTATAAACACCCATAGCGAAAGATATCTGAACAGAATAAGCGATCATGTTAACCCTTTGGCTATTGCCTTACTAGATGACACAAATGAGATACGAAGACTGAAACGATACCATATTTTGGATCTACCATATCGTAGATAACGACAAAAGAATATATGTACATGTTAAAGTATACAATTTGTTGTAAATTATTCTAAATGTAACTGTTCATTGTATCTATGTAAATCAATGTCAAAAATATTTTAAATTTATTATAAAAAAAAAAAAATTTAAATTTTATTTATTTATGTATATGTAAGTTTATAATGTCAAATATATAGTTGTAAATGTCAATGAAATTAAATTTATAATACTTATAGTTGCACTTTAAAGAGTACAGCTATTAATGTTAATATAATATTTGATCAAAGTTGCTTATTATCTGTATAAAGGTAGATTGCAATTTGAATAAAGCAAAAAAAAAAAAAAAAAAAAAAAATATTGTTGCAAAAGGGCTATTGGCCTCAACTGGGGAATCAACCCGAGGAATGTTTACTGGATACACGAATGTGTCATTAAACTCATTCTATTCTACGGGGTAGCTGTTTGGTGGCCGGCGCTCAAAGGGAAGTGTCATCAAACTAAGTTTGAACGTAAGTATAATGAGAATGATGACCATAACGGTAACGAGTGCCTTTAGAACAACCAAATCTAAGGCATTGTTTACGATCTTGAACTGGTTACCATTAGACATTTTGGCGAAACAGTTAGCTGCGAACGCGGCGGTCAGACTTAGGGCCACTAGAGCATGAAGGGATTACAATATCGGACATGCTAAAATCCTGGTAGAGATAAATTGGCACAGGGATGTTGATTATGTCACACCTGAGCCAATCTTTGATCCTGGTTTCACCACAAGCATTTTGGATAACGTGGTTAACTATGATTATCTACAATTTCCCGCGAATGCGAATCAGATATTCACTGACGGGTCTAAGACACTGCATGGTGTCGGCTCTGGCATATACTCCGAGCAGCTAAAGTGGAGCATTCCTATCAGGGTGCCGGATCCCTGCAGTGTCATTCAGGCCAAAATAGTGACCATCTACACAGCCGCGAGACAAATTCGGTCCGGTGAAATATCTGGCAGGGATATTCACATTATTACCGATTACAAGGCGGCCCTAAGATCCCTGGAGAATGTGTTCATCACATCGAGAATTGCCCAAGAATGTCGGATGTCTCTGGAGGAGATAGCGAGACATTCAGTGGTTGCCCTTAAGTGGGTCCGCGGATACAGCGACATACATACATGGAAACTGTATGGCGGACTCGTTAGCGCATGCAGGCACCACTTTGAATTAAAACGATTCAACAAATGATATAGGTGATTCAACTTATTTCACTTAAGTTTCATCTTATTGCCGGTTAGAAATGGCTTGCTGAAACCACCTATGGGGAAGCCAGAAAAATTTAGCCAATCATAGAGGAAAAATTACTAAATCGACATTACAGCTGTTCAGACATCATTGAGCATGCCCAAAGGATTGGGCTCCCTAAAATCACATATGTAGAAGAGTCAACGGTGCATCTTCTGTGTCATTTTCCGGCCTTCGGAGATCTGAGACTTAGATTGTTTGGTCGAAGAACCCTTGGAGACAAAACGTATCTCTCTAATATTGATTTAAACAGGATCCACTCCTTTATTGAATCGACTGGGTGGCTGAGTGAGAATATTAGCAGCCAGGTAACATTGGAGCCTTGGGAGACGGTGTGACATGGTTACACAACGGGAACTAATCAATGGACCCACGTGACCCGTGCTTGAGTACGGCTGCCAATGGAACCTAACCTAACCTTTTGACAGCTTACGTCAAAAAATATTTTAAACAAAAATCAAAGTGTTCCGCTGAACGGGATGAAATAAACACATTTTAGACAACTTTTTTATAATATCTTTTAAATTAAACTTAACAAAAACTTTTATAAAATACACCTATTACTAATGGATTTTTTTGTGAACATAAACAAAACGTTGACATAAGATTAGACAAACAATCCGATCGTCATCTAGCGTAGTCATTAGAAACTTATTTAGGAAAATCCATATTTTTCCAAAGAGTTTTTTTAAATGCAATTTTCTCAAAATGTTTTAAGGCTAGTTTACACGGTAATACAATGTATTACAACTTTGTAGGATCAACATATTACGAAAAATAAAAATCTGTTGTAAGTATTTTTCATGTTTGCACGGTAAAATCAAAGCAAAGATATAAAACATTCGGATGGTTACAGTTCTACAATATTTAAAAAAGCCATGAAAATCACCTGAGTTGCTCAATATAGTTATTATATATATTTATATATATATATATATACATATATTCCAATCACACCAGAGGTGTATTTTAAAGTAAATATTGCCAGCATTTGAAAACTATATTTGTATATAACAACACTGTAAAATACTTTAAAGGCGAATTCACTCGTGTACGTGTGCTGTACGTAATACTCGCCATAATATCGAAATTTTTTGATTTTTCATCCACCATTGAAGATGTCACACATACAAACACATTTTCACTAATACTACCATAGCGCTTGATGAGAAATGTTTCACCGTGTACAGACCCGTTAACGTTGTGTTAAAATCACAGAACTAACGTTAAAATCAAGGCGAATTTATAAAGGTGACCGCAACATGAGATAGAGTTATGCTAGCTATCCCTTTTTTGAAAAAATACTATGTATTTTGTTTTTGTAAAAAGTAAAGATATTTTCACATTATGTGTGTTTGTTATGTGGGTTGTCACTTTTTCACATGTTTAATTTGTACATATCGTCTGAACACCTCCAAACACTATCATGTGTTATTTCTCTGTGTACAGTACATACATATGAATTTTTGATTTAGAATGAGTTCTATTTTCAAGTGACAAGCCATCTAACATCGGCTGGTTCGTATTAACAAAATTGTTTGTGGCGGAGAAAAATAATTGAAATTTTATCAAATATAAATAATAATAGTAAATAAATAATAAAAAAATACACAAATAGTTATTAATTTTTGTACATATAACCACTCAGCTGTTTTAAGATTGTTTTTCTTGATAGGTTATGTCCAATGTAATTTACATACCAACATTTGAATATGGAAACTATAAACCTTATGTATTACTCAAATTTTGACATACACATGAAATAACTTGTGTATGCCATTACATTAGAAAAGTGACATTCCTCATGACGAATACACATAATGTGAATATAGCTTAGGAGTGAATGTCAAAATCATTTGCTGAAAATATAATCTAGGGAACTTTTTTGTTTATAAAAAAAAAACACAATTGTTTTAGAATGTAAATCTTTTTCCTGTATTGCAAATTTATTGTGGCTCCACTTGTTCCTTACACACTTTTAATTCCTTGAGTTTATATTTTTTTTATTCACTTTTTTTGTTTTATAAAATTTAAATAGTTTTTTTCAAGTATTTAGATTTTTATTGAATTTTAAATTTAACTAATTTTTTCACAAAATGTAAACAAAGCTTGACATTCAGTTTATAAACAACTAAATAAACAAAAATGTCACCTGTATGAATTCGCCTTGGTCTAAATAATACAATACTGTAGTAAACAAATTAGCTGTGTGTCAAAAATATATGTATGTTGTCACATTTCGTTTTGTTTTTAATTTAAAATTGTGTGTTTTGAAATGAGATAATTTAAAAACGTTTTGAATTTCATAATTTTAAGTCAAAATTATACAATTTATGAAAGATTCCCCAGAACTACCAGAACTGCAAACAATTTTGACATAAGGTTAGTTATCAGCTCTTGCTTGCGTAACAAGCTAAGGTCTCCTGGTGTGAATTCGAACTCAACTTACAACACGGCGAAAAACACTGAACAGCTGACCTAGTCGGTACATTGAGATAATGATCATAAAGGGCATAATAAACCACACAAATCGCTTGACAAACATGCACTTTGTTTTTGCTTCTGTTTGCCAATAAACTACACAATCATATATCGTACAAACATTAATTTTTCATTTTTGTTTTGCTTTCAATGAATGCTGACGACGATTGTGCGGCGGCAATTTTGCCCGCTATTTGTTAAAAACCCCGAAGAAATATAAAAGAAAGAAAAATAATTTGTAGTAAAGAGTGCTCTAAACAAAAAACTGTTTGGGGTAAACAATGCTGTTAAAAAAATTAGAATTTACGGCTGTAAATAATTTTATTGCTTCTTCTTCTACATCTTTACTCTGCAAAGTTTTCGCTGAAATGATTAGTTTTAGCACTAGACACAACAAAAAGTTTGACAAATATCCAACATGTCTGCCAAATATTAAAAAATTTTAATATTTCTACAAACATTGCTTCAAATGATTGTCCAAACAGCAAACATCCCAATTAACAACACAAAATATTTGTACAAACGTATGATTTTGACATGTTTGCCAAGCTATTTGTGAGGTTTATTATGCCCTTAAGTCTAGGGCCAGACGGGGCGATTTTTGTGGCCCAACTTTTTCTCAATTTTTTTTCGCTGAAATGTTCAAACAGCAACTTTCGTGTTTTCTTTATGCTGCATTTACACATGAAAGCACTTTCATGAAATTTCTGTATACGTTTTATCACCACAAATTTCACAAAAAAATAATAAAATTTCATGAAAATTTACATGAAAGTGAAATTTCATTTTCAAAATGTCGTCAAGGGGCAAACTTCTATCAAAAATTTATCTTCTTCTTCTTTTATTGTTTTGCTTATTTCAAGTTTCAGAGTTGCCGAGCCAATTATTCACGCCGAACTTCAGGCATTTATATTTATAAAAATCTGGCAACGCTATGCCTTAATAAAAGTGAATTTTTACTAGTAGCTAATCAATTTTATTAAAATTTTATTTTTTTCACTACGTTAATTATATTTGCAATTCCATATGTATGTATGTGTATTAGGGTGGCAGCTAAATTTCAACTTCGGATTTTCAACATCTCCCGGGCGGAATATTGTGCCACATGGTCTAAAACTGATGTGGAAAAAATTTCAGCCAAATCGGATAACTTTAACACGTGCCCCTTTGAGGTCAAAGTTCAAATGATAAAAAAAAAAATTTCCATACAAGCAAAAAAAAAAATTTCGTTATCTTTTTGTTTGTTTTTTTTTTAATATTAGTTTGCTTTATTAGCTTATTAACGACAAAAAATCTCATTTCGATCGGACAAGATTTTCAGTTTCTAAAGCGACTCCGAAAAAAAATTTGAGGCTTGTTAGGGTCTTACTCTAAAAAATTTTAAAAAAAAATTTAAAAAAAAATTTTTTTTGTTGCTCTTAATACCAGTTTTTTTAAATTTTTTTTCGACATCGCATTTTTGTTCTAAATTGGGGTAAAAAATTGGAAAAATGCAGTTTTTGGCCCTATTTAAGAGCATGATTACAATGTCCCAGAAAGAAAAAAAATGATAGATTTGGAATATGTATTATCAAGAGAAACAAACAAAAGCTATTTTGTAAACTTTTAAAAACTAAAAAAAAATATTTTTTTAAGAGTATGTCTGTCTCTTTAGGTTGTACAAAATTATAGAAAACTATATTCAAAGGAAGCAAATTTACTAAATTTAAGCTTATAAAAATTAATATTTTTTTTTTTTATTATAGATTAACGTTTTTCTTTTTTGTCATGTCTCTGTAACGGCTGAAGGTTGTATTTTAATGTAAATGGGAGTGGAGAGGGATCTTACATTAAAATACAACCGTGCAACTGCTAGAATTATTTTTGACAGTTGGCACAGCTGTTCAGGGGGGTGTAAGGAATCTGCGGGGAAGTAAAATAAAGATGGCGCGCGAAGATGAAAAAAGGCGGGAAAATGAAATGGGGAAGAAGAGGCACATGAAGAAGAGGAAGAAGTTTTTTTTTTGAGTTTGAAGTGCCGACGAGGAAAGAGTGTTTTGAGAAAAGACAGAATTTTTTTTTTCCGAGTGTTTTAGTGAAGAATATTTAATTCTTTTTTTTGTTTTTTTTTTGAAATTGATCAACCAATAAACGGATTAATCAAACAAAAAGTCTTCCGATTTCCAATTGCAAAATTAAATTACAAAATAAAAAGAAAGTAATCACAATTGTTCGTGAACACGCACACGTAAACAGTCACACCCACATATACACCAGACATACATGCACACCTAAACAACCACACATATACACATCATCCCAGCATTTCCCCATCATATACATATACATACATAACATCAATCATTCATACACACCTCATCGTTCATCCATACCCCAAATCTCACGCCGCACGTACTTACGTATTTTCGTTTACCACCGACCAATAAACAGACGGGACTGGGTCCAAACCGACGGGGGAAAAGGAGACTATCGGTGATCCCCCTCACAAGATAGTCCAGGACACCAGACCGAGCTCGGGCTAGGTTTTTTTTGCGGCGGTTTGCGTAGGGGATGACCTTAATTTCGTTTCGAACCTAGGGTTTGTTTGAACGAACTGGTAGGACAGGGTTCTTGGACGGTATTTCGGGGTGAGTTTCAGAGGTATGGAAATTTCCTGAGGAGGAAGATAATGGAAATGGAGTGAGGAGGGAAATCACAGGTAAGTGAGCTAAATTTAAATTTGTAGAGGTAGAAGGTACTTTAAGGGGCAAATCCACATATGGGCCAAGGATTTGCCAAGGTAGGGGGTGGGCAGGCCAGGCAGCAAATCACCAGCTGCCAGCCAAGGAAGTGATAGGTCGCGATGGTCAGGAATCGAGTTATCGCAGGGAATTGGGAACATTGTAGGAGGTTAGTGTTACCTTTTTTTTATTTGCAAACAACCAACTTCTTTTTAATATCCTTGTGCTTCAGTTTTTTATTTTTCTTCATTTATTGATTTTGTTGTTATTTTTTTTTAATACAAGGTATATTAAAATACATGTAATTTTTTTTGGACAATAGCTTGTGGATGGTTAAGATGGCGAATTCACGCCACTCTACCGGCCTAGCCTGGCAAAATTTTAAGATCTGAGCGTTGCCATCCTAATCATCCACCGGTCCCGACCAAAAGTTATTGACAAAAATGGCGCCCAACAATGGGGGCCCGAAATTCGGGTTTCCATCCAATAGTTTGTGTTGCTTTCAGTTTTACCTTCAATAGGTCATCGTTTTCAGCGTAGGTCGGAATGACAACGATCAATCAAGGTCGGTCATCAACTGCGGCGTTGAAAAGGTTGGTCCTATTTGGGGAAAAACAGAGATGCTTGCTATTACTTGGGTCCCATGAACTACAGAAAGTCACTTTATTGGAGGGTAATCATTACCCCAATAGTAGCTACTGTGTTCATGAGACAAAAGTAATAGGCAAAAGACATAGTTTAATAAAGTAGTTTGAAATAGAAATGTTAAAAATGCTTACCTGGTTTGAATTTTAGATGGATGGGTCCGGGTACATAGTCCTTTGGAGGATGTACTCGTGGCGATTCTTCGGAAGGTAGATGTGGTAATTATTTTTTTCTCCAGCTTGTTCATCTTTAGCAGCTTCTAAAGTTTCCAATTCCTGAAACCACAGAAAAAAATAGATAATCTTGATTCCTGAATGTCGTCGATGTTTCACTTCTTTGGCCAACTACCTCTACAAGTTAAAATGAAGCTCACTACTGGGAAGTAAATTCTGAAAAATAAACTTGAATTTATTAATAATTGTGAGTGAGAAAATATTTGGGAAAAATTTTATGAAATTCATAAATTAGTTTTATTAACATAGGAACCATTACCATTATTTTTTTTTTTTTTTTGGTTGTTGTTAAATCAATATTCATACTTAATAATCGAAAATATAGTAAGTTGTTTTAATGTAGGTAGGTCGAGAAAATATTTGAATTCAATATAAAAACATACCCACGTACCTACATAAAAAAAACCTTTAGTGTAGGGTGCATGCATATAAATATCTAGGTTGGTTTACTTAAACGTAACATACATACCTACTCATAGTAGTTCATATAAAATTTATTAATTTCTTTGATACACTAAAGCATATATTAGTTTAGTTTCAAATAAAAATCTGAATCTAATTTTTCTAATATATAATCACTTATATATATAGAGAAAATTAGTTCTTGGGTTTATATAGTAATATATTAGTAGTATAGCTTAAATATATAAAAGCTGAAATCAGTATATTTATTAGACTAGTGTTATATTTGTTTAATACTTTGTTTAATTTTTATCACTTTGAAACAATAAATATAGATCGCTAGTTAGATCAATATATAGGATTCAGTTAATTTTTTTTGGTATACGGCTAATATTATTTTAGGGTAAGTTTATAGAAAACAAAAGCCTGAAAATAATTTTTCTTATATATAATCTATTATATATATAGTAAGAGTTATTTCAGGTTATTGGTATCAGAATTTTCTTTTAGCCTTATTTAAATACAAAACTGAGGCAAATACTGTTTATTTCTTTTAAATAAATATATAAATATTAACGTATTAGTTTTATTATTTCTATTTATATAATAATTTCTATATACGTACATACACTAAAACAAGTAATTTAGTAAATATCGTTAAGTATTAATACTGGAGTTAATTTTTGCTTTGGGATAATAATTTTATATAAGGGTGAAAATTTTTTTCCATAAGCTTATACTTATAATACTGTTAATTTTCTTAGTATAGGCCTACATAGACATATAGGATATAAACTAAATACATATTTACATTTAACTTATACAGTATAATTTTTTTATATATAAATAAATAAATGAAATATTTACTTATTAGCTTTATTATTACTATTTCTATTTATAAAATAATTTCTATATATAATACATACACAAAAACAAGTTAGTAAATATTGTAAGTATTAATACTGGAGTTAATTTTTGCTTTTATATAATAATTTTATATAAGGGGGAAAATTGTGTCCATTAGTTTATGCTTATAATACTGATAATTTTGTTTCAATATTACAGGTTAATTTTTTTATATAGAAGTCTTTTTAGTTAGCTTATCGATAACTACTGGATTTTCTTTTGGTAGTATGGTAGAGACTAGGGCAAGTAAAATGCTAGGCGATTCTGCTTCTACTTCCTCTAGGCCTATCCTCGGGGCAAATAATAACTACTTGCCCGCGGCGGCAACCACTGCTCTAACAGCGGCAGCGACTGACACAACAACTATGGCAGCAGCTTTTACTCCCATAAGCGCAAACTCAGCTCAGGTTAATCCACAATATGTAGCGGCAAATCCTCTGGTGGAACATGAGAGCAGCGTAACGTCTCCTGAGTACAGCAGCATTACTGCTCGCAATGTACGACAGGAGTTCAGAAGTAATATGCCCACTAACCAGACGACAGCAGCGGCGGCTTATGAACCATCAGCGGCGAATATTGAGAGCATAATAGAGTCGGCAGTGGGCATACAACAGGTGCAAATGATGCGTTCGATGGAAGAGCGGCTGCGCGAGTTGGTCCCACAAATCGTAGCTGAAAGCATACGATCTATTTCTCGAACATCGGGGAATCAGCGAACGACACTTCAACCCCCTCCAGTGAATTTCAGCCAGCAGCCGCAACATCATCAGCCACCACATATGGGGCATGCACAGATGCCACCGAGACCACACTTGCAGCTGCCAACTACTAGACATCATGATCAGTCATTTAATCGTGCGAATTCTGGCCATAATGTATCTCGCTTCCCAGCATTGGACCAAAACAACAGCACCTTTCATCAAGATTCGCGGCCCCAGTATTATCCTCCTTTTGTGAGTTCGGAAGTCTCTCGCAGACCAGGCTTGGACAAATGGGGAGTTAATTTTGATGGCAGTTCAAAAACCATGGGTGCCCAAGAGTTTGTGTTCCGAGTTGAAGAAATGCGCAAGGACTACGGAAACAGCTGGTCTGAGGTGTTGCGGCATTTTCACCAACTGCTATCTGGTGACGCCTTAGAGTGGTATTGGATGCAAAGGCGTCTACAACCAATATACTCATGGGAGGATCTTAAAGAAGCTGTGATAAGTCGATTCCGTCGTTTTAATAGCGACGTTGAGATACATCGCCAAATAATGGACAGACGGCAACAACCCAATGAGCTTTTTGAAGACTTTTATAATGCGGTTTTAAGGCTGCGCAGCCAGCAATCTCACCCCATCGGAGAAACGGAGCTGATTGATATTATGAAGACTAATCTCCGTACCGCCATGGCTCAATTGGTCTTCCCGATACGCATGTTTGGCCTTAGTCATTTCCGCAATGAATGCAAAAAAGCGGAATCATTGCTTCATACACAACGCCAAGCATATGGCCACCGTCATTTCGCCCCTCGAGTGAACGAGCTTAATTACGACGAAAGCATGCCATCGGAAGTCGAAGTAGATGCTTTAAATAGCACGACAAAATATATATGCTGGAACTGCAGACAGCCTGGCCACGGATATATGGACTGCCCATCAGCCTCCCGGCGCTTATTTTGTTTTAAGTGTGGGATGGACAACACTGTCACGCCAAAGTGCCCAAGATGCTCGGGAAACAGGAGGTCGGACCCGTTAACTGGGGAACAGCGTCCGAGTCCCAGCGCCCAGTAGTTAAACTGGAGGATTTTAACGACCTAGAGGAAATAGAAAATAGCGGAGTCGTTAAAATTTTAGTTAATAGTAAAGTTAGGATAAGTGAAAAGGCAGAGGAGTCAAGAGTTAGGGAAATTAAACCATTGCATGTTAGAATTAGGGATTATGAGGAGGCTAGGAAAAGGATTTTTGGTAAGACGCGGATAGAAAAAGCTAGGGAACGTTATAGAAAGAGAAAAGAGCTTAGGCGTGAGATCGCAACCGTCGCGTTATACGAGGGCGATGATACCCGGTTGTACACCCGTATCTCTATCAATGGGGTAGAGATTGAGGGTCTTTTAGATAGTGGTGCAACGGTAACGGTTCTCGGCGAAGGATGTTTCGATGTCGCGATGAGGGCCGGAGTCGAGGTCCATAAGTTTCCGGCAACGGTAAAAACGGCAGACGGTAGGTCTCATACCATTCAGGGTCGGTTTAGAGCAAAAATTAAATTCAATAAAATAGAAAGCGTGATAACTTTCTATTTGGTACCGACTCTGAAAAGGGCGTTGTTTCTGGGCGTTGATTTTATGAAAACATTTGGCTTGATTGTTAATTTAGATTGTCCGACCACAAATGATATGCTTTTTAGTGAGGAGGTGGGCGAGAATCCATCAAATCCTTTAATGCATACCCTTTGTGATCAAGACAGGAAGGTATTGGAGGCAACTATTGCTAAGTTTCCATCTTTTGTGGAAAAAGGACTGGGGAAAACTGATCTGGAAACACATATAATCGATACGCAAGACGCAGTGCCTGTAAAGCAGAGACATTACCCAGTCTCGCCTGCTGTTCAAAAACTTATGTATGCGGAATTGGATAGGATGCTTGCTATGGGTGTAATTGAGACGAGTCAAAGCCCCTGGAATAATCCAGTGACGTTAGTGCGCAAAGGTACGAAAAACAGGCTTTGTTTGGACGCACGAAAGCTCAATTCACTCACAGTCAAGGACGCCTATCCACTTCCACATATAGAAGGATTGCTCAGCAGACTGGGTGACACACACTATATATCTAGTGTCGATTTGAAAGATGCATTCTGGCAAATCCCACTAGATATACAGAGTCGTGAAAAAACTGCTTTTACAGTGCCCGGGAGACCACTTTACCATTTTACTGTCATGCCTTTTGGCCTGTGCAATGCAGCCCAAAGGTTGTGTCGTTTAATGGATAAAGTGATCCCTTCTGACTTGCGCGATCGAGTATTTGTGTATCTGGACGATTTGCTCATAGTTACTCCTGACTACCACACGCACATAACTATACTTGAGCGGGTTGCCAAACTACTTTCCAATGCTAAATTAACAATCAATGTCGAAAAATCGAAATTTTGTTTTAAGGAACTTCGGTATCTTGGATATGTTGTGGGTGAAGGCAAATTAAAACCTGATCCAGCAAAAATATCTTCTATACTGGAATTTCCTTACCCTAAAACGCCCAGACAAGTACGCGGATTTATGGGAACTACCGGCTGGTATCGTCGATTTATCAAAGATTACGCGACAATTGCTACGCCGATTTTTGATACGTTGAAAAAAGCAAAATCGTTCGAATTCCCGGAAAATGCGAGAAAAGCGTTTGATAAATTAAAAATAGCTCTTACCTCGAGTCCCGTGTTACGGCATCCTGATTTTCAGAAACGATTTTATGTCCAGTGCGACGCCTCAGATATCGGTATCGGTGCCGTGCTTTTCCAAAAAGATGAAGTTGAGGGAGAACACCCGATCGCGTACATGTCGCAAAAACTAACACCGGCACAGCGTAACTACTCGGTAACAGAGCGAGAGTGTCTGGCAGTAGTAATCGCCATCAAAAAGTTTCGGGCGTACATTGAGCTCATGCCATTTACAGTGATCACCGATCATTCGAGCTTGAAATGGCTTATGTCTAATAAAGAGCTTAGTGGCCGGCTGGCCAGATGGAGTTTGCTCTTACAATCCTATACTTTCGATATCGAACACCGCCAAGGGAGCAAAAACGTGGTACCAGACACTCTATCGCGCTACGACATGGACGAAATCGCCACCGAAATTGTCCAGCTCATCGATTTAGACTCGCCGGCCTTCTCATCGACACAATATCGCGAGCTAAGAGAAAATATAAAGGAAAATGAAAGTCAATTGCCTGATTTAAAAATACAGGACAATTTTATATATAAACGTACCTCACATTATACTGGTGACGTAATGGCCGAAGATTTCTCGTGGAAGTTATGGGTCCCAGCCGAATTGAGTGGCGATTTAATTTATAAAGCACACAATCCACCCAGTGCAAGTCACGGCGGATTTCATAAAACACTAAAACGAATACGCGAGTATTTTTATTGGCCAAATATGACCGTCCAAATCAGGGACTTTGTCCAAAATTGTGATACCTGTAAAGAAAGCAAGCCAAGCAACAAAATCCAAAAACCACCTATGACGGAGGAAGAAGTTTTTCCGATAAGTCGCCCATTTCAAAAAATTTATATAGATTTTTTAGGTCCCTACGTCAGATCAAAATCGGGTAACATGTTTATTTTTATTGTTCTGGACTATTTTTCCAAATTTGTGTTGCTAAAGGCTATGGCAAAAGCCAATAACAAAAACGTAATTCGGTTTTTAGTCGCAGAAGTGTTTCATAAGTTTGGCGTGCCCGAAATTATTGTTTCTGATAACGGGAGCCAATTCGTCTCGAAAGAATTCGGCGAGCTTATGAAAACTTTTGAAATCAGGCATATGAAGACCGCAATCTATTCGCCACAAGCAAATGCGTCAGAGAGAGTCAACCAATCGATTTTGGCCGCGATAAGAGCTTACCTCAAGAATGACCAGAGAGATTGGGACAGCCATCTCTCAGAAATTGAATGTGCCCTTAGGTCATCAGTGCACTCATCGATTGGTATGACTCCCTATTTCGCTTTGTTTGGGACGAATATGATTACCCACGGGAGCGTGTATAAATTGGCGAGAAAACTGGAGCTACTTGAAGACGCTGAGACAAACTTATTACCGAAACCGATTAAGAATGACCTGGTTCGTAATAAAATTCGGGAAAACTTGGCTAAAAGCTACGCACTTCGCGCAAAAACATACAACAAGCGGTCGCGAAAAGTTAAATTCCGAGCAGGTCAGGAGGTATATCGACGCAATTTTAGTCTCAGCGATTCTAGTAAGCTCTACAACGCGAAAATGGGTAAAAAGTTTTTGAAATGTCGTATCGTTCGTCCGGTCGGGAATTGCTACTACGAACTGGAAGATCTGCAGGGGAAAACAATCGGAGTATACCACGCAAAAGACATAAAACGATAGCGACTTACTTTCTCTATACGTTACCAGTTTTATTTGTAGATCGTTTACCTGAAATTCGTTTTCTACCCTACCTTAATCTGCCGATTCTAAATCGTTATGGTTTATTTCTTTCAACGCTTTTTATACTCCCTGTAGTCGCCTCCTACGACAGTTTTCATAAAACATTCATAGTTTCTTATATAGTTTTTAGTGAATAAATCGATAGACTGAATTTTAGGGTTAGATATAGTTTTATTTGGTTCTTTCTTTATTTTATTCTATTTTTATTATTATCTCTTAAGCTAATTTATTTGCTTATTTTTTTTCTTTCACTTAAGCTAAGTTATTTTAAGCATTAATATTTTCTTATTCACCCGGAAATATACCCCCGTATTCATAAATAATTCTGCAAGGTAATAAACGCTCATTGCGTTTCATTTTTATAGAAAAGTTGCTTTGTAAGTCTTAGTTAATGGGAAGAAGAAAAGAAATATAAATCTTTTATGAATACGGCCAAGGCATAGTATAATAGGTGCCGGGTATGCTCATTGGGAAGAGTTGTCATTATTTACCCAGGTAATGTCAAACAACGAAATATTACTCAGATACAAATATTTGAATTTCAACATATTTTGCACTTTTGAGATATTGCAAACTTACTGGTTTATATAAAGCTATATACTTAATGCAATATTTCGTTATTCGAAATTGATTTTTGGTTAAAATTTGTGATCACAAAATTCTTATATTAAGTAATTGTTCAAAAAAAAATTAATTAATTTATTCGATTTTTGACGCGTGTTTCAATTTTTTCTTTATTTTCTTTTGTTTGACGTTGTATGGGTTTCAAAATTAAGAACAATATTTCTAATGAATATGTCTTGTATTTGTACTACGGGATTTATATAGGTATATATTTTTTTTTATTTGCTCTAAATTCCCCGACGGGAAACATTTTGATTTGACACCACGTATTTGGGAGTTGAGTTCACTTATTTTTTTATTTTAGGAGCCTTTTTTTTACCCCAACTAGAGGCCAACGTTTCTAAGCTGGTTATAGTATAACCGTCATTGTACTATTAATGCGACCTCCTTAACGTCCTGGGGAACTATGCCATTAAGGACTAGAGGTCGTTAGCCATTTAGCGCAATAACATATTCTGAGTCCGATCTTACGGCAAGTTGGAGCAACTAGGACAACTTCAACTAATGTTTAGTCAAAACAAATAGTTAGCGTATTATTGGTGAACAACAAGGTCGCAAATACGGGGTGTTCAAATAAAAAGTTTAGGGGATCAGAGCAACCTATCGGTACTAACTACTACACAGAAAAAATTATTAAATTTCTCCTATCACCAAATCTGTTCTAAATTCATGATATCAAGCAAACAAGGTTGATTTTGCACCTATTACCAAAATGATTGTATTGACTGCTAAAGATTTTGAAATTTTGAAAAAATCTTTTCAATAAATGATATTTTTAATTTTAATTAAAAAAAAAAGGTGATCAAAAAAAAAACTTTCAAATTTTAAACAAAGTGTTAATTTGTTCAAATAAATATTGACAATTCCCAATAACAATTCTACAGGTTTAAATTATTTTATTTTAAACGAAAGGAGTCAATTAAGATTTTTTGTTATTTAATTAAAATTTTAATTGAAAATTTATTTCAAAGCAACTAAAATGTTATTTAAATCAAAATTAAATTTTTTAATTTTTTCAGCTAAAAAAAAAAAAATTGTCGATTCAATTATCACATTAATTAAATTAAAATACTTTTTAAACCATTTTTTTTTTTTTTCCGATAAAACACTTTTCTGGGTAGGCTAAATACAATATGATAATGGTAAGGGTACACTCACCGGAAGCTGGAGTCAAGTTTCGGTGGCCTCTGTCTGAGGGGTGACGTGGTTTGGGCTGCAGGTTTCTAGGTAGGGAAATAGAATTGTTGTGCATTAGTGGGGTAAAATTTTTTGTAATCTAAAATTGGTATACTTACAAAGGGGGGTATGCTGCCAAGCTTCAAAGTCCTGAGTTTAGTGGCCGTGCATCTTGAGGAACTAGGGAAGTAAAGGTCTCCTTGATCTTTTTCTTGCGGTTGCCGTCCTGGGTTGTTCCTTAGATTTTCTGCAAATTAAATTATAAGGGAAAAGCTTTTCATTGGAATTTGTTTGCTTAGTAATAAAAAAAAAAAAAAAATAATATATATATATATATATGTAAAACAAATAGAAAATATTATATTCGGCATCGAAATACAGCATCTGTATAAAGGGGTGTATTCATTTACGGGAAATTAGGGCTTCAAATACTTGCTACTGGTAAGCGTTCACGTACTTGAAAAAGCTACGGCGGGAGAGTGCAAAAGTAGCTTAAGATTTGGTAGGCAATAAATTTCCTTTATAGAATGTTTACTAGCAAGAATGATTTAAAAACCTGTTTTACGTTCCGGTATACCAAGCAAAAATAATTTAAAAATGCAAAGCTCAACTACCTAGAATATTTATTTTCCTGAAATTTAGGAACAATATCCTGGCAAAAATAGTTCAAAACAATTGTATTTATTAAGAAATAATATCCTATCTTACTGCCGAATACGGACGATAGACCAAAATTGCAAGTTTCTATTAGTAGTGGGAAACACACCTAATATCTCTAATTACAAACATTTTTATTTTTAGCTTATGACCCAAAAAAAATATAAATTTCTTTTAAAACCGCAAATATAGGCTCGCTTTTGGGTTCGCTTAACGTTGAATGCTATTTTCCGGCAGAATTAGCCGTAACAGAATAAAACGAAAAATATTAAACAAATCAAGGCACCACCAGACGGCTGGTTCATAACAAAAATTTCAACAATTTTACACACGAGGGAACATTGGGTGGAACATGCTGATGTTCCTACTCATGTTGCATCGTGTGAAAACCCCATGTTTGCGTGTGGACAACGCATTGTATCGTTAGCCGCCCAGTCAAAGAATTATTGCCGCACGATAACCACATTCTTGCCGCCCACTACTAATTTTGCCGCCGTCAAAATTTTTTTTTTTCTTCGCCATTAATTTTCTTTGGTTTTCCTTCTTTTAACTCGCCACAATGAACATTTTTTTCACTTTTACCACATATTCCAATCTGTTTTTTCCCTTTCTTTCACATTTTTGTTTTTCTTTATAATTTCGCGAGGGAATATGGAATTTAAATGTACAAAAATTCAACAAATAAAAATATACCATTTGACTTACCTTGTTGTGCTGCTGGGGAAATAGAACCAAAATGGTGACATCAAGAGTTGCCAGATGTAGTGCGATCATAATAGTGCTGCCCAGTTGTTGGTGATAGTGCAGGGGTGGGAATAACTGAAGTGGTTATCACAGTGCGTGAAGTTGACAAGGAAAATTCTTATTTTTTTTCCCCACCATTTATCCTATTGAATGACAGGAGAAATGGTTGGGTTTGTCATGTCTCTGTAACGGCTGAAGGTTGTATTTTAATGTAAATGGGAGTGGAGAGGGATCTTACATTAAAATACAACCGTGCAACTGCTAGAATTATTTTTGACAGTTGGCACAGCTGTTCAGGGGGGTGTAAGGAATCTGCGGGGAAGTAAAATAAAGATGGCGCGCGAAGATGAAAAAAGGCGGGAAAATGAAATGGGGAAGAAGAGGCACATGAAGAAGAGGAAGAAGTTTTTTTTTTGAGTTTGAAGTGCCGACGAGGAAAGAGTGTTTTGAGAAAAGACAGAATTTTTTTTTTCCGAGTGTTTTAGTGAAGAATATTTAATTCTTTTTTTTGTTTTTTTTTTGAAATTGATCAACCAATAAACGGATTAATCAAACAAAAAGTCTTCCGATTTCCAATTGCAAAATTAAATTACAAAATAAAAAGAAAGTAATCACAATTGTTCGTGAACACGCACACGTAAACAGTCACACCCACATATACACCAGACATACATGCACACCTAAACAACCACACATATACACATCATCCCAGCATTTCCCCATCATATACATATACATACATAACATCAATCATTCATACACACCTCATCGTTCATCCATACCCCAAATCTCACGCCGCACGTACTTACGTATTTTCGTTTACCACCGACCAATAAACAGACGGGACTGGGTCCAAACCGACGGGGGAAAAGGAGACTATCGGTGATCCCCCTCACAAGATAGTCCAGGACACCAGACCGAGCTCGGGCTAGGTTTTTTTTGCGGCGGTTTGCGTAGGGGATGACCTTAATTTCGTTTCGAACCTAGGGTTTGTTTGAACGAACTGGTAGGACAGGGTTCTTGGACGGTATTTCGGGGTGAGTTTCAGAGGTATGGAAATTTCCTGAGGAGGAAGATAATGGAAATGGAGTGAGGAGGGAAATCACAGGTAAGTGAGCTAAATTTAAATTTGTAGAGGTAGAAGGTACTTTAAGGGGCAAATCCACATATGGGCCAAGGATTTGCCAAGGTAGGGGGTGGGCAGGCCAGGCAGCAAATCACCAGCTGCCAGCCAAGGAAGTGATAGGTCGCGATGGTCAGGAATCGAGTTATTGCAGGGAATTGGGAACATTGTAGGAGGTTAGTGTTACCTTTTTTTTATTTGCAAACAACCAACTTCTTTTTAATATCCTTGTGCTTCAGTTTTTTATTTTTCTTCATTTATTGATTTTGTTGTTATTTTTTTTTAATACAAGGTATATTAAAATACATGTAATTTTTTTTGGACAATAGCTTGTGGATGGTTAAGATGGCGAATTCACGCCACTCTACCGGCCTAGCCTGGCAAAATTTTAAGATCTGAGCGTTGCCATCCTAATCATCCACCGGTCCCGACCAAAAGTTATTGACATTTTAACATTTATTTTTGCATGTTGTAGGGTAAGTATTTAAGAAATTTTGATTTGGCTT
Source organism: Pollenia amentaria (assembly GCA_943735925.1). NCBI lineage: Eukaryota > Metazoa > Arthropoda > Insecta > Diptera > Polleniidae > Pollenia > Pollenia amentaria. The sequence continues at coordinate 89,633,667 of OX031006.1, forward strand.
ATTAGCTAAATTTGTATTAGCTTATTAACGACAAAAAATTTCATTTCGATCCGACAAGGGCTTCAGTTCCAAAAAAGACTCAAAAAAAAAATATAAAATTGAGGATGGTTAGGGGTTTACTCCAAAAAACTTAAATTTTTTTTTTTAGCTCTGACAAGCAAACATTAAAGATTTTACGTCGCTCTTGATAACAGTTTTTCTTTTTCTTTTTTTTTTTGGTGACATCGAAGTTTTGTTCTAAATTGGGGCCAAAAGCTGCAAAAATTTAGTTTTTGACCCTATTAAAAAACCAAATTACGACGTCACAAAAAATGTTTAAAAAAAACCTATTATTAAGAGCGACAAAATATCTTTAATGTGAAACCACAATTGACAAAGAAAAGTCATTTTACGATGAGATCTGTGCGATGAGCAAGAAACTTGATGATGTGTCTAAGAAGGGTCAGGAGGACATTAAATCTATTAAAGATGCCTTTACGGATGCCGTAAATGAAATCAAAATTGATGTGAACACAGTCTTGAAAGAAATGAAAGCTGATATTTCGAATTGTAATCAAAAAATTGGTGCTATGGAATCTGCAATGGCCATCAAATTTTCAACATTGAAGAAGGAGAACCATAGTCTTTATAGAAGATTAAACCGTGCCGATATTATCAAAAATTATTTTCAGGAATGAAATATTTTATTAATTAATTCCTTTATTAATGATATGCTAATAATCCCAATTTTTGAATGAAAACGCTGAAATTTATTCTTGTGGGAAAGCTAGTTCCTATGCGCATTTCGCTGGTTGCTTAGGCCAGCTCGTCAGGAAACTTTTTCCAAATACTTTAGAAAAGCTAAAAATATTATACAAGTAAGACCATAAAGTGAATAAGAATTTTAAAACACTCAGGTCTTAAATGTAACAATATCAAAGCTTCAACAAAGACACAACAATAAACCGTCAATTTTTCTTTCTTACATTCCCCTACAATTGGCTAGTTTTTTTCCAACACAAATTGTAGTTGTAAGAGGATAGAAAGAAAAAAAAACAAAATTAAAAAAACAAGTTGCTTAAATAAAGCAGCTTGCCATTTCAGTTTTTTATTTGCCGGGCACATGCAAATTAATTAACAAAAATTATTTTCGGGAACGAAATATTTTATTAATTAATTCATTTATTAATGATGTGCTAATAATCCCAATTTTTGAATGAAAACACTGAAATTTATTGTTGTGGGAAAGCTAGTTTCTATGCGCATTTCGCTGGTTGCTTAGGCCAGCTCGTCAGGAAACTTTCCAAATACTTTAGAAAAGCTAAAAATATTATACAAGTAAGACCATAAAGTGAATAAGAATTTTAAAACACTCAGGTCTTAAATGTAACAATATCAAAGCTTCAACAAAGACACAACAATAAACCGTCAATTTTTCTTTCTTACATTCCCCTACAATTGGCTAGTTTTTTTCCAACACAAATTGTAGTTGTAAGAGGATAGAAAGAAAAAAACAAAATTAAAAAAACAAGTTGCTTAAATAAAGCAGCTTGCCATTTCAGTTTTTTATTTGCCGGGCACATGCAAATTTATTAACAAAAATTATTTTCGGGAACGAAATATTTTATTAATTAATTCATTTATTAATGATGTGCTAATAATCCCAATTTTTGAATGAAAACACTGAAATTTATTGTTGTGGGAAAGCTAGTTTCTATGCGCATTTCGCTGGTTGCTTAGGCCAGCTCGTCAGGAAACTTTTTCCAAATACTTTAGAAAAGCTAAAAATATTATACAAGTAAGACCATAAAGTGAATAAGAATTTTAAAACACTCAGGTCTTAAATGTAACAATATCAAAGCTTCAACAAAGACACAACAATAAACCGTAAATTTTTCTTTCTTACATTCCCCTACAATTGGCTAGTTTTTTTCCAACACAAATTGTAGTTGTAAGAGGATAGAAAGAAAAAAAACAAAATTAAAAAAACAAGTTGCTTAAATAAAGCAGCTTGCCATTTCAGTTTTTTATTTGCCGGGCACATGCAAATTAATTAACAAAAATTATTTTCGGGAACGAAATATTTTATTAATTAATTCATTTATTATTGATGTGCTAATAATCCCAATTTTTGAATGAAAACACTGAAATTTATTGTTGTGGGAAAGCTAGTTTCTATGCGCATTTCGCTGGTTGCTTAGGCCAGCTCGTCAGGAAACTTTTTCCAAATACTTTAGAAAAGCTAAAAATATTATACAAGTAAGACCATAAAGTGAACAAGAATTTTAAAACACTCAGGTCTTAAATGTAACAATATCAAAGCTTCAACAAAGACACAACAATAAACCGTCAATTTTTCTTTCTTACATTCCCCTACAATTGGCTAGTTTTTTTCCAAAACAAATTGTAGTTGTAAGAGGATAGAAAGAAAAAAACAAAATTAAAAAAACAAGTTGCTTAAATAAAGCAGCTTGCCATTTCAGTTTTTTATTTGCCGGGCACATGCAAATTTATTAACAAAAATTATTTTCGGGAACGAAATATTTTATTAATTAATTCATTTATTAATGATGTGCTAATAATCCCAATTTTTTAATGAAAACACTGAAATTTATTGTTGTGGGAAAGCTAGTTTCTATGCGCATTTCGCTGGTTGCTTAGGCCAGCTCGTCAGGAAACTTTTTCCAAATACTTTAGAAAAGCTAAAAATATTATACAAGTAAGACCATAAAGTGAACAAGAATTTTAAAACACTCAGGTCTTAAATGTAACAATATCAAAGCTTCAACAAAGACACAACAATAAACCGTCAATTTTTCTTTCTTACATTCCCCTACAATTGGCTAGTTTTTTTCCAAAACAAATTGTAGTTGTAAGAGGATAGAAAGAAAAAAACAAAATTAAAAAAACAAGTTGCTTAAGTAAAGCAGCTTGCCATTTCAGTTTTTTATTTGCCGGGCACATGCAAATTTATTATCAAAAATTATTTTCGGGAATAAAATATTTTATTAATTAATTCATTTATTAATGATGTGCTAATAATCCCAATTTTTGAATGAAAACACTGAAATTTATTGTTGTGGGAAACAATATTATTATACATGGGTTACCTGCTGGTTTATCGAATCTGGTTGATGTTGTTGTTGCCCTCGGTGCGATTTATAAAATTGCTATTGATATACAACATATAAAACATGTGTTTTATTTAAACAACGATCGCCTTGTTTTGGTTGTTTTTAATAATGTGATGATGCGAGATAATATTTTGAAGCAGTATTTTAGGACCCGCACTTTAAGAAGAACTGATTTGATTGGTGAAATCTTAGTTGGTAATTATGTTGATCCTACAAATTCATCTGGTGGAAAGATTTCTGATAGTCTTCTTAAGTGACCATTACTCGCCAATGGCTGGGAAGTTGAATGCTGCATGTAGAAAACTGCTTCAGGACAAATTAGTTACAAAATATAAGGTAATTAACAGTGATACGCTTCGAGCTATGTTGACTCTTCCAGATGGAGCTGAGGTCATGGTACAGTATGTTGCAGATTGCATAAGAATTAGGAATGGACGTTTGCAGTAGCTGAGTTAAGTTTATCTTTATTAAGACATAATTGATCTCTTTTGTAACTTATAGCCAATTTACACTACAACGAAATCTAGTACTTTCGAGAATCTAGTTGTTTTTGGCTAGATTTCCCGTACAAAACAAAATCTACTCCGTAACTAGATTTTGACGAAATCTATTCGAAATCTAGTAGTATTTATTGATGCAACTATGTTTTTCTCCATATAGCACTAAAAACTACTTCCCTTCACAAGAAAAAAATGACATTTTAACAAAAAACAAAACAATAATAGCCGTTTGTTAAAAAAAAAAATCAAACATTTTGTAAAATAGTAAAAAAAAAATGCAAATGACAAATAATATTGATAAAATAAATGAAGTTGATTATAAAGAAAATTTAATCCAAATTTTTAAATGCCTATTTCTTTATATGTAAGTATGTGTTACACCAAAAACTTTCAGTCGGCGGTTTTTGTTGTGAAAACCAAATCACGCTAATGTCAAACAAGTATAATGTAAGCGAAATAGATTTGGAGAAAGATTTCAAATGAAATCTACTAGATTTCGATGTAATGTAAATGCCCTATTAGTAAAACGTTTTTCTCTTTTGAAGTCATTGTTTTTGGCCCTGTTGCCGTTTAACGTTTTACCAAGGCTGCAATTATTATGTTATATGTACGTTCGCCAAAGGCTGGTTGTATCTTTTTTTATATAGTGAGATGTCTCTGGAACTTGCGTGCTTAACGTTGTACACTATTTTGATAGCGATTCAAGTTTTTTTTGTTGCATTATTTTCCGATCAATAATTGACGTTAAGCAGGTATATTTCTGGAAACATCTTTCTAAAGATTACATATTTGAATAACCAGTTTTGTCTTTTATTTCTGTTTAAACTTGATTAGCTGTTAAGTTTAATTGTGAATATGAAATTAAATTACTTGGTTTGTTATTTTGTTATTATATCGGATATTGCTTGGTTCCCCACCATAAGTTTTCTTTATAACATCTTATAATGATAATATTGGTCCTGTGGTTAGCAGCAATGCATGCTTGTCTGGTATGTTACGTTCGTACAATTCGTTTCTGAAAGTTGCTCATTTAACCACTAAATTTGATGACCTTCGAGATTATCTGAGTGGTCCCGTGTTTGATTTAGTTGGGATAAGTGAGACTTGGTTAAAAAAGAAGGTGTCTACCCATGCGGTTCATATTCCAGGCTACATTTTGCCGTAATAACCGTGGGTTTTGTAGAGGGGGTGGAGTTGGAATTTATATTTCTGAAAAAATAAATTACAAAGTGGTATTTAAGACATCTATTCCTAACAAGTGTGAATCTCTTTTTATTGAGGTATTTTTTGATAAAGTGAAGTACTTATTTGGTGTGGTTTATTTGCCACCTCCTGCTGATCTTAATGCTTTTTGCAAATACCGTAACAGAGCTAAATCGGTTATTAGGCGCGTGAAGAGAAAGCATTACGCGAAAATATTTTCACGTTTGGACAATGGTGGTATGTGGAAGATGCTTAGGGTGAGCGGCTGTATGGCATCGGATAATACAGTTTGTAATCAGGATCCTGATGCCGTTAATGAATATTTTGCTTCGGATGCAGGATTCAGTCAGCAATCTGATATTAACTTTGATGCTTTCTCTGACTCTACAAATTCTTTTTCATTCCATTGCATAGGTGAGATCGAACTAATGGAAGCTCTTAATAAGGTGAAATCGCAATCTATTAGAGTGGATGGAATTCCAATGCGTTTCTTTAAGCCTATTTGTCCATTGACCTCAAGAAATATATTTAAAATTAATGGTTATATATTATATGATACCAAGGACCCTCGAGATAGAGCTTGTGGAGGTTCTGCTATTTTGATAAAAGCCCGAATCAAACACTACTTAATGTGTGATCATCGTGAAGATTATCTACAAGCAACGAACATTTGTGTTGAAGAGCTAAATCAAAACTTAGTACTTTCATCTTTATACTCTCCATCTAGATTTTCAATATCAGAAAGCCAATATTATAAATATTTTAAATCATTAGGACCCTGTTTCCTAGCCGCTGGCGATTACAACGCTAAACATACCTTCTGGGGGTCACGGCTCATTACACCAAAGGATCGTATTTTGTGGACAACCAACTTATTGGCCTACTGATCAGCAAAAAATTCCAGATGTCATCGATTTTGGCGTGGTTAAAAACATCCCCGCAGAAACGATTCATGTTGAAGCTTCTTTAGAATTATCTTCTGATCACACACCTACAATTCTTACCATATCAAACCCTAATAGAATTGTATCTCCGTTTGGTTACTTAGTGACGTCAGCCACACAAATAAATTGGTTAAAATATAAAAAATATCTCAGTACCCACTGCACTGAAAATATTCCGCTTAGAACACCGGAGAATGTGAATCTTTCTATTGTAAATTTTGACAATTATCTCAAACTGGCGGTTCAACATTCTAGCATAGCCCGCAAAAATATCAAAAATAGTAAAGGAGAGAAAAAAGGAGAGTTCGAAGAGAGTGGCCATTGCAGATCCCCTCAAAAACGGCTTCTCTGGAAAAATATCTTAAGGAACTCGATGCAACTCCTCAATCTGACTACTCATTATGGCGTGCAGCTACAAATCTTAAAAGACCAGTTATCACTAAACCGCTATTAAGAAACTTAAATGGAAGTTTTTGTTAATCATTTGAAAACCGTATTAACCCCTCATACATCTCTCGATATTGCGGTCGAGTTACCACTTGTTGCTGTTAGAGCAGCTGTTCCACTAAGATTTGAGATAAGAGAAATCGAAAAGGCTATTCATGATTTAAACCCCAAGAAAGCTCCTGGTTTTGATAAGATCAGTAACAAAATGCTTTTGGAGCTACCCAGCATAGCAAAGAAAATTATTCTACTAATTTGTAATGCTATTTTACGCCTTGAATACTACCCACAAGAGTGGAAAGTATCCTTAGTTACCATGATACCTAAACCAGGAAAGGATCCCACAAAAGTTGAGTCATATAGACCTATAAGCTTATTGTCTAATATATCAAAGCTATTTGAGAAACTACTAGTGTCAAAATGAACGCCGATTTTAAATGAAAACAGATGTATTCCCAATCATCAATTCGGTTTTAGAAGAAAACACAGCACAATTGAACAAACTCATCGAATAGTAAATGTCATAAGAAAAGCATTTGAAGAAAAAAAATATTGCTCAGCACTCTTCATCGATGTGTCTCAAGCTTTTGATAAAGTCTGGCATGAAGGTTTACTACTGAAATTGCAGCAAAACTTACCAGCAAACATACACAAGCTGTTAGAAAGCTACTTAGTCGGTCGTCAATTTATTATTAAAGAAGGCGATTTTTTAAGTTCTCCTTAGCCAATTAACGCTGGAGTCCCACAAGGCAGCATCCTGGGACCTCTATTATACTTAATTTATACTTCGGACTTGCCTACAAACAGCTACACCCATACCTCAACATTTTCGGACGATACAGGTTTTCTAAGCGTACACGCAAACTGTCAAGAAGCATCTCGTTACTTACAGGATCATATATTTGAACTGGAAAGGTGGTTAAAAAAATGGAGGATAAAGATCAATGAGCAAAAATGCTCACATATAACATTCACATTGCGTCGGGAAACATGCCCCCCTATTAAAATCAATAATCAAATAATACCCCAACACTCGCATGTAAAATACCTCGGGATACATCTAGATCGGCGTTAAACGTGGAAATGGCATATAGAAGCTAAATTAACTCAAATGAAACTAAAAGCAATCCAAATTAATAGGTTTATTGGAAGAAATTCTGTTCATAGTCTCGATTGCAAACTTCTACTTTACAACTCTATCTTAAAGCCAATTTGGTGCTACGGTATTCAGTTATGGGGCACTGCCTCGGCTTCTAACATCGAAAAAATTCAAAGGCGCCAAAATAAACTTCTTCGAATAATCACAGCCGCCACCTGGTACGTCAAAAACTCAAATATCCACAAGGATCTCAATGTGCCATTAGTAAAAACTATGATAACGAAATATGCAGTAAAATATTTAAAAAGGCTGGAACTGCACCCAAATCCATTAGCTAGAAAAATTTTAAATTATGGCGGCCACACTCGCTTAAGAAGAAGAGACACTGCAGCACTCACCCAATCAGATGAGCGATAAACACCTACACATGTGAACAGAAACCGTGATGACTAAATCTTTTTTGTCTAGCACTGGCAGGACATAAAGTAAATATTAGGATAAGATTTGATTAATTATTGTTAGTTCATATTTAATATATGAAGATTCAATAAACAAATACTGAAAAGAAAAATTTCCATTAATTTCTGAACTTGTGCTTCACTTAGTCAACACGATTTTAATGTCTTCGGTGTTTCCAAGTGCTTGGAAGATCGCACGTGTGGTACCAATTCCTAAGTCAGCAACAATAAGGAGCTTGGATGACCTGAGACCTATTTCCATTCTACCAACCATATCAAAAATAGTGGATCATCTGATTAAAAGCCAAATTTTGTCTTGTTGTAAGAGAAAAATCTCTGAATGTCAATATGCATTTCGTCGCCATTTCAATACCACTTCTCTGCTACTTAATTTAACAGATGATATTAGAACCGCTGAGAATGCTGGGAAATTATCGATTCTTATCTCTCTTGACTTGACTAAAGCATTTAATTCCATTTCTTACACTCAGATGATTTTAAAATTACGGGATAAATTTGGATTTTCTAAGTCAGCTTGCAGGTTGGTATTGTCTTTCTTGACTAATAGAACTCAATTTGTAGATTTGAATGGCAGTATATCAGGCAGTCTCAGACTTAATTTTGGGGTCCCACAAGGGTCAGTCTTGGGACCCTTTTTATTTATCTTGTACGTTAAAGATCTTGTGGATATTTTGAATGATAGCATATGCCGACCTTTGCTCTTTGCTGATGCCATTTTCCTTTTGTTTACTGTTCAGCAGGGATTTGCAGACATATTGGAACCTAATGTGAATTACTGCCTGGAAAACATTTCTCAATGGACAGCTTCTAACTCCCTTTCTATTAATCCACTTAAGACGAAGGCTATGCTTTTTGGATCCTCTAAGCGATTGATATCTGATCTGAACATATGTATTTCTAATCATCGTATTGAATTTGTGTGCCAACATAAGTGTTTGGGGATGATTATGGATAGTCAATTGAGCTTTGATTCTCAAGTTAGAGCAATTCATCACAAGATTTTCTTTATTTTACAATATGAATAAGGTGCAGAGTTGCTAAGGCGCTTATGATGCCACTTATCTTATATGGCTTAGAGGTAATGTCGGGGACCATCTCGACGAATTTACAGAAGCTCGGGCGGGTGCTTAATTCCATTGTGAAATATGTGTATGGTGTTCGTAAGCGGGAGCACATATCAGAATTTGTGGTTCAGTTTTTGGTTGTTCATTTCTGGAGTTGGTTTAATGCCGAAATCTTGTTTTCTTTTATAAGACTTTAAAGAATGGCAATGTAAGCCAACTTTGTGAACGATTTTGCTACTCCCGCTCTACTAGAAATAAGGAAATATTGATCCCTAAGATTTCTTGCTCTTTGTTAGCAGATCTTTTGTAGTCAGAATTGCTCGAAAGTGGAATTATCTGCCAGTTGAGTTAAGACTATTCACTCATACAAATAATGCTTTTCGTCTTAAACTAATGAGGTATCTCTTAGGTCCTCATTAATCTATTTGGCTTATATTTGTCATGCACTGCTTCTTACTATTACCGGAAATAATCTTTTCTGCTAATACTAATACTTTGAGTTGTATTTTGTTTTTTTCTTTTTGTCGGCTGGGGAGCCAATAAAGTAACGAATAGTTTTAATTAGAAATATTAAGCTAGAATAATTTGCATGTAAGCACATATGCATAATATTGCACATTACTAACTTTTATTATGAGTAGTATAGTAAGAATTACTATGTAATACGTTTTTTGGCCTTGAAGGCTTTTGTATTACAGTTTAAATGAATAAATAAATTAATAAAAATTTTAATTAGAATCATTGTGCTCTTAATATTTAGTTCAAAATATATTATAATTCTTTATATATACGAAAAAAATTTCAATTGGCAACACTGCTTAGTTATTGTCATTTCCTTTCATGAAATCGCTTTGTCTTCATTCACACGTTTCATCTTTTGATGCTCAACTCTTGTGTTTTAAGGAGAGGGAAGCAAGAAGAAAAGGGGTTGGTACGGAGATGCCTGTACTTGGGCAGTACGCTTTGTGTTCTCGTTCGTATGTATATGCACAACAATGGCTGCATGTAAATTTTTTTTCTTTTTCTCTTTGGTTCGCTTTGAATAAAAATGTTGTTGTTTTGAAGCAAAAAAAGTTGAAACCGGTTGCTGCGTGTGAACAATATGGCATCTTCAAAAGGGAATTGAATAGAAGTTGAGCATCAAAAGATGAAACGTGTAAATTGAGACTTTCTTGAAATTTTCATTGAAAGCTAGCTGAAAGTACAAAAATGTAAATGTGTTAGTAAAAAAGTGTGAGTGCATTGCGACTTTCAAGAAACTACTTTCATGTGTAAATGCCCAGTTAGTTTAATTTTCTTAAAAATTTTACATTTCTGTTTTTGTACAGAGTTGTCAACTCGGTGCTTTTCGCACCGTTTTTAGTGCTTTTTAAAATTTGCGAGCGATTCCTAAAGGGCATAATAAACCTCACAAATATCTTGGCAAACATGTCAAAATCATACGTTTGTACAAATATTTTGTGTTGTTAATTGGGATGTTTGCTGTTTGGACAATCATTTGAAGCAATGTTTGTAGAAATATTAAAATTTTTTAATATTTGGCAGACATGTTGGATATTTGTCAAACTTTTTGTTGTGTCTAGTGCTAAAACTAATCATTTCAGCGAAAACTTTGCAGAGTAAAGATGTAGAAGAAGAAGCAATAAAATTATTTACAGCCGTAAATTCTAATTTTTTTAACAGCATTGTTTACCCCAAACAGTTTTTTGTTTAGAGCACTCTTTACTACAAATTATTTTTCTTTCTTTTATATTTCTTCGGGGTTTTTAACCAATAGCGGGCAAAATTGCCGCCGCACAATCGTCGTCAGCATTCATTGAAAGCAAAACAAAAATGAAAAATTAATGTTTGTACGATATATGATTGTGTAGTTTATTGGCAAACAGAAGCAAAAACAAAGTGCATGTTTTCCAAGCAATTTGTGTGGTTTATTATGCCCTTAACAGGTACTTGCTAAAAGGACTGTCAGATGAGGCGATTTCTCGCCAAACGTGGCGATTTTCAAACTTGTTTGGCGACCTAATTTTCGATTTGGCGACATGGCGATTTATACAATAGTTGGCGATTTTGTTGGCTATTTTTGATGAGCCACGAATTTGTTTTGAAATTTGTTAAATTCAATTCGAAGAAATTATATTTTTTTTATTCTAGTATTTCAATGTATGAAATTTTATGCATTCATATGTATGACCAGTATTTAAAACTAAATTATGTTGAAATGTCTAATAAAGATAATGATAAATGTTCGAGAATTTTTTTTCACATTTGCTCTTGAAAGAATTAATAAGAAGATTTATTTAAAAAAAATATAATTAAAGCTTATGAACATTTTTCCAAAATGTGATCAATTATCACAGATAAAATTCGTTGTTGTTAAAAATATTTTAAAGATTTTTATGAATCCTAACGTACATTTGGATGTTAATGAAACACAATGGAAAAAATACCGTTTGTTAAAAGAGAATTTTAATGATGATATTCAATCTTATTTAAATCAGTTTAGGCCAACAATTTATAGCTACAAGGATACGGCAGGTACGTACCATTTTAAGGAACTTGTGTTGGCTGTTCTTTATATGCTGATTATTACAACTAGTTATGCCTGTGTTGAAATAATGAAATCCACTAAAACTCGCCTTCGAAGTAGAATGCGATATGAAGTTTTCGAAACGTTTTTGTGAGTTAAAAGTTATATGAATGTAAATAGTACATGTTGCATTTCTTTTGTACCTTCACAATGTATTCCAAAAAAAGAACACAAAAAGGGAATCTTCTCGGTGAAGTATGTAGCGTTTTAGATATATGTATAATAGAGCTGCAACTACATACAAATGTATTGTATATCCAATATTTGTTTAATACTTACCGCAAAAATTCTTTTTTTGTTGCTTTAAGCAGACTACTATAAAATATTTGTGTTCACTAATCATTTTTTACTTTATTCTAAATAAAACTTAAACAAAATATATCATGGCGACTTTTTTTGAATTTTGCCGGGCTTTAGCGTTACGGAACAAATTTTTTTTTGGAAATATAAAAAATATTTTTAATTATTCTAAAAATACATATCGCTCATTTCGTGCAAGACCGTCACAACTCAAAATTTGGCATTTTCGAGTTAGTAATGCAGAAATGTTCTTCTCTTAAATCTCTACAAATTGATCTAAGAACGGAGAGAATTATCGAAAAAATAACGCTAATACAGATGCTTGTGACGCTATGACCTCTCGTAACAAACTTGAGCAATTAACATCAAGGTCACATTTCAGTTTGCGTTTGGAATTCCTCTTGTACATGTGGTTTCCTTTGTAGCAAAAAAGAAACATTTGATTTTATAACTGTATATAACTGTATAGCTTAGTGAAAGAGAAGGTAAAAAAATAATAGGTTGGAATCTTAAAACGGCTCTCCTGTAAAGTTTCAAATTTTGAGTTGTGAAGGTCTTGCACGAAATGAGCGATATATTATTGTCAAAAACTAAAAAATAAATGCTTTGGCGATTTTTGACATTGAATTTGGCGTTACAATAAAGAATTATTTTGTTATGTATAATTCTGACTTATTTAAGATATAATAAGAAAGTTATATTTTAATATATAACTAATAATGTAAAAAATGGCGAATACAGCTGCAAAGTAATGAATTCAGGAAGTAATTAAGAGTAGCATTGTAAGTTAAGTTTTTGCTGGGTATCTTATTGAATTTAAATAATCATAAACTTTAATACAATACATTAATAACAGCACAAAACGTGGACTTTTTGTAAACATAAACAAAACATTGACATAAGACTAGACAAACAATACAAGAGCAAAAAATCGCCATCTGGCGTAGTAATGCCACCTGTTTATTTCATCATGAGTCGTTTTTTTTTTTTGTTTTTTTTTGATACATAGACAAATTTATGATATTTCACTGTTTGTGTGGGTAATAGCGTTTTTTTAATGCAATAACGTATTATGTTTCTGTTCCTTTCATTCTCTCTTCTACCTTATTAGTACTTATTTTAAAGTCAAAGTTTATTTAGTCAAGTATGGGTGCGCTGCATCAGAAAAGCAAACTTTTTTTAATGCCGATAAAAAAGTAATTATAATTTGTTATATTGTGTAACTATTATTTCTGTAGAGTATTTTACAATTTTATGGTCCATATCTACCTCATTGATGTAAATATTTTTTTTTTTTTTTTTGATTTTCCTAAAACTAAAGTTTTTAGCTGACTATTGTAGTCATATTGCCAGGGTATCCCACGAAATTTTGGAGCCTCAACCGCAAGTCCTCGTTCGACCTAAACCTTCGTATAGGAAGGCGAGAGCTTCCAGAATCCACTCCAGAGTATTTTTTGGTCTCCACCAGTAAACGTCTGAGTTTTATATGGTTCTCCACCAGTCACATCAAGTTATAAATGGTTCTCCACCAGACAAACACGTTTAAAAATTTAAGGTTAAAAACGATTGCATCAAGTCAATGCTGACAACCGCAAAAACTGTAACTCGGTACAGTTATACGACGCCAAGCCATTAACCAATGCGAGGTGACACCGCAAAACGCACGAAAAGTAGACAAACAAGAACGACCTGATTGTCCTTAAAAAATAATGACAACGAGCGCGAGCTGCTTCCCCACAAAATTTGTAAAAATTTGTACAGGAAATGAAAAAAAAATACTCTCTCAATTACTCTCTTAAATGCACAAAATTTGTTATGTGGAACGCTTTTGGGTAACTTTGTGCAAGTTCGGACTGTTTCGTTATGCATCTGGAACAAAGCTAATAATTAATCAAATCTTATACTAATACTTTATTTTTGTCCTGCCAGTGCCAGACGAAAGTTTTTCTCCTCAAGGTTTCTGTTCACATACATATGTAGATGTTTAGCGCTCTTCTCGTCGGATGAGTCCTGCTGTATCTCTTCTCCTTAATCTAGAGTGGCCGCTGTCATTTAAAATATTTCGAGCTAATGGATTTGGGAGCGACTCAAGCCTTTTTAAATATTTAACTGCATACTTCGTAGTAATAGTTTTTACTAATGGCACATTGAGATCCTTTGGCGCCCCATAATTGAATACCGTAGCACCCGATTGGTTTTAAGATAGAGTTGTAAAGTAGAAGTTTGCAATCGAGGCTAAGAATAGAATTTCTTCCAATAAGCCAATAAATTTGAATTGCTTTTAGTCTCATTTGTGTTAGTTTGGCTTCTATATGGCATTTCCATGTTAAACGCCGATCAAGATGAATACCGAGATATTTTACATACGATTGTTGGGGCACTGATTGATTATTGATTTTAATAGTGGGACATGACTCCCGACGCAAGGTGAATGTTATATGTACGCATTTTTGCTCATTGACTTTTATCCTCCATTGTTTTAACCACTTTTCCAGTTCAAATATATGATCCTGCAAGTAACGAGATGCTTCATGACAGTTTTCGTGTACGCTTAAAAAAGCTGTATCATCAGCAAATGTTGAAGTTAGGGTGTGGTTATTTGTTGGCATGTCTGAGGTATATATTAAGAATAACAGTGGGCCCATGATGCTTTCCTGTGGAACTCCAGCGTCAATTGGCTGAGGAGAGCTTAAAAAGCCCCTTCTTTAATAATAAACTTTCGACCGACTAAGTAGCTTTCTAACAGCTTGTGGGTGTTTACTGGTAAGTTTAGCTTCAATTTATGTAATAAGCCTTCATGCCAGACTTTATCAAAAGCCTGAGAAACATCGATGAAGAGAGCGGAACAATATTTTCTTTCTTCAAAGGCTTTTCTTATGGTGGTAACTATACGATGGGTTTGTTCAATTGTGCTGTGTTCTCTTCTAAAGCCGAACTGATGGTTAGGAATACATCTAATTTTATTCAACATTGGGGCTTATTTTGACACCAACAGCTTCTCAAACAGCTTTTATATATTAGACAATAAGCTTATAGGTCTATATGACTCAACTTTTGTGGGAGTTTAGGTATCATGGTAACTAAGGATACTTTCCACTCTTGTGGGTAGTAGAGATGAGCGATATTTCTGTTTTTTATTTACTTGCTAAGTCGTTCTTTTCGTTTTTTGTTACATACACAAATTTTTGATATTTCACTGCTTGTGTGGGTAATAGCGTTTTTTTTTCAATGCAATAACAAATAATGTTGCTCTTCCTTTTATTCTCTCTCCTACTTTATTAGTATTTATTTTTCATGTGTATACATAGAGTTCAGGGTTGTCAGAAGAGATGAGCTATAATTCTGTACCTGTGATTTAATCAAAGTTACTAAAAAATCACGACTCACAGTTTGACCAAATTTGTCAAGTAACAGCTACTTGTTAAGTCGTTATTTTCTCATTTTGTTCCATACACAAATTTATGATATTTTACTGTTTGTGTGGGTAATAGCGTTATTTGCATGCAGTAACGAATAATGTTGCTATTTTTTTTTATTGACAGCAAGAAAACCACAATGTTTTTGTACATGATAAAAATACCTTCCTTAACGAACTTTATTTGTAAAAATACATGTGTTAGCGCATATCTTGTTGTTTTTTAGGTTTTTAATCTATTCACTTGATTCGTGCAATAAAAAATTAAACATATACTAGAAAATAAAAAAAAACTGGTTTTATTATATGATAACTATAAAAGAACTGCAAACTAACAAACCGTGATCACAATCACAGTTTTAAAGAACAGTGATTTTTAAATCACATTCACTAATCACGATGTTCCTTAAAAATCACGGGATCGCTCATCTCTAGTGGGTAGTATTCAAGACGTAAAATAGCATTAAAAATTAATAGAATAATTTTCTTTGTTACGCTGGGTAGCTCCAAAAGCATTTTGTTACTGATCTAATCAAAATCAGGAGCTTTCTTGGGGCTTAAATCATGAATAGCCTTTTCGATTTCTCTTATCTCAAATCTTAGTGGAACAGCTGCTCTAACAGTAGCAGGTGCTAACTCGACTGCAGTATCGAAAGATGTATGAGTGGTAAATACGGATTTCAAATGATTAACAAAAAGATTTCCTTTTTCTATATCATTTCGTGCGCAACTTCCATTTAAGTTTCATACTTTTAACTGGTATTTTAAGATTTCTAGCTGCACGCCATAATGAGTAGTCAGATTGAGGAGTTGCATCAAGTTCCTTAAGATATTTTTCCAGAGAAGCCGTTTTTGAGGGGATCTGCAATTGCCACTCTCTTCGAGCTCTCCTTTTTTCAGTCAACAGACGCTCGACATCTGTAGAATATATTTTACTATATTTGATATTTTTGCGGGCTATGCTAGAATGTTTAACAGATAGTTTGAGATAATAGTCAAAATTTAGAATAGAAATATTCACATTCTCCCGTGTACTAAGCGGAATATTTTCAGTGCAGTGGGTACTGATATATTTTTTATATTTTAACCAATTTATTTGTGTGGCTGACGTCACTAAGTAACCAGACGGAGATACAATTCTATTAGGGTTTGATATAGTAAGAATTGTAGGTGTGTTAACAGAAGATAATTCTAAGGAAGCTTCAGCATAAATCGTTTCTGCGGGGATGTTTATTACCACTCCAAAATCTATGACATCTGGAACATTTGCTGATCAGTAGGCCAATATGTTGGTTGTCCGCACGCAAATTCTTAAACAGTTCATGACTTGTTTAGTACAGCTTGCAATAACATCGATTGCATTCTTAACATTTCTTGCATCATATTATCCATTGTGTTAGTATAATTGTTAATAGATTGCACTAATGTTTCCATGGTTTTTTCTAGCCGACTTAAATTAGAAAAGGGAATTTCGTCATTATTTGGTAAATCATCTTGCAGTGGCATATGATTATATTTTAAGACATTAGCGTACGAGGTTCTGTTATTATTTGGCTGCGGTATTTGAACGCCGTTAGTGTTTTCTTGATTAGTTGCTTGCGTTTGAGGGGGATTAAGTTTCTGACCAACAGAACGCTTGACGATCGAATATACCGGGCCATTCATTTTTTACACAAACAAATACATTGGGGTTTGACATCTTTAGCATAATTTACACAAACAAAATGCGTGTTATATTTTCTATTGTTGCATTGTTGTAGTTTTGCGCAGACCTAGTAATTGGGCCATGCAACAATTGAAAATAAATGTCAAATATTAATCTTCAGCAAAAAAGAGAATGGCAGAACAAAATAACTGAGTACCAGCACCTATATATCCCTTTTTATTTCCCTCCTTTTTTTCTAGAAAATCAAGAGTTGCGCCGCAAAAATCGCCCTGTCTGACCCAGCACAACGAAAGAAATTTGGGCTTAAATCTACCCTGCAAGAAGACTACCGGTCATTTTACTAGTATTTGGGCTTAAATCTACCCTGCAAGAAGACTACCGGTCATTTTACTAGTAAAATGACCGGTAGTTTTGACCACTATATTGGATAAAGTTTCTATTAGTTTATTAAGAGTAAAATGAAAAAACTAACCGAAACTCTTGTGTACATGTGATTTTGCCTCTCTTTCTAAAGGCCGGTATTCACTATCCTACATGATCGTACGATTCATTCACACGAAAATCTGTCGGAATTCTATCCGACATAAAAAAAATGTCTGCAAAATCTGCTGTCAATGCCACACTATCCCACAAAAAAGATGCAAACTCAAATGACTCATCAACTTTACAAGAAAATGCAACTCTGATCGCATATAATCTATCATTTTATGAAAATTTTTAAAACATTTCCAAGTCGGACAGACTTGTCAAAAAAATCTGTCACTCAATTCATTTTTAAGCCACACTGTCATACATTATGAGCACACACGATTTTTTGACATATCGTGCGACTAAATAGGATAGTGAATACCGGCCTTAACTAATTAATTCCACTCGACTACGGAACATATATCTGTACTGCGTAAGGCCGGTATTCACTATCCTATTTAGTCGCACGATATGTCAAAAAAATCGTGTGTGCTCATAATGTATGACAGTGTGGCTTAAAAATGAATTGAGTGACAGATTTTTTTGACAGTCTGTCCGACTTGCAAATATTTATGAAAATTTTCATAAAATGATAGATTCTATGCGATCAGAGTTGCATTTTCTTGTAAAGTAGCTGAGTCATTTGAGTTTGCATCTTTTTTGTGGGATAGTGTGGCATTGACAGCAGATTTTGCAGACATTTTTTTATGTCGGATAGAATTCCGTCAGATTTTCGTGTGAATGAATCGTACGATTATGTAGGATAGTGAATACCGGCCTTTACTACTATGCTTTATATTAGTTAGTAATCGCGTAAATAATGGTTAACACTAACTAGTTAGTCATAACGTAAATAGAGGTTTAGTTTTAAAATAGTTTTTATTAAAAAAATATAATCAAGCAGGTTTCATTAAAGTATATAATAGGTGTGGGTGCGGGACCACGTAACGTCACTTCCTTGGTTGCTCTATAACGCTCCTTTCTCACATGGGTCTGGATTTCGTTTTGGGATCTTATTTATAAAAGTTCTTTTGTAATGGAGGTAAACGTACTCATTACCAATTAATTTCTCGTAGATCATATAAAGAAATATTATTTTGTTAAAAACTTGTGACTAAAAAGCCGAATACATACATGCATACATACTTGAAAAGTCATCAGGATTTGAAATATTTGGTATAATTTGCTCCTTAATTATCACCACCAAATCTTTAACGAGTATCCCAGCCAAAGCAACCACCCGAATGACCGCTACCTGTTGGAAGACCACTTCTTTTAAGACGACTGTTTCGTACATGACCTGTTATTTCCAGAAAATTAAACACCACGTTTTCTGGAGCCGCCATCAGTACGCCCTCCTTTACTTTAATATGCAACGTAGTTGCAAAGGAGATAATCAAATTAATTTTTTAACTTAACATGGCAAATAACGTTTGTAATATTTAATTTAAACCACAGAACTAAAATTTAAACAATTCAATTTTTTTACAAGAATCGACAGGCCATGCGTGTGAAAAAATTATATTAAAAAATTGGTATTATTTGGGTTGTATTATATGTTAGAGTGGAGCAACGAATGTAAAATTGTTGCAAGTGTGTTAGTAAATTGTTTTTTTTTTTTAGTTTTGGTTATGCATTTCTTGTAGGGTAGTTTACCAACGCAACACCAAATGAAAAAAGTACCTAGGATGATAGAAAATTGAAAAATAAGAAGAAAAATATAAATAAAAAATTGGCGCAAACGCTTAGTTTTCGAGTTACGGGCGTTTAAAGTTTTCATATAAATATGCGATTTCCTCTAAATTTTCAAACGTATATGGCAAAACTTGATCGTGTAAACCCCTAATGGCAATAAACAGCTCATTTTAGCGAAAAATCGCTGAAGAGCTATTACTGTAATTGACAGTTTTCTTTGCCATTCTTCTGTAGTTGATAGAATTATTTTTCTGCGGTGTTTGATGATTTTGTTATTAGAAAATAAAAAATAAAACTATAAAAAACATTATTCTAATGAATTCTTACGGTTTGTATTTAATTTGAAGAAAAATTTTTTTCCAACTTATGTATTTACGTTTTGCCCATAACCAACCAATTTATGCATAAATATATTATGCTGCCGCTATAGCCATTTTTATATCCTCGACTCATTGAAAATCATCATGCTCATAAATTTATTTTATAATTTGTTTATGTAAATATTGTATATTTTTGTTAAAAACTTAAATTTTTATATTTTTAGTTTTTGTGTTACAAGTGTAAAATAAGACAATCTAAAAAGAACAAAATAATACAAATAAATCATACAATCATAAAGCAGTAGTTTGCCCAAGTTAAAAATTTATCAAAATAATTCAAACACCTCAAAACCCAGGACAACATACAATATATTAATACACAAAGCTCATTAAATTTAAAAAAAAACAGAAAAAATTAAATCGAGCTAAAAAATAAACACCATTTTATTATTATAAAGCCCAGTGAGCATTTACAAAAACAACAAGCAAACTGAAAGGGCGCAAGCAAACCCTTCCATGCAATATGGCCAAAATGTATGGAAAGGGTAAGAGTAAGTATAATTTAACACTAATATGCCTACTACATACATTAACTACGTCTTGCTTAGAAAAAGAATTATTAAATATTTAATTTTATTCTGTAGACCATAAGTAGATAAAGCTTAAATAATAAAAATTTGTATGATCAAAATTTTGGCCCGCTTTTTTGTAAACTTTTTTTGTTTTGCTTTTTCTTTAAATCAATCATTAATTAACCAAAATTGGCTTTTCATATATTAATATATTTTTTCTTTTTTTGTATAGCTGCCATAGAATCGGAGGAACAACAAAAATTACGTTTTCAAGTGGAATTAGAATTTGTTCAATGTCTGGCCAATCCGAATTATTTGAATTGTAAGCATAAACATATGATCAAAGTGATTTGTTTGAAGTAAAAATTTTGACCAAAGTTTATAACTTATCCAGATTTACCATAAAATTGGACGATATAATGGCGAAAAAACTACTTCTTAAATGAAGTTTGAGCCATTGAATTTTTAAAGGAATGTAGGTTTTCACCATAGTTGGGGTTGTAGTTTATTCCAATAAAAGCTCAAAGATTTTCTCCTCTATAGGGGTCTGTACATGGTAAAAATGCTGGTCATGCAGGCGAATTCACTCGTGTACACGTGTCAAAATGCTCACTCGTGGAATTAGAATTTGTTCAATGTCTGGCCAATCCGAATTATTTGAATTGTAAGCATAAACATATTATCAAAGTGATTTGTTTGAAGTAAAAATTTTGACCAAAGTTTATAACTTATCCAGATTTACCATAAAATTGGACGATATAATGGCGAAAAAACTACTTCTTAAATGAAGTTTGAGCCATTGAATTTTTAAAGGAATGTAGGTTTTCACCATAGTTGGGGTTGTAGTTTATTCCAATAAAAGCTCAAAGATTTTCTCCTCTATAGGGGTCTGTACATGGTAAAAATGCTGGTCATGCAGGCGAATTCACTCGTGTACACGTGTCAAAATGCTCACTCGTGTACACGTGTGAATTCGCCTGCATTAAAATCATTTTGACCGTGTACAGACATACTCCTTTATGGTATAACAAACACTGGCTTCACTAAAATTAAAATTAAATTAAAAAAGTTCATTGGCATATTCCGTTTTATATTCTTCATACTATTTCATCAAAGCTCCTCTTCAAATGAGGAAAAACTAGGGTAATTTAAATTTCACTAGATTCAAATTTAGAGAACATTGCTTATAATTCTTCAAAGTTTGCCAAAAAGGTGTTAAGTCAGAAACTAAAGTTATTCGTAATGCTTGATTGAAAATTATTTAATCGCCTTATTTGATTGTCTTAATGCCTTAAAAGCAAATGATAACGATTGGAAGCAGTTGTACTTATCGTAATTATTTGCTCTTTGGGCAATAAGTCAATTAAATAATTTTCAATTTAATATTACGAATAAATTTAGTTTCTGATTAAAAAATTAATTTAAAATTTAAGATTTCGCTTAAGATTTTGCTAATAGATCATTGAATTAACCAGCAAGCAAAGCCACATATGGGAAGCGATGAATGGAGTTGTTTTACAATTGTACCAAATTTGGTACAATCGAAAGTTTATTGGTACACTGGAACAATCCATCTTTTATTGTTACTATTTAAAAAATACCCTCGTAGTTTAATCATTGCTTTGAGGTGGATCAACTCACTTTTCCTTTTAAAAATAAAATTTTTAATAACATCTCCAGCCCTGACTAGAACTACCAAAAATCGCATTATTGTTTATTTGCGTTCATGATGTTATACTAACATATTAAGTACATACTTACATAAGTATATCCCTGTAGGAAGCCTTGGATCAAATGTGTCCAAATCGCCACTTTTGTCGATTATTTTGGTCACACTGTCTGCACTTTTGTCTGCCCTGGAAAAAAGAGAAATAGAGGAATTTTTGCTTCCTCTTTATTTTGTATTCCCACACCACAATAGTGAAAATAGGTAAAAATCGGTTAATAATTTAACATAGCGCATCAACCACATCAATAAAGTGCATTGACATTAAAATGAGTTAGGGCTTTTTTCTTCCAAGAATTTTCTCAAATTAGATAGGGCTTTTTTTTAAATGTTTATAAATTTTTTATTTGTTAACATAAAAACAAAAAATTTTTAAGAAACGTGTATTTGAGGGCCTTTCGTCAGAATATGCAAAAAACGCGATTTTGTGAAAAAACGAGATACGACCTTTTCATATTAAGCCATCGATATGTTTAAACATTGCATTGTATCACATGAAGTGCATATAATTTTTGCAGTGCTTTTTTCGTGTTCATATTTTAATATCTTAACCTATTTACTGTTTCAGTTCCTTAAGAACCTAAAATACTGTGACTACATACTTAAAATTATTTGAAAACAACAATTCAGTTAGTTCTCTTCATTGATTGAGTGATGAGAAAGATAAAAAGTGTGCTTTACTCGAAAGAAAAAAAACTTCACGTATAACAAAAACTTACTCGATATGAACTCTTATTCACATTCAACACGAAAAATACTTGCAATGCGCTTGTTCCGACAGAAATGAACTACCAGTTTGGCTTTGATTAATGAAATATACATCCAGAATAAATACTTAAAGGGGACATAAATGACTTTTTAGAAAAACAAAACTTATTTAAACCTTCTAGAAATTAATTAGTTTATAAAACATTAATCGTAACACATTTTTTGAGATGGATCCATGTAAATCCCACAACAGAAAATTATTTGTACTTTATTGCATCTCTTAAATTTTGTTTGATGTGCAAAAAGTAGTTTTTTTATGTTGATTAGACTATAAATGATCATTTTCGATATACATACATATGTACATTAGAGCGAATCAAAAAAAAAGTGATTTTGTTACCCCAATGAAAATTAAGGTTGATATGTTTTATGATGATTCCCAAAATATATTGGTTCTAGTGTTGACCATCCGTGAGCTGTACCATTTTTAAAAAAGGTCTTTTTTTCAGTTTTTCGAATTTTTTTGTACTTTGCTCTAAGACGACATAAAAAAGCAGCATTCAATGGTATATAAAACTTGACCACTTGCGACCTACTAATTGAGATATTAAGCTAAATACATATTTTCGTTTCGGGTTTTCATACAAATTCTACGTATATGGAAGTAATGCTCTGCTTTTCAAATTGAATCTGTTTTAAAATAATGTTATTTTTTTTTTTGTAATTATTCACATAAATCGCGAAAATCGCGATATATTTCATCTATTTTATATTTTTCATATATAGGCAATATAGGTATCAAATTCTTTGATTTTTCAATTATAATAACCTGGTGAAAAGCAAAAGATCCGTTTTCAAACCCTAGATGCTGTGATCTAAATTTAAGTTCTTAAATATTATTTTTTTAAATAAAACCATATTAATCTATTAATAAGAGACAAATTTATAATATTATACTTAAAAATAAATTTCCGAAAACACAAAAAATTGATTTTTTCTACTGTTCAGCTGAACAAAACTAAGCTTCCGACAGACTGTGGCATAATCCAGCAATTGTTATTTTTAAGACAGCAGTGCAATAACCAGTCATATAGAGTAATATAAATAGATTAATATGTTTTTTTTAAAAAAATTTATATTTAAGAACTTAAATTTAGCTCTTGAAAACGGATCTTTTGCTTATCACCAGGTTATTATAATTGAAAAATCAAACAATTTTTAAACAATATTTATGTCGTCTTGGAGCAAAGTACAAAAAAATCGAAAAACTGAAAAAATACCTTTTTTAAAAATGGTCCAGCTCACGGATGGTCAACACTAGAACCAAAATATTTTGGAAATCATCATAAAACATATCAAGCTTTATTTCCAGAGGGGTAACTAAAACACTTCTTTCGGCTCCATACAACTTGAGTCGGTCTAATGTACATAAATCGCGACCTTAGTGCAGCAAGGTTCTATTTTTGCACTAAACTACATGTAAAATAGAACATTGTTGTCCTAAGGTCGCAAAATACGGAAAATCGGATATGGTATAGCAAATAAATTAGTATTTTTGTTTATAAATAGACCGATTTTTAATCTTTCTTTTTTTAATTGTTTTTATCAAAATGTTTGATGAGGTGGCAACTAAATAAATTTTTTATATTGGAATGTCTTTTAGTTCTTGCTCAACGTGGTTATTTTAAAGATCAAGCTTTTATTAATTACCTTAAATATTTGCAATATTGGAAAGAACCAGAATATGCAAAATATTTAATGTATCCCATGTGCTTGTACTTTCTCGACTTATTACAATATGAACACTTTCGCCGGGAAATCGTCAATTCACAATGTTGCAAGTTTATCGATGATCAGGCCATACTTCAATGGCAACATTATACACGTAAACGCATTAAAATGTTTAATTCTGTTAATGGTAATACTCACAATCAGCTTAATGCTCCGCCCAACTCTGATAACATGGCAGATGCCCAACAACCCCAAATGGGAGCTCAACAGTCGCAACAGCAACAACAACAACCGCTGCAGCCAGGGCAAACAAATATCATTGCTTGTAATATGCAAAATGGTTCAATGACTAGCTTAGGCAATACTCAGCAACAAACTCAACTTAGTGGCCAACAACAGACGCAACAGTTGAATGGCAACTCTTCAGCAAACGTTAATCAAACAAACGCAGTCGGTGCTGCTCTAATGCAGAAAATGTAATAGGATTTATTTGAAAATAGTATATGAAAAAAAATTATTAGCATTTAACAATTAGTGTAATATTTAGTTTGTAAAACAAATTATAATGTGTAAGTTAAATTAAATTTTTTTAATAATGTTTGTAAAAATTAAAACAAAAATGCATATTTATTTAAATACAGATTTTCAAAATAATATTTGAATGGGTGAGTTTCTTTCCGTTAAATTCAGTGTATGCAGAATTATTAAAAACAAACGAAATTGGTTGAGTTATAGGCACTTAGAACAGTGTAAACTGAAATGCACTTTTTAAAAACTCTACTTTTCTCTAATGGAAATAATTGCTAATACATACATATAAATTTTAAAACTGCATCGAAAGGCAAAACATCTTTTCAAAAATCATTCGGTTTACATATCAGGACCTAGAAATCTACAACAGAAACCATTGTAACAACTATTTTCTATTACAGAGTATGACTTCGTCTCAACAAATAGCAAAAACTGCAAGCGTCGATCAAATAAAATCGCGTTTTTATGGCGTCTACTTATTGTGCAGCCAAAGTCTCGATAAACGCTACAATGGTAAATGTTACATTGGCTTTACAGTAAATCCCAATCGTAGAATTAAACAACATAATCGTGGAAAGGATTTTGGAGGTGCGAAAAAAACCAATAATAAAGGTCCATGGAAAATGGTCATGATAGTACATGGATTTCCTAATAATATATCAGCGCTACAATTCGAATGGGCTTGGCAGCAGCCTTCATTATCCTCACGCCTCAAGGGTTTTACCGAATTAAGAAGGAAATTGCAAAAGGAAACGCATTTTCAATACAACTTTCGTATATTGAGTCATATGCTTAATGTGGGTCCATGGCAAAGATTGCCTCTAGTGGTTCGTTGGTTGGAAAGTGGTTATGAATGTGCATTTGATGTAAGTTAAAAATTTATCATCTTAAATGCATTTAAAATTTGTTTTATTTCTAATGTATTACAGCCTTTATTAAGCCCGCCATGTCATATGAAAATAGTTAAAGGTTCTGTAGCTCTTGAAAACCCTCTGAAGAAAAAACAACAATGTACTTTGCCTCCTGCCATATGGGCTGCAGAATGTCATCTTTGCATGCAAACAATACAAAATGCAGAGCAATCGCGTATTGGTTGCTTAAATAGTCTTTGTAAATTAACTTGTCATATAGTATGCTTAGCTAATCATATGTTGTCCTCAGATCCTTGCCAGAAAGGTCATTACATACCCATATCCGGCGATTGTCCATTATGTCAGATACCTTTGTTTTGGATAGAATTATTACAAAGAAAACGTAAAATGCAAGGTATATTGATAGAAGAGGATGAAGATGACGACGACCATAGCTCTGATATGGATAGTGACGACGAAGAGGAACTCAATAATATTGGTTGTAATAGTAGTTTTACTCAAAATGTCGACGAATATCCAGAGTCACTAGGTTTTTATGAACTTAGTGATTAAAACTCGTATATACTAATGGTCATAACAGTTTATACAATAGTTTTACCAATTTTTTAAGTGTTAAAATTTTATTAAAATATAAGTAAATGCCTCTGTTTCGGTTTAGAACTCAACTCTAGTTCGGTTCATCAAACATTTACAACTCATCTCGAGCCGTTTTAAAGTTAATTTGTTAAGTTTCATCAACAGAGCTGAATAATAGGGGCAAATAGTGAGCTGAATAATAGGGGCAAATATTTATGATAGAACAAAGCAATTACATAATTTCACACCTATTTTTTCAGAAGTTTTTAAAGCAAACAAAATAAAAAAGGGTACGTTCGTAAATGCATCACTGCGCTGCATCAGTGATTTCAAATGTTAATATATATTTCAATGAAGTGGATATGGACTAACAAATTGTGAAATACTCCACAAAAATAATAGTCACACTATAAAAAAAATTATTACTTTTTTATCTGCAATAAAAAGTTTGCTTTTCTGATGCAGCGCAGTGATGCATTTACGAACGAACCCAAAATATTGTATTATTTTCTAAAATGTGGTTATTTACAAATACAAAGGATTTTAAAGTATCTTTCCCTTAAATAAAAAGGATTTAAATTATTTATTTGCTTAGAAGTATGTACCTAGGTCCTGATAAATCATTTATTTATGTACATAAGTATGTATGTAAATAAAATACTAAAATAAGTAGATTTTTGTATACTTATGCATAGTTATAATGAATTTAAATGTTCTTTTATAGCCTTTACAGTTTTTTCTATTTTCTGCAGCTTTTTCATCAGTTCCATTTTTTCCTTAACGTAATAATCTTTAGGCATTTGGACGTATTCTTCCCCCTTAAATACAAAAGTTGTAACATGTTTTGAATCAACCATTTGATCTGCAACTATTTCATCTTCATTTCTTTCTCTACTTGAAACTTCACTATGATACGTTACGCGTAAACTAGAGGAACTTTTAACAAATTCTAGTTGCTGTGAAGATTTCATATTTTTTGTTTTCTCAACCGCTTTTTGTAAGTGCATTTGCTGTGGAGATATTTTTAAAATTTTTGCTTTCGATACAGCAGATTGAGTTTGAGTAATTATATTATCTAGAGTTCTTTTTTTATAAGTTTTAGCTGACAGAGACGTATCTTTTTCCTCCTCTGCATATATAATGCAATCTTCAGGCGCTTCCTCATCAAAAGCATTGGGAATTTGTTCGTCAAAATCATTTTCTTGTGGCTCGTTTGTCATAGTTGTTGACTCTATATGTAAATCTTGATCTAAATATTGCTTATCATGCAAGCCATCACCCCTATTCATTTCGTATGATAAGAAGTCTATGTTTCCGTCTGAGTCTCCACAAGATTCTTCTATTTCTTGGTATGGAAATGGCAACGCTTCCCCAATCAGTACAGTGCGTCTGTTGTTTACAGACATATATTTTTTATCGAAATGGTCTGAACAAAAATAATACATTAAGGGATTATGATTTGCAGACACTTTTCCTAATTCAAGCCATTTCTGACGTTTTTCTGGATTTTTAGGGAAACGAAACAATACAACATCATTGATTGATCGATATTTGAAATTAATGTAATTTTCACAATTTTTATAGATACAAGATTTCCCAACCATTTTGTCCAATAGCACACAGTAATCTGTGTCCAAAAGTATACTCTGTGATATATACAAAACAAAATATATACTAAAATTTATTTTATTTATTTATTAAACAATAATCACAGAAACAAGGCGAATGTTGAATTCGCCTTGCACAGAACTAACAATGGCAATGATACCCAAGGCCAAGGCAAATTTAGAATTCGCCTTGTTACCACGACTGCCAGATTGGACGATTTTTGAGTACAAAAGGAGACTACAGACGATTTATACCCTAAATTTGGCGATTTATCAAATGACAAATTTTGTACAAAATTTCAAATGGTTTTAATACAATTTACATTTTACAAACAAGAAATAACGCCATTAAACGAGCATATAGGGTACGTTCGTAAATGCACATCACTGCGCTGCATCAGTGATTTCAAATGTTTATATATATTTCAATGAAGTAGATGTGGACCAAAAAATTGTCAAATACTCCACAGAAATAATACACACAATAAAATAAATTATAACTACTTTTTTTATCTGCAATAAAAAAGTTTGCTTTTCTGATGCAGCGCAGTGATGCATTTACGAACGCACCCATATTCATTTTGTTTGTTATCATTTTTTAAATTAACTTTTAAAGTTCGTAAGAAAAATTTGTGATTTGTGTTAATTTTGTAAGAAAATATGTTTTGTATATATTTATATGAACATCAAACATAAAAACAATTGAGCATAAGCTTTATATTAAAATAAAAGTGTTTTTTCGGAACACCCAGACAATGCAATGCGTTGGTCACCTTGTGGAACAGAAAAAAAATTCCATTTCCATTTTTTGTTTTTTTGGCACACACTACATTTTCACATATATTTTTAAATTAGCCTTTTTTCTAATTATATATTTAAGTCTTAACCCAAGAAAATAATTTGGATTTTCTTTTTAATTTTATCACTTGTTACTTTGATTAAAAAAACTTGTTTACTTTTTAAGCTAGTAATTACACACGTGCTGAAGAAACATAAACAACATTTGACAGTTCGTATCACAAAACAAGCAAATAAAAAATAATCAGCAGGCTTTCCAAGACTACCTGCTATAAATATACCTTAAACTTCGTCTGTGTGCCTTCCACTTGCCACATTGTAAAAGGGGACTTACAAATCTGCTATATGTAAGTGTTCCCGCAGCGCTAAAACCCATTTTAATAAATGATGATACGGTAAACCCAAATACAGCAATGGAAAACTTAGTAACACTAGTAAAAAATACTCAAAAGCCTTAAGTACAAATTGGTATTGATAGGTATATAACAGTGCTTAAACGGGGTCGCAGCCCTACCTCTTCAGCAGTTGCTTCGGCCCCAAAAGTTTTAAAAGGTGGTGCATCTGATAGAATAAATTCCCAAAATTGTTTTGCAATTCTGGATGAAGAATCCTCTGAAGCATGAAATGTTATCAAATCGCCTAAGCCACCCCCGATATATCTTAGAGATCAAAACTCAAATCAGTTAATAAAGAGTTTGATTTCGTTGATAGGTGAAAATTCCTTTTATGTAACTGCAATAAAGTGAGGTAGTATAAACGAGACAAAAATACAGTTGAATCATGAGGATGATTTTCGCTAAGTAGCTACTAAATTTGAAGCACTTAATAAAAACGTTTATACATACCAACTGAAGAATAGTAAAGGTCTTCAGGTAGTGATTAAGGGCATTGACTCATGCATGAACCAGACGAAATAAAAACATTTTTAGAAAAGAAGGGCTTCATAAAAAACGTAACAAATATTAAAAATAAGGAAAAAATCCCCAACTGCTATTTTGAGTGGAGTTAGAACCCGGTGACGTTAAGATTAAAAAAACAACGAAACGCATCCCATCTACTATATGAAAAGCGTTATGTACAGAAGAATCGCTATAGAAGAGCCGCACAAATGAAATAGTCCAATGCTTAAACTGCCAAGAAGTTGGTCATACTAAGACATACTGCTATTTACCCCCTGTTAGCCTCGTATGTGGTGAGTTACATGGTACAGTTCTTTGCAAAAAGTCTAAAAACGACCCAAACCATACTGCCAACTATAAAGAATGCACTGTATACTCTATCGTCAAGCGTTCGGTTGGACCGAAACCTAGTCCCTCTCAAATGCAGGTAACTAGCCAAGGAAACACTAATGACATTCAGGTACCTAGTAATAATAGAACCTCCAATGCTAACGTCTTAAAATCAAACCATATGCCAATGCAAGGTGCTTCGCCAAATAATGATGAAACTCCAGTTTCTAATTTAAGCCGTCTAGAAAAAACCATGGAAACACTATGCAGGAAATGCCAAGAATGCAATCGATGTACTGTTGATGAACTGTTTAAAAATATATTTTTGGAACGCAAACGGCATCCGCCAACATAAAAATAAACTATAATACTTTCTTAAAAATAAACAAATTGATGTAATGATGGTTTCTGAAACTCATCTGACCTCAATAAATACGTTTAAAATCAATGGTTATATGTTATTTGATACCAAGGACCCTCGAAATAGAGCTTGTGGAGGTGCTGCCATTTTGATAAAAGTCCGAATCAAACATTACTTAATGTGTGATCATTGCGAAGATTATCTGCAAGCAAGGAACATTTGTGTTGAAGAGCTAAATCGAAACATAGTAATATCATCTTTATTCTCTCCACCTAATTTTTCAATATAATTAAGCCAATATTATAAGTCATTAGGACCATGTTTCCTAGACGCTGCAGACTATAACGCTAAACATACCTTCTGGGGGTCACGACTTATAACACCAAAGGGTCGTGTTTTGTTTGATGCAATCTCTAAAATGGATTTAAATGTCACCGATTTTTGTGTGGTTAAAAACATCCCCATAGAAACGATTCAAGTTGAAGCTTCCTTAGAATCAAGGTATATCCATTAGGTCTGCGCAAGGAGCCAGATGTTTATTTGGTTTATTCCTCAACTATGCCAAAAGTTGTTAACATTTTGCTTATACATGTGTATTTTTGTTTACGTTTTTTGTTTTTTGCCACATTTGTTAATTTTAGAGCCGCTTTTCCCCTAAGATTTACGTTATGAGAAATCGATTTAAACACCAAGAAGGCACCCGATATTTATAAGCTCAGTAATAAAATGCTTTTGTAGTTTCCTCGCATAGCAAAGAAAATTATTCTGTTTATTATAAATGATTTTTTAGGCCTTGAATACTACATTCAATAATGGAATGTTTCATTAGTAACCATGAAACCAAAGTGTGATCCTTTGATCACACAAAAGTTGAGTCGTACAGGCCTATTAGCTTATTATGTAATACTTCAAAGCTATTTGAGAAACTACTGGTGTCAACATTAACGCCGAATTTAAATGAAAAAAGATGTATTCCAAACTATCAATTCGGTTTTAGAAGAAAGCACAGCACAATTGAAAAAAACTCATCGAATAGTTAATGTGAGTTTAGTGAAGGCTTATTACAAAAATTGCGGCAAAACTTACCAGCAAATACACACAAGCTATTAGAAAGCTACTTAGTCGGTTGTAAATTTATTATTAAAGAAGGCGATTTTTAAAGTTCTCCTCAGCCAATTGACGCTACAGTCCCACAAGGCAGCATCATGAGCCCTCTATTATACTTAATTTATACTTCGGACATGCCAACAAACGCCTACACCCAAACTTCAATATTTGCGTATGATACAACTTTTCTAAGCGTACACGAAAACTGTCATGAAGCATCTTCTTACTTATGTTTATGATCATATATTTCAACTGTAAAAGTGGTTAAAACAATGGAGGATAAAGTTCAACGAGCAAAAATACGTCCATATAATATTCACATTGCGTCGGGAAACATGCCCCCCTATTAAAATCAATAATCAAATAATAACTCAACACTCGTATGTAAAATACCTCGATATAAAGCGTGATCCATTTCGATTTAAAAAAAAAAACAGAAAATTCAAATTTAATGGGGATGTTTATTATCATTTGAAAGAACATTCTTTGGCATTTATTTTTTGAAGATTATGACTATCAAATGTTGGCCGTTGCTACGTCGCAGATGGTCCATCCGTTGAGTCCAATTTTCGATGACTCGTTCGAGCATTTCGACTGGTAACTGGCGAATGACACGCGTGATGTTTTCCTCCAAGGCCTGAATCGAAGCGGGTTTGTCCGCATAAACTTTAGACTTTACATATCCTCACAGGCAAAAGTCTAACGGTGTGATTTCACACGACCGGCCCAAAACGTGAAATTATATGCTCACCGAAGTGTTCTCTCAATAAATCCATTGATTGATGCGATGTGTGGGAAGTGGCGCCGTCTTGCTGAAACCAAATGTCGCCGAGATCACGAGCTTTAATTTCAGGCATCAAATAGTCGGTTATCATGGCACGATAACGGTCGCCATTGACGGTTAAGTTCGCAACGGCATAATTTTTAAAGAAATATGGACCGATGATTCCACCAGCCCACAAACCACACAAAACCGTTGTTTTTTCTGGATAAAGTGGCAGTTCTTCAATCTCTTCAGGTTGCTCTTCGTCCCAAATGCGACAATTTTGTTGGTTTACATACCCATTAAGCCAGAAATGTGTCTCATCGCTGAACAAAATTTGCCTCGAAAACGTCGGATCGTTTTGGAACTTTTCAAGAGCCCATAGAGCAAAGCGATATCGCTTGGGAAGGTCTAGCAGCTTCAGTTGTTGCACAAGCAGTATTTTGTACGCTTTCAATTTAAGATCTCGACGTAAAATGCTCCAAGTCGTTCCATACGTCAGTCCGAGTTGCTGCGAACGACGCCGAATCGACTCTCCACGGTCTTCGTGTACACTCTCAGCTACGGCCGCTATATTTTCTTCACAGCGTGCTGGACGTGGTCTATTCGGTCGGATATTATCTAATAATGAATGCTGGGTCTCAAAATGGGCGATGGTGTTGCGAATAGTACGCTCAGTAGGCCGATTATGTTGACCATATGTTGAGCGAAGTGCACGAAACACATTCCTCACGTGAATTTTCGTAATAAAGTTGAACGATTTGTACGTTGTTCAGGCGTAAGTCTTTCCATTATGAAATGCCAAACCATACTAAACAAAAATAGCATGACAGCATGACACGACTCACACGTGATCTGTCAAAAAAGGCTATTGAAAAAAGTATCTCTACTTACTACGATATCGTACGATATCGTGATATCGTTTAAAAAGCATAATAAGTGAACCAAAAATTCCTTTATTTTCCGAGAATTTGTTGCATTTGGGTTTTTACATCTGAAAGAGGTTGGCGCCATATTATTCCTTAATAATGTCCATGCAAGCGCACACATAAAATAGTAAATAAAAAAGATGTACCTAAATTGTATGTATGAATATAGAAAACAACAACAGATATTTAACTAAAAAACTCAAATCATATAAAACAAGAACAGTCATAGTTTTTTTTTAACTTGAATAATGCAAAGCACTACAAAAATTTTCGATGCTTCATTAACCACTTACAAATGTGCACAAACAATTATACATATTTACACCCACGCATACTCTTGACACTTTACAACTGATCTTTACTTACAATGTTTCTCTGCTGTATATGTACCTGCGTTGACCTGCTACTACAATATCGCAATTGGTTTTTCTATTTTGAATACATCCATTTGCATCAAATTAAATATACAAAAATCACAACCAAATATGTTATAAAACTTTGATCAACACAACCACGCATAAAAATGTCTACGTTTATTATATGTATTTACTTTGACGGTTTTAAATAAATTTCTAAAACCACAAACGCACTTGTTTTTTTATTTTCTATTTTTGAGCGATTGTTATAAACACCTATTTAGATTTATATTTTGATATAAATACTATATTTTATTAATACATTAGTATACTTTTGCATGTTTCTTATATTTTTGAACTCCTGTTATAAAACTCAACTTCAAATTATATTTTCGATTTTTTTTTCAATAAATAAACAAACAAACCATCAAAAAATTATATTTCTTATTTTCTTTCCCATACATACAGAGGACTTATTATTTTAAATATTTGCTTTAAAAAAAGTAAGAACAATAAATGTTAACTACGCAGACACTAAAAAAACATATCATGTTAGCTAAAAGCTAACTACGTGTTCACTAAAAAATACAAAATAAGTACCTCAAAAGAACTTAACACGGACTCTAAAATAAGTTCGGTAAGTTATCTAAGTGTTTGTGTACAAACCACAAACAAAAAAATAAGATTTAGAGTTTGTGTGGTAAGACAAGTACACTGCGTTAGTGTACAGTTTTTTTTTGAACTCTGGTTGTATAAGCTTTGATGCCACCAAAAATTAAAAAACGCACCAAAATTTAAGAAAAGCGTATACTTCACCTAAATTCCCATCCCTGATATATATGAGTGAAAAAAACAAAAAAGTTTAATTTCAATTAATTTTAATTAAACCTATTTAAAACAACATAAAAATTAAATTCTTGCTATTGCTTTTCCCCTTAATTAACAATATTTTCACTTTTTTAAATTATAAAAATATACGCAGATTCCATTTTCTGACAATGTCTATGTCAGACAGTTGTCTGCCAATGGAATTGTATGGTTTTCTTACAAACATCTGGACTGACAATTTACTTTTGGTGGCAATTTTTCTTTGACAGTTTATTGTCAGACCTTACATTATTCGAGTACTTTTACAGTAAAATGAAGAAAAAGAGCAATTACTGAGTAAACTGGAAAGTTACTCTCAAAAAAGAGCTGGATAAAATACTTCTTATAACAGGAACAGTTTAGGAAAATACAAACAAATTATTTTATAATTAATCCTCTTATTAAGCTTTAGGTCTTTTTCTTTTTTTTTTATAAAAAAATATTAAATTTATTGAATCCAATATTTCGGCACTCCGTTGTGTGCCTTCTTCAGGGATTTTTTCTTGAATATTTGAAAAAAAATTAGCAATTTAACAAAATTAACAAATTTACCAAAATGTCATATTTTCAATTAAATACAAAAAGGTTTTCCAATTTAAACCTAATCTATTACAGCTTAAATAAATTTTTAATTTCCGTTTCTATTTTTATAAATTAAATGTCTATAGTTTTGGGCTACATTTTCCGTATCTGACTTAAAATTAATTCTGGATATTGTTGGAATCTTTATAATTTGCAACATTTCTAACATAAATCTACGCTTATAATTATTTTCCATGTTTAAAACTGATATATTTTCAAAATCAGGATAATGGTTTAAACTTGCACAATGGGTTGATAAAACTGTTTTTTGTGAAGAAATATTCCTATATTTTTGATCTGACTTATGTCCTGCTATCCTAGTTTTAAGTTTATTTTTTGTTGTACCAACATACACTTTACTGCATTGTCCATTAACATTTCCCTTACAAAGTATTTTATAAACTACATTTGACATTTCCAACTTATTTATTTTATCCTTCATATTAGTGAATAATCTACCTATTGTGTTATAAGATTTATGTGCAATTTTAAATATTTTCGTATCAGAATTCATTTTAAGTCAGATACGGAAAATGCAGCCCAAAATTATAGACATTTAATTAATAAAAATAGAAACGGAAATTAAAAATTTATTTAAATTGTAATAGATTAGGTTTAAATTAGAAAACCTTTTTGTATTTAATTGAAAATATGACATTTTGTTAAATATGTTAATTTTTTGTCAAATATTCAAGAAAAAATCCCTGAAGAAGGCACACAACGGAGTGCCGAAATATTGGGTTCAATAAATTTAATATTTTTTTTATAAAAAAAAAGAAAAAGACCTAAAGATTAAATAAGAGGATTAATTAAAAAATTTTCAAAGGTCGAATAAGAGTCAATTTATACAAATTATTTTATGTAATCTTTCATATTTGTTTATTTTTGATTTTATTTGATGTTGCCCATTTGTGTCTGGGTTATTTTATTCAAAAGAACATGAATAATTTTTTGCTATTAATTACTTAAAACACAAATGCAGTTCTA
Source organism: Pollenia amentaria (assembly GCA_943735925.1). Classification (NCBI taxonomy): domain Eukaryota; kingdom Metazoa; phylum Arthropoda; class Insecta; order Diptera; family Polleniidae; genus Pollenia; species Pollenia amentaria. The sequence goes on from OX031006.1 coordinate 89,669,266, forward strand.
AGTACCCAAGTACTTCACAAAAAAAGTTTCAAAAGTTTGTATGTAGCCATATAAATGCTGCATAAACAAGTTAAATTAATTAATATTTATTTACTTTTTGTTTACGTTTAAAATTTATTTAAATTTTTTTTTTTAACAATTTGTATGCTTTTTGTTTGTTACCATATGTTTTTTTTCTTAATTTTACTGCAAAAATTTCTTCAGATAAAATTTGTAAATACTCAGTCAAGAACTTGTGTTCTCATTTACTGTATTTTGTGTACGCGAACGCAATTTAGTAAAATGAAGTAAAGTTCAGTAAAAAATAGTAAAAACTTTTGTGTTCTCGAGCGCACCTATTGTAAGAACCGACAACCGTCTTTACACCCAGTCTACAACTGACATCAAATTCTTAACATTAACACTAATATGATGTTAGTGTTAAGTATAGACTCATCATGTTAGATGTTTTCTCATGTTATAACACGGTTGTTAATGCAAATGTTTTAACAACGCTTTTATAACATCATGTTATAACAGCAAATCGTGTCAAACCACTGTCAAATTTTACTGTCTGCGAAATTTTCAAGACAGTAGACAAGGCAGTTGGAAAATTGTGCATGTTTAGTGAAACAGTTTGCATGTATTGCTACTGTCTTGCCAGTACTGACAAGTGTAAACGCCGTGTAAAGGGGTCTGTACGCGGCGTTATCCATTGTATCTGTGCAAGGAATTAGATGTTTACTTGGCTCAACGATGTCAAAAGTTGTTTACATATTGCTTATACATGTATATATTTGTTTGTGTTTTTTTTTGCCGCACATACATGCATACAAACCACGTTTTTCCTTTTGTTTTTCCTATTACAACGGCGAGGAATTTTACACATACAAAATTCCTGTTATTTTTGTATTGTAGCGGTATGCAGACCTATAGTATAGGCCTTGCCAAAGCAAACATTTTTCTCTGAAATGTTTTCGGTTATTTTGGCGCAAAACAAAAACAATACTATTTTTTGACGTTTGTATATTACTTGGAGGCCACACGCATAGCTGCCAGATTTGACGATTTATCGTCATTTTGACGATTTTAAGGAACAAAAATGGTGAATGACGATAGGACGATTTATACCCCAAATTTGACGATTTTTCAAATGACAAATTTTGTTCAAATTTACAAATTCTTTAATATAATTCCATATTTTATTTTAGCTTCTTATATAATTTGATTTATTTGATAAGCAGTAATTTTCATGTCTTAACTGTTCATAATATAAAATACGATTTTTTTTTAGCACGATGCATATTTTTAAGAGTTCTTTTTAATCACTTAGTACTGCTTTATTACTGGCATTTTACAACTACTCTTTTTAGTCTGGGTTCACATTATGAGAATTTTCTTTCAGAAAGTCTGATTTTATTGTTGTTTGCCAGACTCTAGTTATTAAGGAAGATTTTCGACGTGAAAAATAGGTGTTTGATATTTCTTGGTCTTAGTTTATTTTATTACTTTTCTTAGTCTGCGTTCATATGGCTCATGTTTTAATGACATGATTGCTACTTTATTGGTGAGAGAGACGAGGGGAAAAGAAACGAGTACACACATGCATGTACTGTCCGTACGCTTTGCTTTCTCATTCGATTTTCTTCTTTCTTATTGGTATTTAAAAACTACACAAAAAAAAAACATGTCGTCAACATGACATGAATCATTTGAACAACAATTCATGTTCAAAGAAGAAAAAGGAAGAATCATGTCATTAAAACATGAGCCGTATGAACGCAGACTATGAATACTTTTAAAAATGTTTGGTTGTGTTACTTCAATAATTAATCCAGTTGGCAAAACTGGCATCGACGACATTGTCGTTAACGATTTATGCACGACATGTCCTCTACCACTGAGGATTTCTGGAAGACAACTTTGATAACATTGTCTAGTGCACTGTTTTCGAAAGAAGTTTATAAGCGACAACATGACCGACATTGTCTTTTTTCAAGGCCTATCTACGAAAGCATGACCGTCATTGTATTTTTAGGTGTCTTATATAAACAACTATACAGGACAAAATGAGCGACATTGTCTTGTATGCTGTACTTTATCAAAGTGTATCAAAGACAGCATGACCAACATTGTCTTGTAAAGTATCCTCTATCAACAACTATACATGTCATTATGAGAGACAGTGTCTTGCAAGATGTCCCTTATCAAAATCTATAAACACGACAATATGAGCGACACTGTCTTCTAAACAAACGAAAATAATTTGTTCCCAATAAAAAACATAATTAACTGTAAAATAACGTTATAATTAAAAAAATCAAAGCAAAGTGAAGTAAATCAGTCAGTCAAGTGTAAGAAGTTTATATGCGACATCGGCATGTAAACGCTAACTCCTGTAACCTTATCGACATTTTCTTATACGCAGTCGTTGGCGACAAAGTAGAATCCATTGTCGTTTATATTGTCATCAAAGACAATGTGAACGAAAATTTCCTTCATGTGGTCAGCAACGACAATATGGACGCAAATGTCGTGCATGTGGTCATCAACGACAGGCTGAGCGACATTGTCTTTCTTTGTGTCGTGCACGATTTACGAGACACTTGCTTAAATATGTCATCGACGATTGGCATTGGTTGTCCCTTACGTGTCGTGCAGAAATTAACATTGCGATATAGCCAACTGGGAAGTTTCTAAACGAAAATTTGTATTTAATTTCAAAAACAGGCAACGAAAACCAAAAATAACAATTAATTCTCCAAGCTTATTAAGAGTTAGTGGTTTCATACAATGACGATTTTTGTGACGATTAAGCTTAGTCAATTTGACGATTTTGACTATTTTTTCCTTAAAAGTTGACGATTTTCGACCAATTTTATCTGGCAGCTATGGCCACACGATCAATTTTTGTCTTTCAATTCCTTTCAATTTGCTCTCACTCTCATTTTTTTCACTAACACACTCACACTTTTTAAATTGATCACGAGATTGCTCTCAATTTTAACTATCCATTTGTTTGGCAATTTTACGCTCAATTTAACAGCTGATTAGAAGTTTAGTGAGCAAATTTTTCGTTGGTCAGTATAAATGGATTTCTTGATGACATCTTGAAAGTAAATTGCTTAAAAATTGCGTGCAGCCTACGTCACAGCTTTCAATTTATGTAAATTTTGACAAACAGTATATGTAAAAGACTATCAACAAAAAGTTGATCCTGTGGCCGCAGTGTTATATCTTGCATTCGCAATGGGGAGAGCTGATGAACGGCAAGGCAAATTTAAAAAGGTAAGTGCAACTCGTCAGCCGTTCATCAGCTGCCTCTACGGTGTATTCAAAATATAATTCACAATAGTTGAATTCGTAGTTGAATTCGCCTTGGTAAACACTATGCAATTTAATGCAAAAAACCTATGTTGTTTCTGTTGTATTTGAATTGTTATAGTATCGCCACCACATGTAGTTGCATTACCCTTGGTAGATTAGCAACACTGTCATGAAGTATTTGATATTTATACAATTTTCTAATTTTGCTTTGTCAAGTCCAATTTTTTTGTAATAAAAATGAAAATTATTTAAATTCTTTTTTTTATATTGTTTTAAATTCAAACGAATTTATTAATTTTATATATTAACAAATTCAATATTTATAAGTAGTCAAAAATTTAGTAAGAAAAAAATGTTTAATGGAATGGTCCAGACGGTCCGAAATAGCGTCGTAGGCACCTATCCTTCATGTCATGTAAATTCCCGTTTAGATGAGCGTAGGACCAAGGCAAGAGCTTTAAGAGCAGAACGTAGACGCAAACCGGATAAACCAGATGACTTTGTAACTTACGAAGATTCTGGCAGTGATGAAGAGACCCCCCAACAACAAGAAGAAGTACTGAATACTTCATACAATATATTTGATTTTTTTAGGAGTAGGGAAAATGGATTAAGTGAGGTATGACAAAAACTATGTTACAAAACAATTAAGCAACAATTATTAATTATAGAGACGAAATTTCAATTTTGAGCAAACAAGTCGCTATGTTTTGACCCATGATATGTTACGAGAGACCCAAATTAATTTGGGCTATATAAATAAGGTTTTTTGTTCCAAGTGGCTAAGTAATCGTCAAGTTATATTTGGAACTAAATGTAATAAGGTAAGCTTCCTTTTATTATAACACACAATCTAGGCCATTTTTATTAACAAAATTAAATGACAAATAGCTTCTTGTATATGATGTTAATATGCGTCGAGTGGATGCAATTCCTACCCTATCAACAAATCGTGCGAACCATACTGAAGTTCAGGGTGGCCTACACGCAATAGAGATAAATCCAAGTCGTACTTATTTGGCAACAGGGGCTCGAAATTCAGCAGATATTGCTGTGTATCGGTTGCCCACTCTGGATCCAGTCTGCGTGGGAGAGAATGGACATCGTGATCTTATTATGGGCATGTGTTGGTTAGATGATCAGTTCATGGTTTCTGGTTCCAAGGACTCACGTATGGCTTTATGGCGTGTAAATGAGGATCATATGGAGTTTCCAGATGGTGGTAAGGAATCATGTCCAACATTTGCTACAATTAATCCATTGTGTATACGAGATTGCCGTACTGCTCAAAGGGTGAGTTTAAATACATACTTACAAATTTATTTTAGATAATTTAAGGCGTTAAAATGTTTCTGTTCTACACTTGGAACCATTATTATAACTTGGCATTATCTGTTTTCGGACAGATAACAGAAGCTATTTGACAGATAACACATTACTATCTGTCAACTTAATCCTAACTTAAGCTAAAGGCAAGTTGAAATAATCGCCTTTAGAATGGAATGAAATTACCATTACAATAATTTATTTTAAATTAAAAGTTAAAATAAAATTTAATAATAATCTGCAAAAGCGTCATCAATTTATAAGATACTTGGCAAGAAATAAAAAAGGTTGGAAATGATTTAAATGATCTTAATTTTTTGCCTTTTCTACTGGAATCCGTTTTATTCAAGAATCAATCTCCTTGCTCAATGCTCAAAAATACTTTAAAAAAGAAAAAAAAAAAAAAAAAATCGAAAAGACAAGAAAGTAGCCAAAAGCGTGTAAGATCTTATTAAAAATCAACTACAAGTTATAAAGAATGTATGTACATATGTATATAAATATATTTTTACGACTTGCTAAATTCTGCAACCAAGTTAACAGTGGGCCTTAAAAAGTAACAACTATCATAATATTTTAAAAAAAGAATTTTTTAACCAAGCCAATCTTCATCATGATACAAAACAACCAAGATAGCTCATTCAGCTTTATAAAATTATAATTATAAATGTTTTTGCGCATATACGTCACATCAGCTTATAACTACAGCTAAAAAATAAAAACACAAATAAAGACATGTCTATGAGCTGATGTGACGTCATATTAAACAGTTGAAATTTGTAAATAATAAAGAACATGCGCAATGCGTAATCTATGTTTATATCATTCTTGGTTCTCCATTAAGAGGCATATTGCAGATTCAACAGACACATAATTTCTTTGATAACTTTTTGAAGTCTTTGATAACTATTTAAAGTAATTATGAATACTTATTGTAATTTTATTGCAATGATGATTCTATATGCCATGAATAAATAACTTAAACCTAATGCCTCATTAGTCATACGTAAATTTTGCGGATATATTTTGCGGAATGATTGGTAGTTACAAAAAATATGTCATAATTTATAATTTAAGCATTTGTTATTCGTGCGTTTTACACAAAAATATAAAAAGAAACGTGTATATCGATAGAATGTTCGCTTTATCAAAAAACGGAAACAAACACAATATTCTTTAACAGCTGATTGAGGAATTTAAATTTTATCAGGTTCATCCCAGAGTACCCATTAACACTAGGGGTTCGCAAATAATTGGATTCGCATTCTGTTCCGTGTTTTTCGGTGCTATTTATGCGAATATTTAATGATGGCAAAATGAATATCATCTTAAAACTTTTTCAGAAAATAAATTGTAATTGTATGCTAATTTAATTTACAATACATCTTAACGCACTACTCTTAAGATTAATAAAGCATCAAAACTTGTGTTAAAAAAATATAACTTGGCTCAATTGAACTTTAAGAGCCACTTTTTGGGTTTGAGATTAAACTTAATCTTATTCTTTAATTAGCTAATCTGAGAATTAAGTTTAACTAGCATTAATTGAATTTGATATTTTTGGGTGGGTGGTGGCTTAAACCATGTAGTGCTACCATACTGAAAACAAATAAAATTTTTTTGCAAATGTCAAATTTTTTATCAAAACAACATGGATGTTTTCAAAGAAGATGAAGAAAATGCGCGAATTCAATATTGTTTACAAGCTACAAGTGTTTAAAGAATTACTAAAGAAAAAGTTTAAAAGAAAAAATAAAGAAATAAAAATATATACAAAAAAAAATGCATAATCCATTTCTTTTTAATTTTCTTAAAATTCTTTTTTGTTTATATTTTTGCAACAGCAGTTTATGTTAAACATGTGTATATTGACAATTAAATATTAGGTTTAAACAGCCACCATTGGCCGCTTAAACTAGCAAAAAAAAGTTTAAAAAATAAAACTCAAAAAGTTAATACGGAGATTAAAGTTAATTTAATCGGTAATCTCTAACCCAAAAAGTGGCTCTAAGTATAATAATATATATGTATCTGGAACAACTTTTTTTACAACCTTATGGTGATTTCTTTTCTACAAATTTTATTTAAAAAATTAAATTTGGTGTTCGTTTCTTAAAAATGTTTTGCTTTTTAAAGGGAAGCCTGTTTTATTCTAAACCATTCACCCTAACTTATTTCATAAGGCATTGCACTTTTCGCCCCGAATAAATCGACAGGGTTGATAGTGCCCTGTAAAATATGTAACTTCGGATTTATATGCGGAAAGAGCAACAAAGCTGCACAAACATTGCAACAATTTGGAAAAGTTTGCAAAAATGGCGAAATGCGAAAATGTTCAATATATCAAACAATTCATAAAATTGATTAAAAGTACCTAAAACTATAAGGAATGACAAAAATTCTGTAAAAATTGCTAAATTAGCGGAAATTCGCAAAAATTTGATAACAGCGGCATGATATCAAAGTCTAATATTTATCAAAAATCGTAAAAGCTGTAAAGAATCAGAAAACTTACAAGAAAAAATCGCATCTATGGGCACTGCTACACGTTCAATAAATATCGTGATATTTCTAGTATCACGATATTTATTGAACATGTAGCATGCAATATTGATGGATTGTGCTCGATGAGAAAAGACGTGTTTCTTTTAACTCCGCATACGGTTCTTTTTTTTTTAACATAAATTAATTAATAATATCAGTTTAACAAGCGAATTTGGACGCTCAATATAAAAGTGAACAAAAGAATAACTATAAAAAAATTAAGAAAAAAAAATACAAGTACATAAAAAAAAAATATACTTACATATGTATGTATGTACGCACATACATACTTGCAAATAATCTGTGCAAAAAAATATTTATTCTTTTTTTCTTTTATTATCTCGGTGTAACAACATTATACATAATAAAAAGAGCACAGTCAACAAAAAAAATAAAAACAAAAAAAGAAAAAAAATAAAAAAACGGTGAAAAAAACAAAAACAACTCTATATGAGTAATAACAATGAAACAACAACAAAAGTAAATGATATTCATGCTAGTGAAAGCAATGTGGAAATAAACACAACAACAGAAAACAATACAAGCGTTACCACTGTTACCATAATCCCAAACATAGACGCAATGTTAAACAAACAAGAAAAAAGTTGTCAAAAACCACAAGTGCAAGTTGGTATGGATAGGTATATAACAGTGCTTAAACGTGGTCGCAGCCCTGCCTCTTCAGCTGTTGCCTCTGCCTCGAAAGTTCCATCTTTTGATAGAATAAACTCGCAAAATCGTTTTGCAATTCTGGAGGATGAATCTTCTGAAACACCCAACGTCATAAAATCGTCGAAGCCACCCCCGATATATCTTAGAGAGCAAAACTCAAGTGAGCTAATAAAAAGTTTAATATCGGTGATAGGTGAAAATTCGTTTTACGTAGCTGCAATCAAGCGTGGTAATATTAACGAAACAAAAATACAGATTAATAATGAGAATGATTTTCGTAAATTAATTATTAAGTTTGAAGCACTTAAAAAAAGCTTCTATACTTACCAACTGAAAAGCAGCAAAGGTCTGCAGGTTGTGATAAAGGGCATTGACTCATGCGTGGACCCAGACGAAATAAAAACATTTTTAGAAGAAAAGGGTTTCAAAATTAAAAATGTTACAAATATTAAAAATAGGGAAAAAAATTACCAACCACTATTTCGAGTGGAGTTAGAGCCCGGCGACGTTAAGCTAAAAAAAAAATGAAACGCATCCCATTTACAGCTTAAAATACATCCTGTACAGGAAAATAACGATAGAAGAGCCGCACAAAAGAAATGGGCCCGTTCAGTGTTTAAACTGCCAAGAATTTGGTCATACTAGGGCATACTGCTATTTACCCCCTGTTTGTGTCGTATGTGGAGAACTACATGGTACCGTTCAGTGTGATAAGTCAAAAAATGACCCTAATGTAAAAAAATGTAGCAACTGTGGTGGTAATCACACTGCCAACTATAGAGGATGTCCGGTATATTCTATTGTCAAGCGTTCTGTTGGACAGAAACTTAATCCCCCTCAAACGCAGGCAACTTATCAAGAAAACACTAACGGCGTTCAAATACCGCAGCCAAATAATAATAGAACCTCGTACGCTAATGTCTTAAAATCTAATCATATGCCATTGCAAGGTGATTTACCAAATAATGACGAAATTCCCACTTCTAATTTAACTCGGCTAGAAAAAACCATGGAAACATTAGTGCAAACCGTTAACAATTTTACCAACACAATGGGTAACATGATGCAAGAAATGTTAAGAATGCAATCGATGTTATTGCAAGCTGTACTAAATAAGCCATGAACTGTCTAAAAATTTGTTTTTGGAACGCAAACGGCATCCGCCAACATAAAAATGAACTAGAATACTTCCTTAAAAATAAACAAATCGATGTTATGATGGTTTCTGAAACTCATCTGACCTCGAGAAATACGTTTAAAATCAATGGTTATATATTATATGATACCAAGGACCCTCGAGGTAGAGCTTGTGGAGGTTCTGCCATTTTGATAAAAAACCGAGTAAAACACTACTTAATGTGTGATCATCGTGAAGATTATCTCCAAGCAACGACCATTTGCGTTGAGGAATTAAATCGAAACATAGTAATTTCATCATTATACTCCCCACCTTGATTTTCTATATCAGAAAGCCAATATAATAAATATTTCAAATCATTAGGACCTTGCTTCCTGGCTGCTGGCGATTATAACGCTAAACACACTTTCTGGGGGTCACGACTTATTACGCCTAAGGGTCGTGTTTTGTTTAACACAATTCGCAAAATGGATCTAAATGTGGTCGCGAGCGGTGAACCAACATATTGGCCTACTGATCAGCAAAAAGTTCCAGATGTCATAGATTTTGGAGTGGTTAAAAACATCCCTGCAGAAACGATTTATGTTGAGGCTTCCTTAGAATTATCTTCCGACCACACACCTACAATTGTTACTATAATGATTCCAAATAGAATCGTATCGCCGTCTGGGTACTTATCCAAATCACCCTCACAAATAAATTGGTTAAAATATAAAAAATATCTTAGTGCCCATTGCACAGAAAATATTCCGCTTAGCACACCAGAGAGCGTGGATCTCGCTATTGTTAATTTTGACAGTTATCTCAAACTAGCTGTTCAACATTCCAGCACAACCCTCAAAAAAACCAAAAACAATATCATATATTCTGTAGATGTCGAGCGTCTATTGACTGAAAAAAGGAGAGTTCGAAGAGAGTGGCAATTGCACAGATCCCCCCAACTTAAGACTTTATTAAAAGAGTGCACAAAAAGGCTAAGAAAGTTACTGCAGTCCCAAAAAACTGCATCCTTTGAAAAATATCTTAAGGAACTTGATGCAACTCCACAATCAGACTACTCATTATGGCGTGCAGCTAGAAATCTTAAAAGACCAGTTATCACTAAACCACCATTAAGAAACTTAAACGGAAGTTGGGCAAGAAATGATATAGAAAAAGGAAATCTTTTTGTTAATCATTTGAAAACCGTATTTACCGCTCACACATCTCTCGATATGGCGGTCGAGTTACCACCTGTTGCTGTTAGAGCAGCTGTTCCACTAAGATTTGAGATAAGAGAAATCGAAAAGGCTATTCATGATTTAAACCCGAAGAAAGCCCCTGGTTTTGATAAGATCAGTAACAAAATGCTTTTGGAGCTACCCAGCATAGCAAAGAAAATTATTCTCTTTATTTTTAATGCTAGTTTACGCCTTGAATACTACCCTCAGGAATGGAAAGTATCATTAGTTACCATGATACCTAAATCAGGAAAGGATCCTACAAAAGTTGAGTCATATAGACCTATAAGCTTATTGTCTAATATATCAAAGCTGTTTGAGAAGCTGTTAGTGTCAAAATTAACCCCAATTTTAAATGTAAATAGATGTATTCCAAACCATCAATTCGGCTTTAGAAGAGAACATAGCACAATTGAACAAACCCATCGTATAGTAAACGCCATAAGAAAAACCTTTGAAGAAAAAAATATTGTTCCGCCCTCTTCATCGATGTTTCTCAAGCTTTTGATAAAGTCTGGCATGAAGGCTTATTACATAAATTGAAGCTAAATTTACCAGTAAACACACACAAGCTGTTAGAAAGCTACTTAGTCGGTCGAAAGTTTATTATTAAAGAAGGTGCTTTTATAAGTTCTCCTCAGCCAATTGACGCTGGAGTCCCTCAGGGAAGCATCATGGGCCCACTGTTATACCTAATATATACCTCAGACATGCCAACAAACAACCACACCCTAACTTCAACATTTGCTGATGATACAGCTTTTTTAAGCGTGCACGAAAACTGTCATGAAGCTTCTCGCTACTTGCAGGATCATATATTTGAACTGGAAAAGTGGTTAAAACAATGGAGGATAAAGGTTAATGAGCAAAAATGCGTACATATAACATTCACCTTGCGTCGGGAGTCATGTTCCCCTATTAAAATCAATAATCAATTAGTGCCCCAACAATCGCATGTAAAATATCTCGGAATTCATCTAGATCGGCGTTTAACATGGAAATGCCATATAGAAGCAAAACTAACACAAATGAAACTAAAAGCAATTCAACTTAATTGGCTTATTGGAAGAAACTCTGTTCTTAGTCTCGATTGTAAACTTCTACTTTACAACTCTATCTTAAAACCAATTTGGTGCTACGGTATTCAGTTATGCAGGACTCATCAGACAAGAAGAGCACTAAACATCTACATATGTGAACAGAAACCGTGAAGAGAAAAATTTTCGTCTAGCATTGGCAGGACAAAAATAAAGTATTAGTATAAGATTTGATTAATTATTGTTAGTTCATATTTAATATATGAAGATTCAATAAATAAATAATTAAAAAAAAAAAAAAAAAAAAAAAAAATATCGCATAATAGCCTAATTTGATGTGATCCATCAATATGGATCGCGATCCCAATATCACAATATATATTGAACGTGTACCAGTGCCCTATCGCGAACATGGCTAAAACTCGCAATATTGGAACCAACCCTAAAATTTATTTGAAATCGCTAAATCGGATAAAAAAACAAAATGTTGGAAAAATAACATAAAAAGCGTTAACAAATAAGCTTAATGATGAAGAAAAAACTTTTTGTCATGAATTACAATCAGGGAATTCCATTTTTTTCATAACTTGTATTTTGTTCTCGACAAATAAAAAACAGCATGTTATAGGGATGGCAAGAATTTTTATACATGCACCTTTCCAGAAGGTGATATTTTTTGTGTAGAAAAGAAACAATGTTATAAATGCATTTTTTTATTATCTTGCCATTTATCCCTTAAATTTATATGCATTACTTGGTTTATTTTTCTAACTAGCGGTTTTAAGTCTTGCTAGTAAAGAACCCTTGTATACCTTGTTCATTTTGTTTATGTAGTTAACGTACTAACATTTAAAACACCGCAACAACAAAATGTGGTTGAAACATCACACAAAAAACGGTAGTAAACACGTGTGTCAAATTAACCAGAATAAAACAGTTGACGAAACCAGTGAAAACCTTCGTATAGGAAGGCGCGAGCTTCCAGAATCCGCTCCAGAGCATTTTGGTCTCCACCAGTAAAAGTCTGAGTTTTATAAGGTTCTCCACCAGTCAAGTTGAGTTATTATTTGTTCTCCACCAAACAAATACGTTTGTTTATTAAAACCCTTAATTTCTTTAAATTACCGTATTTTAAATGAAATTACCTTGCTATCTTTTAGGACTCCAAATTACCGTAAAAAGGGTAATTACCGTACGGTTAACATCACTGGACGAAACTTTATCTCCCTTTTCGTCTCAGGAGATTCTTTAATTTCCAATACTTACGAAAAGGACACTCAAAAAGTCGTAAAATCGTATGAAATAAAACCGAGTTCTACAAAACACAAAGGGTGAAAACCGTTACTATGTATTTCTGTTTTATTTTTGAACGTACTTATGTACATATAAAATATGTACATATTTTATATATCCTTTGAATATACAAACATACTTAAATACATACTTACATGTATGCAGTACATATGTATTCGTATTATAATTTAACATAAACAAAGAATTATCTTCATATGAATTTTGAACATGTTTTAAGTATTCTCATTTCTAAACCCGCTAAACCTATTTTTGTTGCACCCCTAATATATACTTTGTAAGGCAAACGGATCATACTTTTACCTAAGAGTAACGAGGCCTTTATTCAACTAACAAATATCATGAAGTAAAATTGAATTTTTATGTATGTACTTTTTTAAATTTTTTTCTTAGATACGTTCACTTTGTTTTAACAAAGAATTTCGCGAGATTGCAGCTTTATCCTTAAATGGTTACATTCATGTCTTCAATGCTGAAACCTTTAAACAAAAATTATCCCGTAAACTGCCAAATTGCCAAGATAATGTTAGTATAGCGTACCACAGCGATGGTCTCTACGCAATAGGTTGTCGTTCATATACAATACTGCTAGACACGAGAACCTTGCAGGTATTCAAATCAAATATTTAAAATCTCACTTCTTAATATTTAAGTTTTTTTTTAAGACAATAAAAAAAATAACCTCGCGTTATAGTGGTTGTGGCATAAGAGCAACATCTTTTGAGGGTAATCTTTTGACGGTGGGTACCGGTTTGGGTATGCTTTTGTTTTATGATATACGTGCCGGTAAATATTTGGAGAGTAGTGTTAATGCTTCACGAACGGTAACATTAAAATGCAGTAAAGGGATAGTGGTAAGTTTATTTTACTTAGTACACTATTTTTAAGTTTCAATTTTATGATGTTAAAAATGTTGTTGACATACTAATATTTTTACTTATAAGTATCCGGAAGATGAAATGGATGGATTTAATGTTAAATATGTACCCGCTATTTATACACACTGTTATGATAGCACTGGTATGCGTTTATTTGCTGCTGGCGGCCCTTTACCAGCCACTTTAGTTGGAAATTATGCTGGCGTTTGGCAATAGTGTTAAACGCCATACTGTTATAATATCGGTAAGAGGAAAAGTTATACAATTGTGAGAAATTAAAACTGACTATTTTTTAAGTAAATATTTAGTAATTTATTATTAAAAATTTTTAACCATTCAGCAGGCATGGGCGCTGTCAATTGCTTTTTATAATTAATTACGCGTCTAATCACTAATTACCAATTATGTATATGGAATTTTAAATTGGTGAATTTAAATTGCCAATTACGGGAAATTTGTAATTGGTGACCGCCAATGAGCAATTACATGTAATTTGTATTTGGTTATTGTAATTTACAAAATGCATGTAATTGGTAAAAAGTAATTTAAATGATTATGGCCTATATGTTAGGCCATTCAAATTTAATAAAGTAAATTAAATTAAAAAATTAAATTAAATTAAATAATTCAATTAAAGGTAAATGATGAAAATTATGTAATTATTTCTTTCAGAGTATTAATTATCAATACAATATACAAAATATAGAAAAAGGCTAATATAAACAAAATATGTAACTTATTGTTAGGGTCTGGATTTATACGCAAATGCTTGTTTTTTTCTCTAAAACATTTAAATACAGTAATTTTTTGTTGAAGAATTTATAAAAATATTTGCATATTTTGAGTTAATTTATTTTTTTGGCATTTATTTATAAAAATTGTATATAAGTTTGTATATTATGTTGATTTTTGCTGAATAAAACATATTTTTGCATATTTATTTGGTGATATAAAAATAATAATTGTTTCTATTAAAGGCAAACACAGTTTTAAGTACTCAAACAGAACTTCAAAATTATGAATTTAGTAAAATTGAAAGTTAACATTTTCTGCTCAGAAAAACATCCCATACAATTTTTCTGTTTTCAATGTAATAAAAAGAATATTTTGTCGTTATTAAATTTTTGAAAAGAAGTAATTATCATTCATGTTATTCGATTTACTTTTTTTTATAAATTAACTGCAACTACACATTTTACGAATTACGTGTTATTAGTAATTGACATTTATTAATTACTTATTACAGTAATTGGTAAAAGCTTATTACCAATTCCTTGTAATTGTAATTGGTACTTCAAAATTCAATTACAAATACTAACAATATTAATTGTTATTAAAAGTAATTGGCAACGCCTATGTCTGCAATAAAACTATATAAAACAACAAGAAAGTATAGTCGGCCAAGTCCGACCATATGATACCCTACATCACACTATTGTTATTTTCGTGTACCCTTTTTGGGACCCATGGGCAGTCATGAACCCGCCAGAACAAAATTATGTTGTGACGTTTATATTCATGTAAAAGTTCTTTGTGCTGAATATCATTTAGATATCTTCATCTATATGAAATTTGTTTGCATTTAATTGATTTTCATAAACCATTTATAATTTTAACAAGCATTTATTAAGGAAATTTTTCAAAAAAAAAAAAAAAAAATTAATTTGTAAACCTTTATTAAATTTAAAATATTTTAATGAATACAGGCATTATTCTCTAAAACTAAAGACTCACAGATTAAATTAAAACCCGGAATATAATCCTATAATCGGCCCTACAGTGGTTTTTTATTATTGAGATCTTATATGCTTTTTACACTGGTAAATTTAGGTGAAACGCATGAAAAATGTAGAAAATAAGAAAAAGTAAGATTACACAGTACAACACATGATTTCGGGACTCAATTCTGATAATTGTTTATGAAAGTAGACCCAAAAAGAAGAACTTCTGCATCAGTAGTTTGGTCAAGGTACATCAAATAATAATTTAAAAATTTATTTGAAGTTAGTTAGTATCGTATAGGGGAATTTGTCACGTTTAAGGCTCTTTTCTTTGTCATAACTCGAGAACCACTAGTCCAAATAAGCTGAAACAAATTTAAAAAAATTACAATTGCTTTTATACAACGTTTCGCTACATAAGCAACAGTTTCGCAGTTATAAATAAATGTATGAAGAAAAAGAATGAAATTCATACCTATACTTAATTGTGAATAAAAGCGTTCATCGATTTTCATGATTTATGTCTCATTTTGTTCATAGGTTATGTGACATTTTACGTGAAAGTAATAGGACTTGACACTTTTTTTAGCAGAAAACTGACACAGCAAAATGTCAGCGCAACATCATACCGACAACGCCAAGCTGATTTTCAGAAATTTTATCACACTGAACAAAACATGCCCTTGAATATAACCAGCCCAATTATGAAAGAAAAACTCCCCGGGAGTTTTCTCCCTTCTCCCATTTTTCCTATGTTAATTCAATTGTAGAAATGGGAAAAGGGAAAAAACTCCCAGGGAATTTTGATTCATAATTGGGCTGAACGTCTATCTCGGATGATGATGCAGACTCAGAACATTAATATGAACAAAATAAGGTCATCAGAACCACAAGCGTCAACTTCAACGAGGATGGATAGTGACAATAATTGAAAATGTTCTAAATTTTGTTTCCATGCATAGATAACATATAAAAATCGCATATTTTCTGTGTAAGAATAGCTGTAATATGAATCGGAATGTTTATTTTCATGCAAAATAAAGAATCAATAAAAAAGTCATTAATGTTTTTTCCAAAGGATTTTTTATGAATTAAAAATAAAAAATTTAAATTTTTTGGGCAAAAAATATTTCTTTTCTTCATACATTTATTTATAACTGCGAAACTGTTGCTTATGTATGAAAGGAATTGTAATTCTTAATTTTTTTTAAATTTGTTTCAGCTAATTCGGACTAGTGGTTCATGAGTTATGACAAAGAAAAGAGCCTTAAACGTGACAATTTCCCCTATACGATACTTACTAACTTCAAATTAATTTTTAAATTATTATTTGATGTACCTTGACCAAACTAATGATGCAGAAGTTCTTCTTTTTGGGTCTACTTTCATAAACAATTATCAGAATTGAATCCCGAATCAATCACCTGAAAAATGTTGTACTGTGTTATTTAACTGTTGGTGCAAATAAATACAAAATATTAGTAGGTCCCACAAAAGTATAACCTACAGCAGTTTCCATTGCTAAAACATTTGCTATTTCTGAGTCAACGGAACCGTTTCGGCGTACATGAGGGTACACATCGCAGCTCGGTTGCAATTAATTTTCGATGTCAGCTAAGGTATCTTGTGAAAATTCCTCGAATAGGTTGTCCTTAAATAATTTTATATAGGGTCGAAGAGACAGTTATCAGAGCCATGAGTTTTTTTTTATAATGCCTCTAATACGATTTACAACTCAACTCTAGTTCAGTTGGAATTTTACAGTTTTATGTATTACGGTTTACAACTCTGTTGTATTGCGGTTAACAAAAACATAAAAAAAATAATTAACTGCGCTATATTCGGCTATGCCGAATCTTATGTACCCTTCACCATGGTGTTTAAATACATATTATTATGGTTAAAATATATATAATACATATATATAATTATACATACATATATTTAAACAAACTTAATTCTAAAAAAGGGTATGATAATATCGTCCCCTTAATAAAACAATAGTGTATACGCATGTACACCATTATTTTTTTATTGCATAATAAGAATCTACATAACTGATTCTAAATGTGGTCAAAATTTGGTTGAATTCTACTTCCACAAAGTGGGTCAAAAGATTAATTGAAATATTATTGTATAATTTCGTGTTTGAAATTTTTCATTAACAATTGTGTAAGTGCAGGTATGGTGTTTTACTTAGTTGTTACTCTGAATATCATTTCAAAGAAAAGTAGGGTATAAAAAGCATACACTATTTTTATTATTCACAATTTTTATTATTTCATAACAAAATAAAATCTAAAAATAACGTATATTGATATACACAATTTTTTAATAATATATTTGGTGTTAAATATTCAAATAAAAAAATAAAATAGTGTATACCATACAAAATAAAATAGTGTATTATGATTTTCATACATATTATAAAACAAATAAAATAGCCTAAGTGACATCATGGTACTTTGAATCCCATTTATTTGCAATTAAAGCACTTGTAAATTAATGAAATATCATCTCCTAGTAGCCTGATGATTCCATAACATATTTAAATGACCACAACTCAAATATATCGATTATTTTCTGAGATATTAGTGTTTTCCCATTTGTCTAATAACTTTAAACTCTATTATCTCGAAATGGAAAAAAATTATACACTATTGTTTTATTAAGGGGACGATATAATAAAAAAAAGTCTTTTAATGATTTTAGTATTTTGGTCATATAAAGTTAAATAACAAATTTAATGATGTTTTAAATAAAAAAAATTCTACATTTTTAAATAAAAAAAAATTATAGATACAAAAAAAGTTAATTGATGCAAAGTGTGTGTGGGATTCGAACCCGCAAACTCACAGAAAATGATTTGCAACAAAGCAGCTAGACCATTCAGTCACTGACAGACATGAAGTAACATCATTAAATAAGGCATTTAAAATATTTTCTTAATCTTAACTTATTGCTTTCGTAGTTAGTAAAATTTTCTTAAATAAACAAACAAGCTATATTTTCTGGTGATTTAGTAAATTATTCTTTACGTAAACATTTCAGCATAACATGGCAACACTGTGTGGACAACAAGCGTCCAATTATAAAATTAACTGCCAATTTCACGATATCGAAAGAACGCCTTCAAAAACAAAGTTTTAAGAATTTGTTTTTGTTTTCAATGTAGGTGTGCGAAAGAAAGGTTCTTTCGTATTTAGTGAAATAGGCAGTTAATTAATTTTTAAATCGTTTTTTAAAATCTAAAAAAGTTAAAAAAATTTTTTTTTTTTGAAAAATTGGGACAGCTGAGCTTCGAACCGGCATTCAGCTTGCTAGGAGTCTTTTACTAATTTTTTTACGTCACACATGCCATTGACGTACAAAAATATATCAGTCATTAGAAAAATGATAAAATAATAAATAATATTGAAAATAACAGAAATAATAAAATGTCAATATTAAATAAAATATAATCCGTTACAAACTCCCCCTTTGGCGCACCTGACCACGACCCGAGTGGTGCTTCAACTTTCAATTTAACGTCTACTAGGCTTTTCTAGGCCGACTACGTCTCTTCATGGGATGAACTGGCATTGGAGGCTGCTGGCTAATAGGTACCGAGTGTGATCTTCAAATAAACCGGTGAGGACACTTCATATGATGTTGATCCAATCTTTCTGGTTATTATGTAGGGTCCATCACGCTTAGGAACGAATATTGATTTCATACCTCTGGCCATGTTACCTAAAACGTGAGTTGTGACCTGTACGTCAGTATAATCATTAAATTTTGGTTGGGGTCTTCTCTGTTGATCAGATATACTTTGTTCTTGTCCTGCATTATCGCCTCAGCTTCTTTTGCGTATAGAGCAATTCCATATGAAAGCGATCACCTTTTGGACGACCCCTCCGATTTTAAAATAAATAGTCTCAATCGATTGCCCAGCAAAAAATAATGTACCTACATATTTTTTTTTTTTTTTATAGTGACTGGTTTAGTGGTGGTGTACACCACTGTCATGTGACAAAATTGAAGAATTCTTCATAAGGGACCTCATTGAAAGTTGTTTTAAAAAAAACAGTGATAGCTCGTTGGAAAGGTATTGAATCAGGCTTTAATTGAAAAATAAAATTTTCCTAATTTTTCTTAGAAATTTACCTTTAAATTTTCCCAAGAAAATTAAATTTTTCGATTTTCCACAGAAGCTCCTAAATTTTCCGGCTAATTTTTTTTTTTGGATTCCTCATAATTTTTGCTTTAAGAATCAGCAATAAAAAAATGGGCCCCGACTCCTTGTTTGGACAGGAGAAGAGCATTTAAGAGACCACCTTGTTAAAAATACATTTTAAAAATTATTTTACAGTTAAAAATACATGAAGAAAAAATCTTTCTTATTTTGCTGCTTATACTTAATTACAATATTTATTAAAAATTTCAATTGTCTTGGCATCATTATAAAATTAAAGTAACTTTAAATTTAGCACGTCGGCAGACGAAGAGTACCGCTTTACATTAATTGACATATCAGAAATATTTGGTATGAAGCAATGAAACTTTTGCGTTCCAGTTATAGTTTTGACATTATTATATCTGTTTTGAATTCGTCGCTCCATGGCATCGTGTTCTTTTTGAGTGCATAAAACTGTGTTAATGGCAATTTCCTTGCTTTGAATTCACGAAAACAAATGTTGTACATTTAAGATCTGGTCAGTATATGGCCTTTGCAAACTTGCCTTAGTCGCCATGCGTTTTAGGGTTCCCCCATAACGCATCGCATGGGCCCTTACCGTGGGACGTCGCGAAAAAGTGCCACTCGACCTTGCAGTTTTGTTCTTCTTCAATTATGCAAAGATTGTAAAAATTTTTTTTATTCTTGTACTGAGAAGCCGCGCCGTCTGAGAAAAACGTTACTTTGTCGATTGCATCGAATTTTGATCTTAAGAATTCAAACAGTTTCATTTGAAATAAATAAACGGACACATAATTATGAGCTAAACTCTCCGCGACAACAACAAGGCTTACGGTCTGTATTTCGTTATATTCGTTTTTGAAATAAATGCAAAAAGGATGCACCGTGCACTGGTCGTTTGCCCAGTGATAAGCCTGAATTTCATCCTGAACGAGAAAAGTGTAATTCTCGGCAAAGTCGCTTATCACAATGAATTCATTTTGGGCTAATTTCTCCTTACTTTCCTTTAGAAATTTCGATTACATCTCGGATATGAAATGGTGCGCCTTCAGTTCATTCAACTTGAATCCGAATTCCTCGATGAATTCCGGAATCTGCTTTACCACGGTCTCAAGGGAACATCTGCCGCTGCTAATTATCCACTGTTTGAAATGCACCTCCTGAATTAACAGCTGTTCAAACTTTTCCGCCAAATATTGCTCTAGCTCGTCAATCTTCGGACAATTGTCGCATTTGGACAGATGACAATTTTCCGTGGGGTATGCGCACAACGACTTCGACAGGAGGTCCCTATATGTTTCAATTTCACCGTGAAATACTTTCAATTTCTTGCATGGAAAGAAAATTAATTTGATGTTTTGATGAAACATGCAAACGCAGTATGAATGCGTTCCGTGCCTGTCTAATGCCAGCACGCATTCTTTTGGTCGTAGGATGGCAAACTTAGAAAATCCCACTTTTCCTGCTGGGTATTTCTCATTGAACTGATGGTATGCTTCGGATAGATTACATAATAATAATCTGCGCTTCTTGTGTACTTTTTCTCCATCTTCACGTGTGATAACATAGTCACGTGTACCTGGGTAGGCGCGGCTGTTGTCATCATTGCAGTAAAAATCTTGAATCAATTTCACCGTTGCTTCGCTGAGGGTCCTTGAGCCAAATTTCTTGGTGGGAGTCGCCAATATGCCCTTCTGTCGAACTAATTCTTTGCTTCTTCTCGCGATGTAAAAAGATGTTTGAAACTGTTCAGAAATCTGGCGTATAGACCATGATTGAGGCAGCACAGATAAAATGAGATATTTCTCCGGAAAAGTGGTCGCTAAATTGAATTTTCTTTTCAACTGCTCAATCATTTGTTTGCCGTCATCAACGTCATCTGCTTGACTGCATTCGTTATCAGAGCCTTCATCAAATATTGTCGCGATTGCACTCATAACCTTGCCTTTTTTCTCTTTCCTGTATGTTTCACTTCGCAACTTTCTTTTTCTAATAGGCGTTTCACCTAAAGTGGTAATAGCCTCATTCAAAGGACTCAAAGACATATTGACCATCGGAATGTCTGCCTCACTATCAGATGAAACATTTTGTTCACTTGTCATTTCACTCTCGGATTGTGGCTGCATTTGTTTCAATGCATTCGCTTGTTGAGACAAATCGATTTTACACTTGGGGCAAATGAATTCTGCTTCTTCACCGTATTTTATATTTAATTCATTCATGTATCGCTTCGAAACACCAGTTAATTTTAATACTTTTATCTTTTTCGAACGATGTCCACTCTTGTTAAACGGATTGCAGCAAAATTTATTCATTTTACTTTAAATTGTCTTTACAGCTTCACTCTTTACTTTACAAAAAAAAAAACACTAACACTTTCACGTTTAGTATTCAACTGAAATTTGACTCAGAGTGTGTGAAGTATTTATATTTATTTTTTGGTAAAAAATAGGTAAAAAAAAATAAGCGATATTTGCTTTTCTTTAATAGGAAAATTGTTGCGGGTTAAGCCCATTGAAATGACATATGTCATAAAATCCAATTTTTTTTTTACTTCGGGCGAAGAAAACAAATGATTGGGGGGGGGGCAAGGAAAAAAGTAAAAACACGCGCTATTTACCTACAATTCCATAGTAAACGTGTTGTGTTTTCCTTTGGAATGACTATTAAAGAAAA
Organism: Pollenia amentaria; assembly: GCA_943735925.1. Classification (NCBI taxonomy): domain Eukaryota; kingdom Metazoa; phylum Arthropoda; class Insecta; order Diptera; family Polleniidae; genus Pollenia; species Pollenia amentaria. The sequence continues at coordinate 89,691,272 of OX031006.1, forward strand.
AAATCCAAATTTAGTAAAATTGTGTTGTTGTGTCTTCTTTTTATGGGTTTTTAAAGATTCAAGTTGAAAACACAACAATTAGGCCAGTTTTACAATTCTGGAATGTTAAGTTTCTATGACTATACAACCGTAACCGGCGTAGGAAATAGAACTAAAGGTATGTCGACGTACGACGTAGGTAAACTTTTACGTTTGGGTGTGCCATAATATTAAGTATTACACCGGTGGTTCGCCAACGTATCTACGTCGTATGCCAACACCCTAATACGGAGCAATGTGATTCCTACGTTCTCCAGTTCATGGTTATCAGAAATGATTCACTGTTTTATATTTTTACTCACCTTTAGTTGCATTTCAGCATAAAAAAAATGTTTTCTGAAATACGCCCGAATAAATAATGGTGTATGCCGCCACAAACAAATGAATGACAAAACCGGTGTCAGTATTATGGGAAAATCTTTTATTAAAAGAATTTTACACTGCTAAGTATAGCTGACAGGAATTTAAAAAAAAAATTATATTTGGGCTTGTGCACAAGATGTATGCAGCTGTCGGGTAACTTTTTCTTTGGTTGTAGTGTTCGGCAAGCTGAAAAAAAAGAAAGTTAAAGATTAGATTTGTGTGCTAAGAAAAATGAAGGAAGGAACGATACATTTCGTTACTTACATGTAGTTTCCTTTCGAGTATCCATCCATTTGTGTACAGTGTCCCAAAAAACTGAAAAAAAAGAAAAAAAGGTAGCTAGTCGGAAACCTCGCGTGTTCAACCGGCCCGTAACAAAATTTGCGTGAACTACTGGTCATAAAATGTTTTTTAAAAGGGACTTAATTGGTTACTGCCAATAAGCCGACCACAGGTCATAAAATGTTTTGCAAATTTTTTAAATTACGTGTTTTATGACTTGTTTCTGCACGTGTCATTTTAGGCGAAATATTTATTACCTGGTACCTTATTACCGGGTTTGGTGTGCCATAACATCCCACTGCTGCTATTATCCATGGATTTATGGCCGATCTTGTGAAGGCAGGCAGACCATATTCACTACACACTCAACTTGGGGCTCTTAAAAAAAAAATTGATTTTTTCTTCATAAATGTATTTTTAACTGTAAAATAATTTTTAAAATGTATTTTTAACAAGGTGGTCTCTTAAATGCTCTTCTCCTGTCCAAACAAGGAGTCGGGGCCCATTTTTTATTGCTGATTCTTAAAGCAAAAATTATGAGGAATCCAAAAAAAAATTTAGGAGCTTCTGTGGAAAATCGGAAAATTTAATTTTCTTGGGAAAATTTAAAGGTAAATTTCTAAGAAAAATTAGGAAAATTTTATTTTTCAATTAAAGCCTGATTCAATACCTTTCCAACGAGCTATCACACCTTATGAAGAATTCTTCAATTTTGTCACATGACAGTGGTGTACACCAGTCACTATAAAAAAAAAAAAAATATGTAGGTACATTATTTTTTGCTGGGCAATCGATTGAGACTATTTATTTTAAAATCGGAGAGGGGTCGTCCAAAAATTTGCCAATTTTGATCGTTTTCATATGGAATTGCTCTATATGTAAATATCCGCTATCGCCTGCAGATCTGTTTTTTTATACAGAACTGTATAAATATAAAAGGATATATCTTTAGTATTTATCAATCCAAACACATGAATTTGGACTGTACTAAATTGTGGTTGTTTGGAAGTCTTTAAGCGCTTGGAACTTGAAAACTATTGTGCTGGAACTTGGAACTTGAAAATTAGCAGATTGAATAATTAAAACAATTTATTTTTACCATTACTTTTATAACATTTATTGTAATAGATATTGGGAATTATTTCTTTTTCATAAGCAACTTTATTATATTCAACATTTTTTATTTTTCGAATTTATTCTATGAGTTAAATTTCAGTGTATAAAGTCATTTTTAAAAAAATTTAAGGAATAGCTATTACAAAAAGCTTTATAAAATACATAACTGAAATTTAACTCATAGAATAAATTCGAAAAATAAAAAATGTTGAATTTATTGTAATATTTATACTAGAACTAAATACAAGTTATGATGACTTAATCTAAATAGTGAGTTACAATTTAAGCTGTAATAAAATTAGCCAATTAAAAATTAAATGGAAATATGATACAGTCGATATGAAGGGTATTCCATTAGCGCAGTTTAAAATTAGGGGTATTCAATGTGTATTACAGTAACTTCTAAATAATTTATATGTGATAACTTAGGAAATAAAGTAACTATGAACATTCTCCACAGCGTTGAACAAGTGTTCAATAGCGTTGAAGTTAGGGCTGATAATATAAGCTGAGTTTAGACATCTAGGATGAATCTATGCACTTGCTGTCGGGGCAATGGTGTTGGTGTTATAGTGCTACCTTGTAGTTCGGTGTTTTCTTGGGTGATCTCGGTGGACGTGATTTTAATTGCATTGCATCTGCCCTTACATCTACCCAGTATTATGACAAGGGTTAACAAACTAATTGAGAGTGTTAAGTACGCAACTGCGTGATTGTGTTGTTGATGGGAGCTTTACTTATTTGGTAAATCCAACAATTGCTGTTCCTTTAATGATTTCTGCAGGGTGGATATCTGCCTTATATTTTTGGCATATTCACTATCCATAAATGACAAGTAAGGGGGCTACTCTCTATTGCGATGCGAATACAATTTCGATGCGAAAGCTAAATGTCAACTTGGTACCCTCTATCACTTTCGCAAAATTGTTTGAAAATTAAGCAATACTGGTAATAAAAATCAAAGATAGCGCAGATTTCCAGTAATGAAATGGCAAAATATGATGAAAAATTTAAATTGGAAAGTTAAATAAAATAAATAATGATGATTTGCGAAAAGAAATAAATAAAAAGATGCGAAAGACAAATGTGCAAACGCATTAAAGAGTACCAATCACTCGCAATAGAGAGAAGCTGTTGGTTGCTTTTTTACCTCTGATCTTGTACCTCTGATCCAAAATGGTCAATAGTAGTCAACTGCAGTGTTAACAAAAGGGCGAGCAGGAGTCACGCGAGTTTGAGGTAAATTGGCCATAAATTGTTGGATTTGTTGTGTCTTTGCCCTAGTATATCTAATGCATTTTTGCACTGTAGATCGTACCATTATTTTGCCCTTTATTCGCCAAAATCGTTGTCGTATGAAGCATAGCAGTGCTTGCGGTCTGCAATGTTTGTTCTCTTCAATAGATTTAAAAAAAGTCGTAAATCGTCTGGCGATTATTTCCGCGTATATTTGTACACCTGGTGCTACAAATAGCTCGTTTTAACTATTTTGTCAAGAGAATGCTCTGTATTTGAGATAATTTTAAACGCCGTACCATTATATCCAGACGATCTTGCGTGATTTCATTGTGACTGCATGGAACCGTGATGCATGACGGTTGATACATTGAAGTAGCTGGTCCACCCGCTTCAACAGAATGAATTATTGAGGGAATATGTTCTGTTGGTATTTGGCTATACGGAACAGGAATTTCATCAGAATGTGGCAGCGGAAATCGAGCATATGCTGTTTGAGTATAAGATATATAAGTCATTTTTCTTCTGTTCATACCCGCTGTATAATTTATGCACGCATAACACTCATCTTCAACATGAACTATGGGATCTCTCCAAATCATTGGAACACCAAATGGCATAGAGTCTCCATTGTTTCCCCACTTATTTAAATGGTAAATGCAGTGTGTACACCCTATTGATGGTGTCCAACTCTTACCATATAGAACACAGAAAAATATGATTCATACAAGGTACTTGTTTCAATAGTGATTTTACGGCGACTTGGCGTATTTTTATATTTCCCACACACATTACAAAAGTTAATAGAAGTTTTATGACAGGATCATTATAGGGGACCAGCATTTGATGTTTTGCATCGTACGATATTGATGATGCCTCTAATCGACCCCATACTCTCAGTATCCTTCTTTCAACGAGGAATGGAGACAGACTACTAATTGTACACTTTTGATTCACATCGTTTTGTTTCTGAAGTTGTTCAATTTCTTGTGAGAAGTCGGAACTCTGAATTTTTTGTATAATTAAGAAAAGTGAGTTATCTAATTCCTTTGAAGTCAAACACAAGTCCTTTGGACGAAGTATCCTTGGTGTCCTTAGAGTGATTATGAATCTATTGACAAAGGCTACAACTCTTTGCAGGGTCTTGAGTGAATTTTTGTGATTGATTCTGTATATAACATAACCATTAGCTGATAGATACTTCAATTGCTGAAATGGGAGTTATCTTTTTTTTCTCAATGTTTTGATGGAAGGCTAGTTGCGGCACAGTATTTGGAGGCCATGACTCTTCCCTTCCTTGGAGAAAAAGTGGCCCATAAAGCCAAAGATAGATAATACATCCTTTGACCTGACATGTCGCCATTGATAAGCCAACGTTATTGACTGGATTGTTGATATTCTGTTGGCCACAAAGATGTTAAAAGAGGAGGATTATGAGTTTACCCAGGATAATACGATCTCAGAATAAGTCCATATATATATTGGCTGATATTGTAACTTGAGGTCGGCCTTTATTCTAGCTGCAAGTCGGTCCGCTAACAATGCTGCTCAGAGTTCCAGTCTAGGTAATGTCTGTTGTTTCAATGGAGCCACTCGTGATTTTGCACACAGCAGTGGTACGATCACACGTCCATCCTTGAGTATTGTGCGAATATATGACACCGCACCATATGCCTTGTGCGATGCGTCTGCAAATACATGCAGCTGAGTTTTTACTGGAATATCTCCACTGAAAAGATGACGTGGTATTTTAAAAATATTTAGATTACTAAAATAATTTCTGAATGCCTTCCAGACTCCGCAAAGATTATCAGGTAGCGGCGCATCCCAATTTAGGGCTTGTTGCCACAATTGTTGAATAAAGACTTTTGTTTTAACCACCACAGGTGAAAGAAGACCAAGAGTGTCAAATCGTTTTGCTATATCCGAAAATGCAGTATGCTTCGAAATTAACTGGAGTTGGTTGAGTTTCACCTTAAAGCAAAATTGATCGGCCTTGGGCAACCAAAATAGTCCCAGTGTTTGGATGGTGTTTGTGTTGCTACTGTTGAAGTCCAAATTGACTTCTTGGTCACCAGTATCAATATTTTTAAGCAACTGTGAATGGTTTGTGCATAATTTTTTTAACTGAAACCATGTTGCTTTAAAATGGTGATGAGCTATGATGAGTGCAGCATTGAGGCTATCAGACCCTCTAAGACCATCGCCAACATAAAAAATATCTCTTAGCATCTGAAAGCCGTGTGGAATTTGACAGCGGTTTCAAAAAATAATTGATGGTTGCGTTTGGATTTTCGCTCCAGATAATCGATTGGAGTTGATGGTTGCTTGGATCGAGTAAATTTTGGCGATACATCTTTTCAATATCTGTTATAAATACGAATTTTGGTAATCGGAATCGGAGGAGGATTGGAAATAAATCACTTTGGACCATTGGACCAATGAACAGAAAATCATTCAATGAGTGCCCTGATGAAGTTTTTGCTGATGCATCAAAAACCACTCTGAGCTTTGTGGTCGAGCTCTCTGGTTTTAATACGCAGTGGTGGGGAATGAAGTATTTTGGACCACACAAGGTATCGATATCGACCTTTTGCATATGACCTAGTTGCTCATATTGCTTCATGAACTCTATATACTGTGTCTGGATGGCTTCATTTTTCAAAAGTTTACGCTCTAGGCTCATAAATCTTGTAAATGCCATGGCGTGCGATTCACCTAATGCTTCTAGGTTCTCCCGAACAGGGAGTCCTACTACATATAAATCGGCCTTTTTAGTAAGCACATGCTGATTCAAATCTAACTTGCATAGCTTGTCGGAAGGTGAAAGTGGTCGTTCGCTAACCTCAAGCTCATCTATCTTCCAGAGTTGTTCTATGGTTTCTTCTAATGATGTAGGGGAATCAAACATCGCACATGTGAGTGCTCATTGTAGATTTAGTTAGTTATGGTCTTTCAGTTATTGAACCACCTATAATCCAGCCGAGAACAGTATTCTGGAAGACAGGTAAGTCGTCACCGGCAGTATAGTTTAAAAAACCGGTCGACTGTTTTATCCAGGTTCAACAAAACCTTCGGGTTGTTTAATATAAATATCATAGTCTAACTCATACTCATCGTGTAGGAACGCCTTCTTTATATATTTATATATAAATTGTTTAATTTTTTGCTACTTGCAATGACCAATACACTGCGAAATGACATCTGCTTTACAACTGGCGCAAAAGTTTCATCGCAACTTTATTCATACTTTTGCGAAACACAAATCTCGCTTTGAACTTTTTTACGCCAACATTTTGTTTAACTTTGAAGACAGATTTGCAGACAGTTATTTTGATATTTTTAGTTATTTCCATCTAGTCCCATATTTTATTATTCTGCAGTGCACTTCTGGGTCCCGATAATGCCTTACTATTCCTTTTTTGGTTATCACTGGTACAGACTTTATATCCGAACCTTTTGGGAGGTTCACCTTTGCTTCGTCTTAAAATAGTTCAAGGTGTATTATCTAAATTACTGTTCTATTTTAAAACATTAGGCGAGAGAAAATCTCTGCATTCTAAAAACTTAACAACACGACTAATAATAACTTTATTAGAATCGCAAGTCAAGAGCCGTAAAGATTTGAATTCATCAGCATATCCAACTAAAAGACAATTTAGAGCAACGTCATCCAATTTTCTGCGCTTTTGCTTGCTATTTATTATTTTTTTATTTACTTCGATGATCGAGAAAAATTACATTTTTTGATTAAAATAAACCCGTACTAAGTCATTGCAGCTTGTCAGTAGGTAAATTAACAGTAAAATCTAAGTTATTCTTAAGAATATTGATTTATTAAAATTTATCAAAAAATAAAAATGAATAAAATGTTAAAACTAATTACAAAATTCATTGCTAGTTTAAAATGAAATAATCTTTCAAAACTTTTTTTACGTTAATGTTATCTGACTTCGTAATGACATCTATAGGTAATGTGTTGAAAATAGTAGACAGTGTTGCTGCTAGTGTTTTTCTCCCATATTCGTTATGAATTTTTTTGGTTTTATATCTTCCTTCCTTTTTTTTCTTGTTTCATATTTATGGTCGATTCTTTTTAGAAATCTGCTCTCTTTATTAAATTCGATCGCTAGTGTAGTTTTATATATATTGTTAACATTAAGTACGTGTCGATCTTTTGCTTTCATGTTGATTGTTTTTTTTTTTAACATTTTTAGAAGTTTGTTTTAAGTTTGTTACAGTACACCGAATTACCCCACGCTGTGTGATACCATGTCTAATATGTGATTCTGCCAGTGAAAAGTATGCTTGTCGTAATACCGCAATGTTTGAACAGTAACTCAATTTGTGAAGCATAAAAGAAGCTTTCCTGAGCTTTTTCCTTGTCTCCTCGACATGTTCTTTCCTTTTAAAATGGTTATCAACATGCACTCCAAGGTACTTGTATGTGTTTACAATTTCGATTATTATGTTACATTTATCATTATCATAGGAAATATTATTCATTCTGTTTTTGTGAAGGCAAAACATGCTATGAAATTTTATCTTTATATCTATGTTTAGGGGATTTAAATGCATCAGTTTAGTTTCAGTCAGTAGCATTTATTATTAACCTACAGTCATGACACCATCGAATGGCGATGTCAAATTGTTGTTGCATAATTTTTGTTGCATCTTCTACGTTTTTTTGCAACAACAATCGCAGTATTATCTGCGTACTCAAATATTTTACATTTTGACAATCTATTGATAAGTTCGTTGGTATATAACAGGTATAGCAGTGGTCCTTATTTTGATCCTTGTGGTACACCATGATCCATAATTGCTTCATTGCTACAGTAGTTTTTGATTATAACACGGAACCTCCTTAGTAATAAGTAGTTTTTGATAAATGCGTTACAGTGTCCTCTTATGCCAATTGTATGGGGGGTGCTTTAATACCATGGGAGATAAGGCCATGATGGCTTTATCTCTCATTCAAAAGGGAGATAAAGTGTTTTATTTTTTTTGTTCATTTGAATGGGAGATAAAGCCATCATGGCCTTAGCTCCCATAAGTAATATTAGAAAATGGCTTTATCTCACATTTCAGTTTTGAAGAACTTTTGCATTTTACATTGATTAATAGTTTTCTTATTTTTATAAGTAAAAGGTAATGATTTTCCCTTTTACCAAAGTTAAGTATTGAAATCTGGCTTCGCATGCTAAAGTTTTTCTGCGTGGCGGCCTTCGGCCGTGCTTACGGGTTTTCTTCTCCAATAGGACGCGGCAGGTGGCTTCGCTGAATAAAGTTTTCTTAGTTGTTATTTTTTCAATGATAACTAAGGATTTTCCCTTTTACAGAATGGTACAGCATGCATAACAATATTCTGAAAAAATATGGCTTTATCTCTCATATGCGAAAAAAATATAGCTATATCTCTCATTTCGCAAAATTTTAAATATGACCTTACCTCTCAATGATTGGGCAATAAGGCCATTATGGCTTTATCCCCCATTAAATTGAGCAATAAAGCCATCATGGCCTTATCTCACATGGTTTTAAAGCACCCCCCCAATTGAATTTAGTACGTTTAGCAACTTTTCATGGGATAGCGTGTCGAATGCTTTACTAAAGGCTATAAACATAGTAAGGCAATGATTTCTTCTGCTCAGCTGATCGTTAAAGTCAAGAATTTTACCACTTGCTACACTAAAAAAAATCTAAGCGCGTTAAACGGCGCCTTTCAAATAAAAACAATTTTATCACTTTTTAATCACAATTATTTTATTTATAAGAAACCACCAATTTTATTACTTTAATAAGATTACACTAAATTAGCTAACAGACTTAGTACCCGCTATAGCCAAGACTGCCAATTTAATCTACCGTTTGTTGCCTGCCAACCTCTGCCTTCTACGTAAGTCACGTCATATTCAGGTGCATAATTGCTGGTCTAGCACAATTGCATTTTCGGTGTGAATTAGCTGATCGAGCAAGAATACACCGTCTGGTAACCTGACCCTTAAGTAAACCGGACACGCGTAAGGAAGTTGGCGAACAAAAATAATTGCTGATTAAGTTAAATTTATTTTGTTGGCAATGTTGGCCGTATAGTTAACTCCTCCCTCCTTAAATATGACGTGAGCATAATGGTAGTAAGAGCTAACCGTGTCTGGTGTCTTCACGTTTGGTAAGTTTTATCTTCTTCCTGTTTGTTACGCGCCGTTACAAAACTTTCCAAAAAAAATCAAATAACGATCCAAAAGACCGGTCAAGGGGGTATAAAAGCTGGCCCGCTAGCTCAGTAGCAAAATTTATCTTAACCAGGGTTTTGGCACGTAAGCATATAACATACTTCACATCCCGGGAAGTATGTTTAAAATATCACGAAATTTAAAGTATATGTAAAAAAAAATTAAAAATTTTACACCGCTAAGGAAAGAAAGAGAAAACGACCATATTAGACATCACACTGAGTGATGATATGGTTTAGGTGTTTTGCAATATAGGGGTACACTATTCCCTACACCACCCTATGACAGGCTGGTACCCTACACTTTATTCTACCTGTCCCGTTACAAAAACAATCGCTACATTAAGTGTACTTACCGCACCTAATTCTTCTTAGCAACCTTATAATAAAAAATAACAACTCATTTTAATTTTCAATCAATTTTCCAATACATATTTTATTGATCATATTATTAAATTTTTTATGAAATACTTGTTGTCCGCTTTACACGTACGGCAATTTTTGTTTTGTATTAAACAGTATTTAAAATATATAGGTTTGTGCTGATAAAGTCCTTTATATAATTATTTTATATAAAAGTTTATTTAAAAGAATGGAAGCAAACAATAATTATTACAATAATAATTAAATTAGATTTTAATTTATACATGATTTGTAGCAAACTTTTGCGTTTTTAAAAAACTTTTTGATAAAACAAAAAAATTCATTATGGTTTCTTATTTGCCTTGGCTTTGTAATATTATTAATCATTTATAAAGTAAGAAGGGCCCTTTTTTTATTAAACCAATAATTTTCTATTCAATTTTTTTTTCTGTATTACTTTTTATTTTTAAGTAAAAAAAATATGCATGTTCACGGTGTTTATTTTTCTAGCTTAAATTTAATTCAATGAATATTATTAACGCGTGTGTCGTAAAAGTGTATTTTTGGAAAATTTTCCCCTTTTTGGTAACTTGTTATAGCTGGTGTTGAAATGTTTATCCCGGTAGTAGTTGACGGATGTTTGTGGGTCATTCAAAAAAATACATATGTAGGTATTACTGTTTTTGTCAGTGTACTCACTTTTCTTAATAATGGCAAAATCGTAATGGTTATAGCAGGAGCTGGCAGGTAGCCTTGAAGATGTTAATGAAAGTTGTGGGTATAGTAAATGTATTTTAAAGCCTCTCCTTTTTCGAAATTATTCCAAAGACTAGTTAAGCACAAAATGCAAAGAATATCACTTGATTGTATACGTGGGCTTTATAGTCCACCCGTGGCCGTTCTCTGCAATCAACAGGGATGTGAGCTGACTGGAGGTCGGTGTGACGGCTTACTAAATATGGTTCACTTTTCTTCAACACACAAAAAATTTACGGGTGGGAGTTGGCTTTATTTTATTTAACAATATCTGGTAACTTTTATTTTTTTATTAAGCTTTGCCTTTAAATTTGCTTAAAAAAATTAAGTTTAGCTTTTAAATTTGCATAACAAAATTTTGCTTTAGTTTATATTTATTTCGTTTATTTATTTTGTAACCATAGAAGGCTTCTGATATACACTTATTGTTTCGTGTTTAATACATTTTTGCTATAGTACCTATTTGCCAAAAAAAAACTTCCTCACACTTTTGAAGTTAGGAGTTTGATGTTCACTTTTAACTAAATCCGTTCTATTACACTTTTAATAAAAGAACTCGACTAGTTTATTCTTTGACTCGATGTATACGAATGTCTCTTTATTTTCAAAATCTTAATATTAAATAGCAAAATGAATATTAAAACTAAAGTGCTTATTTTATTTATTTCCTAGTTTTATTCTTGGAATTTACTAATTCTGCCGGGCTATAAGTGGAACTGATTCAATTGCATTTTGTAGTTTATTGGTCTACTTTTAATGTGACCACCCACGAAATGCAAGAACAAAAGATTCCGAGAAGTTTAATAGTTCAATAAATTAAATGTATGCTAAGTACGTATGTATGTTTGTATACTTTGTTGTGGACAAATATTCATAAGTACTTATGCATTTTATGGATTAAAAAGAATTGTAAGTGTGACCGTATGTTAAAGAAAATATATGTATATGTAAAATGTGTTTAAAATGTGTTTGTATTATTTTATATAAGTATTTTATTAGGGCGTATCATAACTCCCCCATCGTTAGAGTGAAGCTCCGGTGAACTAGTAATATAAATTCTTTTATTATTTTTAACATAAAATATAATAATGATAGAAATCAATATGACAGTGATTCCAATATTGCTGCCAGTACTTATTATAGAGGTTTTAAGTATTTTATGTTTTACAGTTTTCATTGTTTCATTGAAGTGTATTTCTTTAATAGCTAAGTCAGGAATAGAAATATTATAATCTTTTGTTTTTAAAATAAATTCTTCTAAAATAAACATTTCATTAATATTTACTTTGTAATTTTCATAGTTTCTTAATCTAGTTTTAATAATACAATTTTCAAATTTTATTAAATACGTTTTTAAGTTTTTTAAATTATATAAATTTTTACAGTTTGTTGTTATATTTTCTTGGTAATTTTTAAATATGAGTAAACCTGGATAAATTTTTTTTTTCTTCCTGATCTTTTGTAATAGTCATTTTACAATTGGGTTGCAAGTTGTTCACAATGTTTGTTAAACAATGGTCGTTTACTATTTCTAGTTTTTTGTATTCTATAGTATTTGATTTGTATATTTCGCCTTTGTTAATAAGAACTGTCTTTTCATTGAAGACTAAAGTTCTATTCTGTTTGTCAGGAATTGGTTCAAATGTGACTTCTGTAAATGTTTCGTTCGAAAACTTAGGAATATTCAAAGTTAAAATTGCTAAACTTTCTCTGTATGTAACGTATACTTTAGTATGAAGGTAAGATTCTATTTCGTCTATAAATTTTTATTCGTCTGTAGTTAGTATGTCAGATGGGATTATTCCTAGTTTGGAATTAAAGATAACATGTCCGATTTCGTTTACGTGGTCCATCAGTAAATTTAAATCATTATTAATTTGAAAGATGTTTTTCAGAAATAAGGTTTCATCTTCTAAGTCAAGAATCTTGTTTTGTATTTCTCCCTTGAATGTATTTATGTATTTTTGAACAATTTTTTGTTGGTTGTTTATGTGTTCTGTAATATTTGTTATTCTGTCTGACACGGAAGTGCTGAGATAGGTTATTTCGTCTATGGCGGTAACCGTTTCTCTGTTACTTTTTTCTAACTTTTGAATTTTGTCAAAAATTTCTTTTTCGTCGTCGTTATCCATTGTTTCTGCAATGTATTTCATTCCTTTACCTATTGCGTTTATAAGTCCTCGTTTGTATCTGAATTTGGGTATTAAGTTTTCAATTTTTGCTTTGCATATTGCCAAACTTTTGTTAACACTGTCCAATAGTGGGGTAATGTTTGTATATGTGTCTGTTAATCTATGAATATTTTCTTGTATAACATTAACTGTTTCCAAATACTGTGTCGTGTTAATAATGTGAATTATTTTTAAGTGGTTATTAATAATCTTTACATCTTTTAATTTAATTGGTAAGTATCCATGATTATCCGTTAGGTCTTTTACTTCTAGATTTTGTGCTACTACGTCATGTAGAGTTGGTATAAGTAATAATATGAAGAAGATCATCTGAAAAAAAAATTAATGGCAAGGTTTATGTAATTTCCGAAGTGTTATCGTTTTGATATTTTCTTTTCCTCTTTATGTGGGACTTGTAATATTTATGACCTCGATCTGTTATGACGTGGTCGTTATCTAATTCTTTTACAATTATTTTCCTGAATTTTGAGTGGTTTTTACCTCCACGTTCATCTTTTAAATATATTGGTCCTGTTTGAATTTCTATCTCTTCCCGGTTCTTGTTTTGGTTTTCTATGGCTTTTTCTTTTATTTTAATCATTTTCTCTCTTATATTGGGATATTCTTCTCTACTTATCGTTCCATTCTTAAAGTCTATTGGTTTCCTACCGGTAGTGGAATGGATTGTATTATTATAATACTTAACGCATCTAAATATCTTTTCTTCTACTGTGTCTATGTCACTTTGAGAATCATGTTTAAGGATTCTTACATGTTCGTTTAGAGTATTATGAAATCTTTCAATATCCGCATTGGAAGTGTGATTATTATTTGACGTGAAATGTATTTCTATTTCTTGTTCACGTAAATATTCTAGGAGCGGTAATGCTTTAAAACCTAGTTCGTTATCCATTACGAGTTTTTTTATGCTTCCTGCAGATGATAAATATTGAGCTAAGGCAGTCTTAAATTCAATCCAAGATCTATTATTTATTTTAATAGCTTGTGCATGCTTTGAAAATTTGTCGATAAATGTTAAGAATAATTTCTTTTCTAAGCTGTAGTATACATCAGCGTGTACAATTTCTCCAGGGCTTTCCGGGGTTTCTGTTATTTTGAATTTCTGTTTTATGGGCTTTCGTTCGTACTTTTCCTTATTGCATGTATCGCAATTGTTTATAAATTGTGTTATACGTATTTTTAATTTTGGGTGGTAAATTTCTGATTTAAGTTCCGCGAAGTTTTCATTTATACCTCTATGATTGTTATTTCTATGTTCTTTTTTTATTTTTTCGACAAGTTCATTTTCGTCAACAATATCCTGTAGAATTATCCTACTTCTATAAATTTTAAGTTTATTAAAGTATTTGATTATGGTTTCTTTAAATTTTTCGTATAACATTTCATTTTCTATTACTACTGCATTGATTTTATTTGGGTCAAAGTGGTTTTTTATAAGAGTTATTAATGTTTGTTCGTCAAATTCTTTGGCAGATATAATTTTCCTTTTGTTCTGGAATATGATTTCGGTTTTTATTTTTAGCGAGCCAGAAGCTATTTGCTTAATGATATATTGTTGTTTGAAAAAGTTTAGTGGGGTATTTACTTCTTTTATGACCTCGTTTTCTTGTACTAAGTTTACTTCATTGTCTTCTATCTTAATTCGAGATAATGCATCTGCATTGCCATTCAGAACTCCCTTCTTGTATTTAATTTCGTAATCATATTCTTGCAATCGCAATCGCCAACGCACTAATTTAGAATTCGGTTCTTTGATAGAGAATAGCCATGTTAATGGTCTATGGTCAGTTTCTATCAGAAATTTCCTTCCGAACAAGTATGGTCTGAAATGTTTTGTCGCCCATACTATTGCAAGGAGTTCCTTCTCTATGGTACTATAATTCTGTTCTGAACCGTTTAAGGTCCGGCTTGCGTAACTAACAGGGTGATTATCCTGAGAAAGAACGGCTCCTATAGCAAATTTACTTGCATCTGTTTGCAAGACGAATTTTTTATTGAAGTCGGGATATGTTAAAATAGGAGGATTAATTAGAAGTTTTTTAAGTGTTTCAAAGCTTTCTATATACTCTGTATCATTTATATTCATTATTACGTTCTTTTTTAAGTATTTCGTCATTGGTCTAGCTATTTTAGAGTAATCCCTAACAAATTTCCTATAGTATCCAGATAGGCCTAGAAATTGTTTGATTTCTTTTTGGTTTTTTGGTAGTGGAAATTTTTGTACACAAATAATTTTTTCCGGGTTTGGTTTAATACCTTCATTAGTAACGACATGTCCTAGAAAATTCGTTGATCTTTTCATAAATTCACTCTTGTCGAGCTGTATTTTTAAGTTCACCTCTTTTAAGCGTTGGAACACTTTTACTAAAGATTCCGTATGTTCTTGTAAAGAAGTTGAGAATATTATTATGTCATCTAGATAGACAAGACATATTTTATTAATAAGGTCGCCTAGAACATTGTTCATTAACCTTTGGAAAGTGGCTGGCGCTGTTTTCAGACCAAAAGGCATACGTAGAAATTCGTAGTACCCACCTTCCACACTGAATGCTGTTTTAGGAATATCTTCACTATGGATTTCAATTTGATGAAAACCTTTAGCCAAATCTAAGGTAGTGAAGTATTGACATCTTCCTAGTTTTTCTAGAATTTCATCAATATTTGGTATAGGGTATCTATCGTCCACTGTTTCCTCATTCAGTTTCCTATAATCTATGACCAACCTCCATTTCTTTTTGCCGCTGGCGTCCATTTTCTTAGGAACTATCCAAACAGGAGCGGAATACGGAGAATAGCTGTGTCTTATGATTTTCTTATCTAGCATTTCTTTAATTTGTTCGGTGACTTCTTCCTTGTGAATATAGGGATATCTGTACGTTTTTGTAGTGATTGGGATATTGTTTCTTGTACGTATTTCATGTTTAATTGCGTTAGTAAACGAGAGGTCGTTATCCTCTGTATAGAAAATTTTTCTGTATTTTTTTATAATGGGAATAAGTTTTTCTCTTTCTTCTATATTGAGGTGTTCTATGCGGATTTGATCTTCTATCGGTTTGATTCTATTTTCTTCGTTTTCCTTTAAGGTATTAATATAAAAATTTTCTGTATTTACTTCAGACGTATGTTCTGTGTTCAGAACTACTCTTTTTGGAACGTTTCCTAATACTTTAACGAGCGCACATATTTTAGAATCGTCTGCCTCATATATTCCTTCTAAAATTTCTATATTTTCATCTTTAAAAATTTTTTTGGGGTTGTATATTAGACCATTTTTATGTTGGGTAGGTAACACTAGTTCATGTATACCTGATTTCTCGAGGTAATATTCAATACCATCATTGGTATATTTTAGAGGGACATGTTTATCGTCGATCTCTAGAATATTATCTTTTAAATTAATAATTGTTTTTAACCCTTTTAATATGTCATTCCCAATTAAACCATCGTACTGGTCATGGAAATAACAAATTAAGAATTCTATCTTGTCTTTAGAGTTTTCGCTGAATTCTTTAAAAATTGGGATGCGAACTTTTTCTTTTAGTTTTATGTTATGTTGGAGAGTCTTCAATTTTATTTCATTACAGGGTACACGCCATTTTGGGTGACAGATTCCGGGGTTTATAATTGAATGAGTAGCTCCGGTATCGATAATAAATTTTAGTGGTCTTAATTTTGTCTTTATTACTATATAGGGTAATTTTCCCGTGAGGCTGTGTGTTGAAAATTTTCAACTGTGTTCACCTCCATTGGTTCGGGGTATCTTTGTTGTGGTTGATTATTTGAAGTAGAATTATAATTTAGCTGGTTACTATAAAATCTTCTATTTTGGTTTTGTTGATTATTATTATTCCAATGTCTTTGATAGTTATTTGGATGGTCATTCCAGCGTCTTTGATAGTTGTTGCTATTATCATTGTCTTGATGTCTTTGGTTAGTTTGTTGCTGGTATTCCCTATGATTATTGTTGCGTCTTTCGTTAGAGTTTTGTCTATTTTGTTGCCTATAATTTTGCTCTTTGTCTCTGTTTAATTTATGGTATTTGGTTTGAAAACCATCCTTACCTACTTTGTCATATCCGCTTTCGAATAAGATATCCATTGCGGACTCTAATGTGTTAGGATTTCTACATGCTAATACAGTGCGCATTGGTTCTGGCATTTTGTTTTTAAATATATGGAGAGCCGATTTCTGATTGTTTAGAGCAACTTGATTCAATCCTTCACCCTCTCCCATAATCATTGCTGCTTTATTGTTCAAGAGTCTAAGACGAAATTTAATTTCGTTAAAGAAATCGAGCGTAGTGTTGCTAAAAGTTACTGATCTAAGGTCGTCGAATAATTCTTCACAACTCTTTCTTTCGCCAAAATTGTTTTCTAAAACTGTCTTAATTTCTTGCCAGGATCGAGCCTGTGTATTTATTTCGATAATTTCTTGAGCTTTTCCTATTAAACGACTTTTTATTATGTCTGAAAATATTAACTGCGAAATTTCATCATATGTAATGAGCAAGGGATGTATTCTGTCTATTAATTTAGTGAATGTATTAAGATCTTTCTTACTACCGCTGTATAGAGGTAAGTTATTTAAATATTTAATTGGATTTAATTGTATCTGTTGATTTGCCATTTTTGGGGAAAAAAAAAAAAAAAAATGTTTTCTAGTTTTGTCTTAGATATCGTCTGAATTTCTTTTTGAATATACGTGAATTTCTACTGTTTTTGTTGTGGCGTTTGTTGTGTTCAATCTCGTCTGTTAAATAGCCGTCATTCGATTCTATTCCTGAATCTATTGGGTGTACTGTAAGTCTGTGGTCAACGTTTCTTATTGCGTATTCTAAGTCTGATGGATAGTCTGACAAGGAATCGTTGTCACTCATTTATAAACTTCTTTAAAAAATATATTTTTCACGGACAATAAAAAAAATGTTAGTCAAGATTTATAGAAAGAGAAATCTCCTTTTTGTTTTATATAACATGGAATCACATCTGTCACTTATTAAAATTATTTGCACATATTTAAATATAAAACTATTTATGATAAACTAATTTTATTTTTGATCACTTACTTTAGAAATTGTTTCTGGTAATAACTGTTGTTGCTTAGAAGTATTTCTTGTTGATTTTTCCGATGATGTAACTGTTCCTGGTAAGCGCTGTATTTAGAAATATTCCTTGTTGATTTTTCTGATGATGTAACTGTTACTGGTAATCGCTGTATTTAGAAATATTCCTTGTTGATTTTTCTGATAATGTAACTGTTCCTGGTAATGTTTTTAATAGGGGGTTATTCCACCAAATGTTGTTGGGATTTTGTATCCGTATAAAAAAATTTTCCACTTTTTATTGGGGATTATTCCACCAAAAAAAAAAAATTCTGTTGGGATTTTTTTTGTTGTAGGATTATTCCTCGAATCTCATCTATTGTTAAGGATTATTCCTTAATTTTAAAAGAATTATTTATAATTTTTCGTTGGGGATTATTCCGCCAATTTCATCTGTTGTTAAGGATTATTCCTTAATTTTAGAAAAATTATTTATAATTTTTTTGTTGGGGATTATTCCGCCAATTTCATCTGTTGTTAAGGATTATTCCTTAATTTTAGAAAAATTATTTATAATTTTTTGTTGGGGATTATTCCGCCAATTTCATCTGTTGTTAAGGATTATTCCTTAATTTTAGAAAAATTATTTATAATTTTTTTTGTTGGGGATTATTCCGCCAATTTCATCTGTTGTTAAGGATTATTCCTTAATTTTAGAAAAATTATTTATAATTTTTTTTGTTGGGGATTATTCCGCCAATCCCATCCTCGTCGCCAGTTTGATGTTCACTTTTAACTAAATCCGTTCTATTACACTTTTAATAAAAGAACTCGACTAGTTTATTCTTTGACTCGATGTATACGAATGTCTCTTTATTTTCAAAATCTTAATATTAAATAGCAAAATGAATATTAAAACTAAAGTGCTTATTTTATTTATTTCCTAGTTTTATTCTTGGAATTTACTAATTCTGCCGGGCTATAAGTGGAACTGATTCAATTGCATTTTGTAGTTTATTGGTCTACTTTTAATGTGACCACCCACGAAATGCAAGAACAAAAGATTCCGAGAAGTTTAATAGTTCAATAAATTAAATGTATGCTAAGTACGTATGTATGTTTGTATACTTTGTTGTGGACAAATATTCATAAGTACTTATGCATTTTATGGATTAAAAAGAATTGTAAGTGTGACCGTATGTTAAAGAAAATATATGTATATGTAAAATGTGTTTAAAATGTGTTTGTATTATTTTATATAAGTATTTTATTAGGGCGTATCATAACTGTTAGGCATGTATAATTGGGAGTTTATTGTCATATTTTACAAGTTATTTTAAACATTGTTTGTAAGTTATTTATCATGAACACTAAAAAAGTTTTATTATTAGTTTTACAAATTTTGCATTTTTTTTTTAAAGGTTTTCTTTATTTAAAATTTTACATTTTTTCTTTTCCAATTTGCAACCCGACTTTTCGACCGCCACGATCAACTACCAAAAATCAACTTCCTAAAAATTGCATCATGCTTCTTATTTAAGTATTCATTCAAATAAAAGAATCCGTTCATTTCTTTTTTTCTCATTTGCCATTCCATCGTTCACCCCTTGTTATTGTTGTCGCGAGAGAGATAATACACACGTATATGTGAATGCATGTAAGTTTTGTTCTTTTTCTTTTATATTTGAATAAAAAACATTTATTTTATAAAAAAAAAGGATTTTGATATTCTTTATTTATTTTTTCTTTAGTATTTTTATAAACCGTTTCGATTTGATGGTTTTCTAGAACTGAATTTTTATTCTGTTCTTTACATATTCTTAGCTTAAACTTATGAACTATTTCTGCATGATCAGCACAACGATCATGGATGATGAAATTCCATTGATCGTTGGACAATCAACAAATGTACAGAAAACGAAATCAATACTTCTGTAAACAATTTCATGAATCATTGTTTACAAAATCATTGGTTCTTCTTGTGCAATTGGTTCTTCTTGGGTGGCATATATAACTTGTATGTGTATGCATGTATTTGTACATAGCAAATGTGATGAAAAAAAAACTCCACATTAGTGTTGGTCATTTTCTTTTTCGTATAAGTTTCATACGCAGCGCAGGTTGCGGGAACGTCTGTATGTATTTTTCAGAGAAAGAAGTAACACGAAAAATTAAATCATGCGCAATGACAACCAAGGTTACATTACTCAAAACAGGTTTCTGTTAACGGTGGTATCAGACCACTGGTTGTATGTTATGATGTAAAATGATTTGGTTTTTCATCAAGATGAGAGTTGTTACCAACTGAAAGACATTTGCAAGGTACCGTAAGCGCAGATATGCGAATAAGTAAAAGAATGCAAATACATATGTACCTACGAAAATAAAAAAAATGCATATTAGGCACATAATGATGCGCAATTTAATGGTACAATTGCGTGTTTTAATATATTAGGTAAGGGCAAAAGTTCGTGGTTAGAAAAGAACTACAGGAGCAATATGTATAATGACGCAATTAAAGGGTATGGTTGCATGACCTAACATATTGGGTGAGGGTAAAATTCATGATTCAAAAAGATAGAAAAAAAACATTAAAAAAAATCCGTAACATGTTTTGTACCATACAATTCCGATACTGACTCCCAATGCCAATATGATTCTTGTGTGCATGCTGAGTGATACATTCAATTTCGTTTCCAAGTGTTGGAGTTGGTTTACATTCTGTAGGCTTATGTCGTGAACCTGGTCAATGTCTACCAACAGTTTCTCATTAAAGACGGTTGACAAGACGTGGCAATGGCTGCATTTCTGAAGTGGAGAAGCTTGAAAATGGCTCGTGGTCTATGAATATAGTGTAGTGTGTGTTGTTTTATGGAAGTTGTGTTTATTGTAATTTTTCCCTATAGCCCTTGGTTATTTTTAATAGCTGTCAGGGCTTTAGCTGGTAACTTAGGCGTTCAAAGGAACTGCCGAAATATAATTTTTGAAAGTGGATAATTTTTTTTTTAGTGTGGTATGCATTTCTTATTATTACAATTTATAGTGTGTACTTAATATAGATCTTTGTAAAAAAATTTTTTTTTTTTTTGAAATTGGATAATTCTTTAAGTGTTATTTTGATATTCTTATAATTTGCAGAGTGTTTACTAAATATAGAATTTGCTTATACAAATCTTAGAAGTTTTTTTTTCACGTTAAATTGTTTACTTGTTGTTTTGAAATCTGAGTAGTACTTATACCTATCTGGTTTAATAATGCTTATTCTTACATCTACTTTCTGTCCTTTATCTCTAAATTTCTGTTAATTTTTGGAGACTCCTCCTATGGTCTTTAATTTTAGTTTTACAATTTTTATTTTATATATCTTTAAAACATTAATAATGTGGGGTATAATTATCTTAATTCAATTTTTAAATACTATCAAATTTCATTATGTTTATATAAATTATTTTAGCCCAATCCCGACACTAAAATAAAAATAATGCTTATAAAAACTTTGTTTTTTTATTAATGAATGTTTTCTTTATTTATTTTATTTATTAAAGAATGTTTTCTTTAATTATTTTTAAATGTGTTGTGTTTATATTTTTCGGCTTGAGGTCTGTTTCATAAAATATAATAAAAATAAAAACTCTTGTTTTGTTTTAATTTTTAATTATTTATTCAAATATTTCGACCAACTTTGTTGGTCATCCTCAGGGAAATAATTATGATCTAAAAAATATATAATTTTAAACATGTTTCTTAATTTTAACAAACAATTAATTTACTTAATATTTAATGCAGTGTTGTCCGATGTTATCGTTTAAAGTTTTCCTCACTGACTGTCTTATAATCTTCTTTTGTTTATTAATCTTGTGTTTGTTTATTGTATGACGATATATGTGAGCGCAATTATCAGTATCAGCTTTGTAGTTAATTCTCTTTTCGTTTGGTGTATTTATAATATGTAGCATCTCCTGCATGTATCGTTTATTGTAATTATTCTCTCCCACAAGTATTCTCACCTTATCAAAGTCTGGTTGATGTCCCGTTTTTGCACAGTGGGCCGCTAGTGCTGTTTTTTGTGTTAAAGGTTTGTCATTTGATTTTAAGTCAGATTTGTGCGATGATAATCTTGTCTTTAGTTTTGTCTTCGTTGTACCAACATATATCTTTTGGCATATGTCAGTATCGTTCCCCTTACATTTAAGCTGATATACTAGATTAGATTTATCTAGTTTGTCTATTCTGGATTTCATGTTATTAAACAATCTGTTCGTTGTGTTGCTTCTTTTTCATTGCTAATACGTAATTTTCTTTGTTGTATATGTCTGAATATTTCATCCTTTCTGACAGCCCAGGTATATATTCTATCGACCTATAAATCTTTGGTGGTTCCTCCGTCGTTAAGTTTTCATTTGACCTAGGCTTATTGATAACATATTTTATCAAGCTGTTTATAGTTTTGTATGGAAAGTCGTTTTACGTAATATATGTTTTATCTTCTTCCTGTTTTCTTCGTGAAATTCTGTATTACTAGTATCTAGTACCCTTGTTATAAAGTTTGTCGCCGTGTTTATTATTATCCTTCTAGGATGTTTTGAATAATAATTAATAAGTCTACCAGATGCTTAAGGTTTTTGATACCAATTAACTTTATTTATATTACTTTTTCTGATAATTAAAGAGTCTAAATACGGTAATTGATTGTCCTTTTGTCTCTCCAGTGTAAATTGTATTTGTTTGTTAAATGAGTTAAGAGTCTTTAAAGTTTCCTCAACTCGATTTATTTTTAAAACTCCAAACAGGTCGTCTACATATTTTGTCATCATTCTTGGTTTATTTTCCATTTTACCAAGGGTCGTGTTTAATAATTCTTCCATAATTATGTCTGAAATTATTGGAGAAATTGGAGAACCCATTGGCATTCCCTTATTTTGTTGGTAATAATTATCTCTAAATTTAAAATATCTGCAATCCATTATACAAAACTTCAATATATACATAAATAACTCTTTTGGTATTTTTGTATGTTCCTCCAACAAATGCTATTTTCTTTCTATTGTTCGAATAGCAAGGTTAACAGGAATGCTAGGAAATAATGAAATTACGTCAAATGATATTAGAACTTCGTCATCTTCTATTCTTGTATTATCTATCTTGCACTTAAACTGTTTTGCGTCTCTTACATTGTGAATGGATTTATTAGTCAAGTTTTTTAAAACGTCAATTATATATTTACTTAAACCGTAAGATGGTGAGTTAATCGATGAACAGATATGTCGTAATGGCATGTTGTCCTTGTGAATCTTGGGAAGACCGTATATTCTCGGGGATACCGCAATCCTGGTTGTCAATTTTCTCCTGTCATATAAGTTTAATAAACCTAAATTATATAATTTATCGACAAGAATATTATTCTTATTCTGTAGACTTAGAGTGGGATCTTTCTTCAGGCGTCTATATGTACACATATCGTTGAGAATGTCTTTCATCTTCATATTATACTCTTCATTCGTCATTGCAACTGTTTTATTACCCTTGTCTCAATTGAGTATAATTATGTCCTTGTTTTCAGCAAAATATTTTTCTTTTTTGAGCCACTGTATTTAATATGAGTTTGTCTCTTGCATTAGTCTTCGATTTTCTCATGTGATCTTCTATAAGAGTTACAAATTTTGTTCTTGATATCTCCTGTTGTTCTTTGTCTTCAATCGTCTGTATACATTGTTCGCCATCGGTAATACATTTAAATAATGGAAATGTTTCTCTCGTATTTGGTAATGCAAATTTCGACCCAAGTGACAATAACCACTGTATATTTGTTGCTATCATCTTTTTTGTCTTATTTACAAACCAATCATCGTTGTACTGCATTATTTTATTTATTTAAGAATGTTTTCTTTATTTATTCTTACGTTTAACTTAGTTTTATAATTGTTCTTGTTATGCAAGCTGATTGTCGAAATTGAACTGAACTTTTTAGTTAAAGTAAAGAGCTCCACAACCTCATCTAAATGTAAGAGCAAAAGTAAATGCTACGACAAACATGCTTGTCGGCAGAATGGATTCACATTTCTAATCTTAATATTTTTATTGTGGGTGCAGCGCTTATTTTTAGGGGATTCACATTTCATGTGAACGGAATGTTGAATAAAAAATGCAAGTTAGCGTCTGCAACAATTTTTATATTTTAATCTTAATATTTTTATTGCGGGTGCAGCGCTCATATTTCATGTTTAATAAAATGCAAAGAATTTGACATAATTGAACCTCTGTACCTTAACTTATATATATATATATATAATGTTTTTAATCTTTGCTTCCTTTGTTAACGCAAAACATGATTAGGAACATTAAGACTGTCTCTAATTCTATTTTTCTTTTGTTTATCACATCGTCTGCGGTTGGTGTACCTTCAATTCCTAATGTCTTCCATTCTATTTTTTTTTTGTTCTTAAGACCATTCTTTCCTTTCTTTTGGTGTAAAACCTATAGGATTTTTCGGTTTAACAATCCTTTTTCTTTTATACATTTTAATTGTTATTTTGAGAATAAATTTTTATTATATGTTTTTCTTTTTGAAATTGCTTATCTCTACTTTTATTTTCTTCTGGGTTGATTTGTCTGTTGCAAAATTGAGGTTTCTGTATAATATTGCTAGTTCTTTCCTTCTCTGGTATTGCTTACCAGCCCGCTTCTTTTTCTTGTTCATGATTGATAGTTGATCCAATGATTTCTTCTGTTGCTGTTGCCGCTGTTTATACTCTTCTATGGTGATGGGTCCAGGGCCCGCATTGACTGGAATTGGTACATATGGAGGTGCTGACTGACTTGCCGGCTCTGGCTTGTATTCCTCCTCTTCTTTGCTTTTTAAATAGGCAGTCCAACGCGCAAAAATGTCATCCACCTCTAAGGACATTCCTGGCAGGATCGCCATGTAGTGTCTGTTGTTTTATGGAAGTTGTGTTTATTGTAATTTTTCCCTATAGCCCTTGGTTATTTTTAATAGCTGTCAGGGTTTCAGCTGGTAACTTAGGCGTTCAAAGGAACTGCCGAATTATCTGAGGCTTTCAATCAAAAAACACAAGGCAAGTTGTTGCCGAATTAGTTAAGTAATTTCAAGTCTGTCTTTATTAAATTTTTGGTCTTCTTATAAACTACCTATGAGAACTTAATTTAACCTTTTCTACCTATTCTAATTATTATGAAAATGTATCTATCTCTTTCGATACCACGGAGGTATCAAGAATTTTTCTTTTGCATAATTATTTTGACCAATCAGAATATATGTGTTTGGAATGTACTCAATTATGTTTATCACTCACATACATATATTCTGATTGATCAGCAATTATATTTTTTATATTTATTAGCATGCATTTGTATCATGCTATTTGCATTGACTTACATTCAACTAAATGTACGTAAGTTAATGGACAAGTGTTTGTAGTGTGATCTTTTAATTTGCCAATAAGTGTGGCATTCACCCTAATCTGATTGAGGTGGTATGTATAGATTTCAGAGTGGTTAGTGGGTATGCAATCTGCAACTAGTGTGCACACTTCAATAGTTTCGTTAGACAGACGTATGAGGTAAGTACCATTTAGGATTTCGGTATGTTCTCGAGTATTCAAGACGCTTTCAAAATTCGTGAGGAATATTAGTCTACTTTTATCATCTAAATTGTTCGAGTTTTAACCATCCAGAATTTACTGCTGACCTAACTTCCTTTGAGTAGGCGGGAAATACAGTTTCCTTCTGACAGTTTGGCCACGGAGGACTTCCGACAAACTGTAAGTTCACTGATGCGAAGGCAAGGATTCCTTACACCGAAGGTTTCATTCTGACTGATGAGAACTTCAATTAAAGGTAGCTCGATTTGCCTACAATTTCTTATAGTTGCTCTAACAATAATTCGGTGATGAAACTCCTTCTTCATTTTCGGTATGGATAGGACATACAGTAATAATGAGCCATCAGTGTAGATTGACGGGCTTTCATATTCTATTGCTTCTATTACATTAGCATATGGTAGCGTTTCCACTTCTGTAATAATACTATTAATCTCGGTTTTGTCTAACAGATTCGAGTTTACAACCCCACTCTTAGCGAGCTGACCTTACAATTTCATTGATGAAATCTTTTAGTATAAGAACCTGGTTCAAGGTGTCTTGGCCAATTCGCTCGTTCTCTTTGACATTACTTATCTCGTTCATTTTTCTTACAAGTTCGTTGGTTTTTTGTATAACCCGTACTCTGGCATTTGGCAGTATTCATAGCAAAACGTATAGCAGCCATACTATCATGCCAATTATCATGTTGATTTTGAACCAATATGGCTAGTTGACTCTTCATGTCCCTGTTCTTTCTTTCGACAGGATTTGCTTCGGAATGGTATACGGGTGTGAACTGCTGCTGTATACCAAGGCAATATGTGACCTTCTGCATTATAGAGAATACAAATTGTACTCCGTTATCGGATTTGATACGTCTGGGTATTCCATATCGCGAAAAGATTTCGTCTATTAGAATCTTTGCGCATGCTTCAGCAGTTGCATCTTTTAACTTAAAAATTTCAGTCCAACGGCTGGCAACGTCTTCTACAATTAATATCCATCGATAACTATCTTCAGTCTGCGGCAAGGGACCAAATAAGTCCACAGCCACAACTTCAAATCTTTATTTACTGCTAGTTGTCTGCAAAAGTCGAGCAGGTTTCATATTAGATGCCTTAAAACGTTGGCATTCAATACAGCTCTTGACATACCTAGCTATTTCACTACGCATTCCAGGTCAGAAATATCTACTAGATATACGTGTACTCTCATCATGGTACGCTTTAAAAATTTCAGAGCCTTCTTGGGCAGGTTTTACGAGTTGTGCATCTTTACTATCATTATTTGCATTACAATACAAAATGCCATCATTCAACGGATAACTCCTATTCATCCATCGATGGATGGCCCCGGTAGGCTAGCTGGTAGTGAGCTAGTCTATCAGTACCGGGGTTGCGGGTTCGATTCCCGCCAGAGACTCTGGTCTCCTGCAGACAAGCAAAAAGCTTCGCGGGATTTAGTATAGGAATAATAAAAAAAAAAAAAAAAAAGAGTTTTCATCCTGTTTCTCCAAGAAATATATTTTCTCCTTTATATACTCATCCTTCATCTGTTCTTTTTGGATTTTCTTCACCGTTTTCGTGGGCATGTCGACATAAAATGCAAAGAAACGATTATCAGTGACCTCATCATCTTGATCGGGACAAGGTGGCCTAGATAGCATATCAGCCACCGCATTTGCCCTACCAGGAACGTGTTCGATTTAAAAATTGTATTGCTGAATCTGCAGTCCCTACCTAGCAAGTCTTCCCGTTGGTGATTTTACCGTCAGAAACCACCTCAGGGTTTTGTGGTCCGTTAGAAGTTAAAGTTCCTCTCCTTAATTAGCCACGATATTTATTACAGGCCCAAATGATAGCCAGAGCCTCTCGTTCCGTAGTAGAGTAGTTACGTTCAGCGTTGCTTAACAAACGGCTTGCATATTCTAAAGGGTGCTCAAAACCGCTCCAAGAGCATATGCGCTCGCATCCGCATTGTCGACAGATTGTCCCAGCACTGGGGAAGTAGTTAAGGCTTCTTTCAAAGCGACAAATGCCCTCTGTTCCTCGGCTTCCCATTTCCACACTGCTGTTTTCTTAGTCAAATTTGTTTAGGGTCTAGCAATTTCAGCATAACCATCAATAAACCGCCTTTACCACGAACAGGTTTGAATGAAGGCTACTAGTTCTTTCACATTTCTGGGCTCTTTACGTTCAACTATAGCTTGGATTTGGCACGGATCCACAGAAATGCCCTCTGGTGTGAGAATATGCCCAATAAATTTTACACCGGGGCAACAAAACTTGCATTTACCATCATTCAAACGTAATTCAAACATTAACAGACGTCGTAGTGCCACGTTGAGATTTTGCAAGTGTTGTTGGAAACTCTCTGAGCATATGATTATATCATCAAGATAGGCAAAAATACATACGTCAGGAATACCGGACTTAAAACGATTAACAAGCCTCTGAAAGGTTGGGGGGGGGGGGCATTTCGTAACCCAAATGGCATTCTTTTAAAACGAAAAGTTCCAAATGGAGTGATAATGCATGTTTTATCGCGATCCTCTTCAGCTACTTCCACCTGGTAGTAGCCACATTGCAAATCGAGTGTTGTCATATATTTTGTGCTCTTTGCCGAGTGCAACATATCATCCATACGAGGTAATGGATACCTGTCGGGAACAGTGATGGATTTAAATTTTCTGTAATCAACACAGACACGTATTGATCCATCCTTTTTGGGGACCATAACAACGGGAGACGACCAAGCAGATTCACATTTTAGCCGAAAATTAAACTAGCCGCCTTGAGTGCATAACATCAACTGAACTCGCTTTCATACGTTATTTTCTTTTAACATAACCTTACACAATATACAAGTATACGAACTTAAATATAAAAAAGAGTAAAGTAAATGATCTTACAATAATCATAACGTTACAATATATATGTATATAAAAGCTGTTGCTGTTGCCGCTGTTTATACTCTTCTATGGTGATGGGTCCAGGGCCCGCATTGACTGGAATTGGTACATATGGAGGTGCTGACTGACTTGCCGGCTCTGGCTTGTATTCCCCCTCTTCTTTGCTTTTTAAATAGGCAGTCCAACGCGCAAAAATGTCATCCACCTCTAAGGACATTCCTGGCAGGATCGCCATGTAGTGTGTGTTGTTTTATGGAAGTTGTGTTTATTGTAATTTTTCCCTATAGCCCTTGGTTATTTTTAATAGCTGTCAGGGTTTCAGCTGGTAACTTAGGCGTTCAAAGGAACTGCCGAATTATCTGAGGCTTTCAATCAAAAAACACAAGGCAAGTTGTTGCCGAATTAGTTAAGTAATTTCAAGTCTGTCTTTATTAAATTTTTGGTCTTCTTATAAACTACCTATGAGAACTTAATTTAACCTTTTCTACCTATTCTAATTATTATGAAAATGTATCTATCTCTTTCGATACCACGGAGGTATCAAGAATTTCTCTTTTGCATAATTATTTTGATCAATCAGAATATATGTGTTTGGAATGTACTCAATTATGTTTATCACTCACATACATATATTCTGATTGATCAGCAATTATATTTTTTATATTTATTAGCATGCATTTGTATCATGCTATTTGCATTGACTTACATTCAACTAAATGTACGTAAGTTAATGGACAAGTGTTTGTAGTGTGATCTTTTAATTTGCCAATAAGTGTGGCATTCACCCTAATCTGATTGAGGTGGTATGTATAGATTTCAGAGTGGTTAGTGGGTATGCAATCTGCAACTAGTATGCACACTTCAATAGTTTCGTTAGACAGACGTATGAGGTAAGTACCATTTAGGGTTTCGGTATGTTCTCGAGTATTCAAGACGCTTTCAAAATTCGTGAGGAATATTAGTCTACTTTAATCATCTAAATTGTTCGAGTTTTAACCATCCAGAATTTACTGCTGACCTAACTTCCTTTGAGTAGGCGGGAAATACAGTTTCCTTCTGACAGTTTGGCCACGGAGGACTTCCGACAAACTGTAAGTTCACTGATGCGAAGGCAAGGATTCCTTACACCGAAGGTTTCATTCTGACTGATGAGAACTTCATTTAAAGGTAGCTCGATTTGCCTACAATTTCTTATAGTTGCTCTAACAATAATTCGGTGATGATTTTCGGTATGGATAGGACATACAGTAATAATGAGCCATCAGTGTAGATTGACGGGCTTTCATATTCTATTGCTTCTATTACATTAGCATATGGTAGCGTTTCCACTTCTGTAATAATACTATTAATCTCGGTTTTGTCTAACAGATTCGAGTTTACAACCCCACTCTTAGCGAGCTGACCTTACAATTTCATTGATGACATCTTTTAGTATAAGAACCTGGTTCAAGGTGTCTTGGCCAATTCGCTCGTTCTCTTTGCCATTACTTATCTCGTTCATTTTTCTTACAAGTTCGTTGGTTTTTTGTATAACCCGTACTCTGGCATTTGGCAGTATTCATAGCAAAACGTATAGCAGCCATACTATCATGCCAATTATCATGTTGATTTTGAACCAATATGGCTAGTTGACTCTTCATGTCCCTGTTCTTTCTTTCGACAGGATTTGCTTCGGAATGGTATACGGGTGTGAACTGCTGCTGTATACCAAGGCAATATGTGACCTTCTGCATTATAGAGAATACAAATTGTACTCCGTTATCGGATTTGATACGTCTGGGTATTCCATATCGCGAAAAGATTTCGTCTATTAGAATCTTTGCGCATGCTTCAGCAGTTGCATCTTTTAACTTAAAAATTTCAGTCCAACGGCTGGCAACGTCTTCTACAATTAATATCCATCGATAACTATCTTCAGTCTGCGGCAAGGGACCAAATAAGTCCACAGCCACAACTTCAAATCTTTATTTACTGCTAGTTGTCTGCAAAAGTCGAGCAGGTTTCATATTAGATGCCTTAAAACGTTGGCATTCAATACAGCTCTTGACATACCTAGCTATTTCACTACGCATTCCAGGTCAGAAATATCTACTAGATATACGTGTACTCTCATCATGGTACGCTTTAAAAATTTCAGAGCCTTCTTGGGCAGGTTTTACGAGTTGTGCATCTTTACTATTATTATTTGCATTACAATACAAAATGCCATCATTCAACGGATAACTCCTATTCATCCATCGATGGATGGCCCCGGTAGGCTAGCTGGTAGTGAGCTAGTCTATCAGTACCGGGGTTGCGGGTTCGATTCCCGCCAGAGACTCTGGTCTCCTGCAGACAAGCAAAAAGCTTCGCGGGATTTAGTATAGGAATAATAATAAAAAAAAAAAAAAAGAGTTTTCATCCTGTTTCTCCAAGAAATATATTTTCTCCTTTATATACTCATCCTTCATCTGTTCTTTTTGGATTTTCTTCACCGTTTTCGTGGGCATGTCGACATAAAATGCAAAGAAACGATTATCAGTGACCTCATCATCTTGATCGGGACAAGGTGGCCTAGATAGCATATCAGCCACCGCATTTGCCCTACCAGGAACGTGTTCGATTTAAAAATTGTATTGCTGAATCTGCAGTCCCTACCTAGCAAGTCTTCCCGTTGGTGATTTTACCGTCAGAAACCACCTCAGGGTTTTGTGGTCCGTTAGAAGTTAAAGTTCCTCTCCTTAATTAGCCACGATATTTATTACAGGCCCAAATGATAGCCAGAGCCTCTCGTTCCGTAGTAGAGTAGTTACGTTCAGCGTTGCTTAACAAACGGCTTGCATATTCTAAAGGGTGCTCAAAACCGCTCCAAGAGCATATGCGCTCGCATCCGCATTGTCGACAGATTGTCCCAGCACTGGGGAAGTAGTTAAGGCTTCTTTCAAAGCGACAAATGCCCTCTGTTCCTCGGCTTCCCATTTCCACACTGCTGTTTTCTTAGTCAAATTTATTTAGGGTCTAGCAATTTCAGCATAACCATCAATAAACCGCCTTTACCACGAACAGGTTTGAATGAAGGCTACTAGTTCTTTCACATTTCTGGGCTCTTTACGTTCAACTATAGCTTGGATTTGGCACGGATCCACAGAAATGCCCTCTGGTGTGAGAATATGCCCAATAAATTTTACACCGGGGCAACAAAACTTGCATTTACCATCATTCAAACGTAATTCAAACATTAACAGACGTCGTAGTGCCACGTTGAGATTTTGCAAGTGTTGTTGGAAACTCTCTGAGCATATGATTATATCATCAAGATAGGCAAAAATACATACGTCAGGAATACCGGACTTAAAACGATTAACAAGCCTCTGAAAGGTTGGGGGGGGGGGGCATTTCGTAACCCAAATGGCATTCTTTTAAAACGAAAAGTTCCAAATGGAGTGATAATGCATGTTTTATCGCGATCCTCTTCAGCTACTTCCACCTGGTAGTAGCCACATTGCAAATCGAGTGTTGTCATATATTTTGTGCTCTTTGCCGAGTGCAACATATCATCCATACGAGGTAATGGATACCTGTCGGGAACAGTGATGGATTTAAATTTTCTGTAATCAACACAGACACGTATTGATTCATCCTTTTTGGGGACCATAACAACGGGAGACGACCAAGCAGATTCACATTTTAGCCGAAAATTAAACTAGCCGCCTTGAGTGCATAACATCAACTGAACTCGCTTTCATACGTTATTTTCTTTTAACATAACCTTACACAATATACAAGTATACGAACTTAAATATAAAAAAGAGTAAAGTAAATGATCTTACAATAATCATAACGTTACAATATATATGTATATAAAAGCTGTTGCTGTTGCCGCTGTTTATACTCTTCTATGGTGATGGGTCCAGGGCCCGCATTGACTGGAATTGGTACATATGGAGGTGCTGACTGACTTGCCGGCTCTGGCTTGTATTCCTCCTCTTCTTTGCTTTTTAAGTAGGCAGTCCAACGCGCAAAAATGTCATCCACCTCTAAGGACATTCCTGGCAGGATCGCCATGTAGTGTGTGTTGTTTTATGGAAGTTGTGTTTATTGTAATTTTTCCCTATAGCCCTTGGTTATTTTTAATAGCTGTCAGGGTTTCAGCTGGTAACTTAGGCGTTCAAAGGAACTGCCGAATTATCTGAGGCTTTCAATCAAAAAACACAAGGCAAGTTGTTGCCGAATTAGTTAAGTAATTTCAAGTCTGTCTTTATTAAATTTTTGGTCTTCTTATAAACTACCTATGAGAACTTAATTTAACCTTTTCTACCTATTCTAATTATTATGAAAATGTATCTATCTCTTTCGATACCATGGAGGTATCAAGAATTTCTCTTTTGCATAATTATTTTGATCAATCAGAATATATGTGTTTGGAATGTACTCAATTATGTTTATCACTCACATACATATATTCTGATTGATCAGCAATTATATTTTTTATATTTATTAGCATGCATTTGTATCATGCTATTTGCATTGACTTACATTCAACTTAATGTACGTAAGTTAATGGACAAGTGTTTGTAGTGTGATCTTTTAATTTGCCAATAAGTGTGGCATTCACCCTAATCTGATTGAGGTGGTATGTATAGATTTCAGAGTGGTTAGTGGGTATGCAATCTGCAACTAGTGTGCACACTTCAATAGTTTCGTTAGACAGACGTATGAGGTAAGTACCATTTAGGGTTTCGGTATGTTCTCGAGTATTCAAGACGCTTTCAAAATTCGTGAGGAATATTAGTCTACTTTAATCATCTAAATTGTTCGAGTTTTAACCATCCAGAATTTACTGCTGACCTAACTTCCTTTGAGTAGGCGGGAAATACAGTTTCCTTCTGACAGTTTGGCCACGCAGGACTTCCGACAAACTGTAAGTTCACTGATGCGAAGGCAAGGATTCCTTACACCGAAGGTTTCATTCTGACTGATGAGAACTTCATTTAAAGGTAGCTCGATTTGCCTACAATTTCTTATAGTTGCTCTAACAATAATTCGGTGATGAAACTCCTTCTTCATTTTCGGTATGGATAGGACATACAGTAATAATGAGCCATCAGTGTAGATTGACGGGCTTTCATATTCTATTGCTTCTATTACATTAGCATATGGTAGCGTTTCCACTTCTGTAATAATACTATTAATCTCGGTTTTGTCTAACAGATTCGAGTTTACAACCCCACTCTTAGCGAGCTG
Organism: Pollenia amentaria; assembly: GCA_943735925.1. Classification (NCBI taxonomy): domain Eukaryota; kingdom Metazoa; phylum Arthropoda; class Insecta; order Diptera; family Polleniidae; genus Pollenia; species Pollenia amentaria. The sequence continues at coordinate 89,724,627 of OX031006.1, forward strand.
ACCTTACAATTTCATTGATGACATCTTTTAGTATAAGAACCTGGTTCAAGGTGTCTTGGCCAATTCGCTCGTTCTCTTTGCCATTACTTATCTCGTTCATTTTTCTTACAAGTTCGTTGGTTTTTTGTATAACCCGTACTCTGGCATTTGGCAGTATTCATAGCAAAACGTATAGCAGCCATACTATCATGCCAATTATCATGTTGATTTTGAACCAATATGGCTAGTTGACTCTTCATGTCCCTGTTCTTTCTTTCGACAGGATTTGCTTCGGAATGGTATACGGGTGTGAACTGCTGCTGTATACCAAGGCAATATGTGACCTTCTGCATTATAGAGAATACAAATTGTACTCCGTTATCGGATTTGATACGTCTGGGTATTCCATATCGCGAAAAGATTTCGTCTATTAGAATCTTTGCGCATGCTTCAGCAGTTGCATCTTTTAACTTAAAAATTTCAGTCCAACGGCTGGCAACGTCTTCTACAATTAATATCCATCGATAACTATCTTCAGTCTGCGGCAAGGGACCAAATAAGTCCACAGCCACAACTTCAAATCTTTATTTACTGCTAGTTTTCTGCAAAAGTCGAGCAGGTTTCATATTAGATGCCTTAAAACGTTGGCATTCAATACAGCTCTTGACATACCTAGCTATTTCACTACGCATTCCAGGTCAGAAATATCTACTAGATATACGTGTACTCTCATCATGGTACGCTTTAAAAATTTCAGAGCCTTCTTGGGCAGGTTTTACGAGTTGTGCATCTTTACTATCATTATTTGCATTACAATACAAAATGCCATCATTCAACGGATAACTCCTATTCATCCATCGATGGATGGCCCCGGTAGGCTAGCTGGTAGTGAGCTAGTCTATCAGTACCGGGGTTGCGGGTTCGATTCCCGCCAGAGACTCTGGTCTCCTGCAGACAAGCAAAACGCTTCGCGGGATTTAGTATAGGAATAATAAAAAAAAAAAAAAAAAAAGAGTTTTCATCCTGTTTCTCCAAGAAATATATTTTCTCCTTTATATACTCATCCTTCATCTGTTCTTTTTGGATTTTCTTCACCGTTTTCGTGGGCATGTCGACATAAAATGCAAAGAAACGATTATCAGTGACCTCATCATCTTGATCGGGACAAGGTGGCCTAGATAGCATATCAGCCACCGCATTTGCCCTACCAGGAACGTGTTCGATTTAAAAATTGTATTGCTGAATCTGCAGTCCCTACCTAGCAAGTCTTCCCGTTGGTGATTTTACCGTCAGAAACCACCTCAGGGTTTTGTGGTCCGTTAGAAGTTAAAGTTCCTCTCCTTAATTAGCCACGATATTTATTACAGGCCCAAATGATAGCCAGCGCCTCTCGTTCCGTAGTAGAGTAGTTACGTTCAGCGTTGCTTAACAAACGGCTTGCATATTCTAAAGGGTGCTCAAAACCGCTCCAAGAGCATATGCGCTCGCATCCGCATTGTCGACAGATTGTCCCAGCACTGGGGAAGTAGTTAAGGCTTCTTTCAAAGCGACAAATGCCCTCTGTTCCTCGGCTTCCCATTTCCACACTGCTGTTTTCTTAGTCAAATTTGTTTAGGGTCTAGCAATTTCAGCATAACCATCAATAAACCGCCTTTACCACGAACAGGTTTGAATGAAGGCTACTAGTTCTTTCACATTTCTGGGCTCTTTACGTTCAACTATAGCTTGGATTTGGCACGGATCCACAGAAATGCCCTCTGGTGTGAGAATATGCCCAATAAATTTTACACCGGGGCAACAAAACTTGCATTTACCATCATTCAAACGTAATTCAAACATTAACAGACGTCGTAGTGCCACGTTGAGATTTTGCAAGTGTTGTTGGAAACTCTCTGAGCATATGATTATATCATCAAGATAGGCAAAAATACATACGTCAGGAATACCGGACTTAAAACGATTAACAAGCCTCTGAAAGGTTGGGGGGGGGGGGCATTTCGTAACCCAAATGGCATTCTTTTAAAACGAAAAGTTCCAAATGGAGTGATAATGCATGTTTTATCGCGATCCTCTTCAGCTACTTCCACCTGGTAGTAGCCACATTGCAAATCGAGTGTTGTCATATATTTTGTGCTCTTTGCCGAGTGCAACATATCATCCATACGAGGTAATGGATACCTGTCGGGAACAGTGATGGATTTAAATTTTCTGTAATCAACACAGACACGTATTGATCCATCCTTTTTGGGGACCATAACAACGGGAGACGACCAAGCAGATTCACATTTTAGCCGAAAATTAAACTAGCCGCCTTGAGTGCATAACATCAACTGAACTCGCTTTCATACGTTATTTTCTTTTAACATAACCTTACACAATATACAAGTATACGAACTTAAATATAAAAAAGAGTAAAGTAAATGATCTTACAATAATCATAACGTTACAATATATATGTATATAAAAGCAAAGAGAGGCAAATGTGTTCTCAACAAGATGATAGTAAATAACATAACAAAATAAAGTGCATAAACTTAAACAAAAGCAAAGTAAATGAGTTTACAATAAATACATAAAGGCAATCTGTACAAGGGAGAGAGATTCGTACATAACAACAGCTAGCGTATGTGCATGTACATATATTTAAGTAACTACTGATGGAATGTACCAACCGTTAACCATACAGGGTCATAATAGTAAAACAGACAATTGCACAATCCTAAAATATATATACTACTACAACATTCCTCTATGATATCATTTTCCAGCATACCCTCTATTTCACATTTCAACTCCCTAGATTTTGCAAACGAAAGACAATAGGGTGGTGACGCAATAGGATGATGGTCACCAGTATCTTTTCTGTGGACAGCATACGGTGAAGGTTTTCCCGAGCTACCAAAGACATCTTTATGTTCAAAAAGAATGCCATCTAACTGCAGCCTATGTACATCACTTAATTGTGCACCATCTGTTGGTTTAATTATTTTATAATCAAAACAATACAGTGGAGTAAATATTTTGTCGTCATCATCATTATTTGGAGGCTTATATACGACACCACTAAAGAGACCAGTGTCCTTTGACCTTTCAGGAGTCACGATATCAGGAGGAATTGCGTCTCTAATTACTGCCTGAATGGAATGTGGGGAGTAGTCATTCTCACTATTACAATCAGGACCATAGGACTTAAAATCTGAAACGTACGTACGGCAAATTCTCTTTGAAGTCATTTGCTGTTGGGGAACGATTTCCTGCGTAACACGTTTGCCGGATGTTTCCGTTACTTTAATTGACTCGATCAAATTCAAATTTCTGTGAAACTTGGCCATTTCACAGAAATCGAATTGTTGGGTAGGGTTACTTTCAAAGTATCAGTAACGCTGGCCCATATTTAAAACTATTCCCGACTCCTCCATAAAATCTGAGCCAATTAATGTACGGTTGCTCTTATCCTCGGGAAAAAACAAAAACTGGATGTTTAAACATCTTCCGCCAAAAACAATCTTACATTGCGTTGTTAGGCACTTTCTGTTACAAGATGAACCATCCGCAAGAGAAAAGTCACAGATAATGGATTCATACTGACAACCCTTAAAATCCATTATCTTTTTATATTTGTACCAGCTACGCTAGTTTTAGCACCAGAATCAAAATACGCCTGTCCAGGAACACCAAATAGCTGCACATTCACCACTGTTATATTCCGGCCAATACATAAACCAAGTGAATTAAAACTTACACCCACCGGTGAACTTCCATCGGTCTTTTTGCTGCAATTTGGACAATTAGCTCGCACCACCCCTGGAGCATTGCATCCATAGCACGCAAACTTTGGTTTAAACAACACAGGGTCACTTTTTGCCTGCGTTTGTTTTGATATTAAATCCTGTTTTTTAAAACACGTTACCACAGTATGTCCTTATTTACCGTCTCCAGGACCACTGATACTATTCAAAGCATCTGTGTTCAATGCACCACGTTCACTTAAGACATGCTCCGCTTCACGTGCATTCACCAGTAGTTCATCAAAACTCTTCACTTTATGACGGTATAACCTTTCACGAATTTGCGAGTGAAGCATGCCACCCACATTATCTAATTGGTCACATTCCGACAGACAATTAGTAAGTTGGGAAAACAGTGCACGTTTTTTTCGAATGATGCAATCTGTTGACTCGTTTTTCTGTTGTTTTATTTCATAAATTTCAGCATAAACTCTCCATGCTGGTTTGGGAGGCGAAAACGACTCACGCGACATACGCACCAAATCACCAAAAGTTCCCACATTTGTGTTAACACCACGCCACCACTCTGCAGCCTTAAGTAGCATCGGCATACCATTAACAGCATAAGAGTCTGATATTTTCTCCACTAGTTTAAATGTAGAAATGGCAGAAATAAATTCCTCTATCTTTGAAGGATTTCGTTCACCATTATAACGTGCCGAACAGCTGCTAAAAGAGCCACACCTTTCACTGGGCTTACCAACAGTACTCAGGAGTTGTTCAAATTGTTCCGTTGATAGCGTCACCATATTTAATTTTCCTGCCAAACGTTGACTTCTCAAATTATCACAAAAATCCGCCACGATTTAAAAAATTTCACAAAATTATATATTCTTCCTTTTATTTTTCCCCGTTTTGATATATGTATTTATATTGTATAATTTGTTACGATTTTATTTTAGTTTAGATTACAAAAGTTCTTTAATTTAATCAGGGGTTGTGACTTTCAAAAAATGTTCAATTATCAACTTTACAACGATAACAACCGGCAAGACAAGAATGAGCTGCCATCGTCGAGTGTTCTGCTTTTATACTCTCTAATATTAGCTTTCAACTCATAAAACAACCAAACACTTGTTAGTTCCAAATAAGCAATTGCGAATAATGTCTTATTAGTATTTTTTTAAGCCAAAGTTTATTTGTTAAAGTATGTTTGTATATGCAAGTAAACAGCTTTGAAAGCTCTTACAATTTGTTGTTGTTTCTTTGCAAAGTACTTACAAAAGCTCATGCGAAAGCTCGCGCATTGTACATATAGCTTGGACGCACTTGCTTTAAAGGAACTAAAAACTGACAAACCGTGATCACAATCACAGTTTTAAGGAGCCGTGATTTTTAAATCACGTACACTAATCACGATGTTCTTTAAAAATCACGGGATCGCTCATCTCTAGTGTTCATGTTTATGAATTATTTATCTTCACAGCAGATATGCCACGTTGCAGCTGAATCAATAACGCGATCACCAACCATTAGTCATCCTTCACAATGTTTGCACGATTTTCATTAGCTTTCGTGACGAGTTCGATCACGAGCAAATCATCTTCCTTAACTGAGTTTCCGTTTCCACGACTTTGTTTAGTTGGTTAATCCTGTCCTGTATAGCCGAGTTTATCACCGTCTGTCTATTGCGTTTTGGGTCAATAGGTCCTCTCGAGCAGTAACTTATTCCATGTCAGCGTGGTCGGGGGTACGAGCGACAAGCTTTAAGGCCGATCCCAAAAAGTTAAGCGACCTTGCCGAGCGCATAGCTATAAAGTGCGATTCCGAGTAGTCGATAATTTTGGGTTCTACCCAAGGTATAAAAATGAGGATTAATAATTTCTTCATAATATTTAAAGTATAGCTGCTTCCCAATCTGTTAATTTGGTGATTGTTGGTAGATGGCTATTTATTATCGGCCTCTCCGTATAAATAAAACGTAAAACCTTTTCTGGTAATGACTCGTTATAAAGTGTCTCTCTTTATGTTTTTATATTAAAATTCAAGTTTTAAAATTATCAAAAAATGCTGATACAAACATAAATATTTCTTAACAAATTTAGTTTATCAAAAACCTCCTAAATGCTGATGCAAGCATAAAAATTTTAATTCTTTATAAATTTTCCCCGTATTGGCCAATCATAATACAGTGACAAATAGTTGTAATGTGATACCCACTTGGAGTAGGGGTATTCCCTTATATTTGCAAATATTATGGGTAATCAGGCGTAGTATTCAGATTTAAAATAATCTCTATAATTAATATTTTGTTATAATTTAACGGCCTAAGTTATAAAAAATACAACATTTTCATACAAAATCCGTTTCATAAACCCTTTATTAACCTGTTCCACTTTTTATAACTTAGGCCGTAAAAATTTACTCCCTGAATAACGAACTTTCTTTTAAAAAATGTACTTTTTGAAAAAGTAATATTTTTTTGAAAGCGGCTTTCTCGTAAAATTAAGATTTTTTTTTTTAAAAGATATTGACTTTTTTAAAAATATGTTATTCTTTAAGAGATATCCTTGATCATACTTATTTGAGAAGCAACACGCCTATTTCAATCAGCTTATCTTGTTAGTTGCAAAGGCTGGATTTAATTTTCAGCTTAAGTTTTATTATCCTTCTTGACTTGAAAAATTTTTTTTTTTCTCAATTATTACTGTATTGTGTGAACTAAGGTATAAATTGTCAAATTTCATTATTATATGCTGCCAACCCTTAATGTAAATTAATCGGGTTGAGTCCTTGCTAATCATCGCACCTAAAGAGTTCTGTATGTATTACACCTTGTATGGGTAAAAGTAAAAGTGCATAAGTAAATCTAATTACTATGTTACAAATCTTCTTGGTGTACAATGTTGTCTTTAGTAAAACTATGAAATGTACCTGAATTAGTATACCATTATACATATATTTACAGGACTATCCTCACTAATTATCGAGCTTTCGATAATTCAAAAATAATTATTGTTCAGAAAGCTTTTTTTTATTCTACCATCTCTGAATAAAAAACTCTCTTGATGTACTTATAAAATTTCATCTTTCTTTTTCTTTCTGTTCGTTGAAGTGCAAAGAACAAAATTGAGCCTTAAAATCTAGAATTGCTAATAATAAGCAGGCAAGACAATAATAAGAAAACCCACATGGTTTAGTGGGTACAAAATTAAATTTATTCAAGGTAAAATATTTTAATTGTGAAGTTGTACAAAATTTTATAAAAATAATACAAGTGACACAAACTAAGGGCTTAAATATTGGAGGGTAATACTCGTCTCCAAAGTTTAGTGTATTCCGAAAAATTTGAATTTTCCCACTTGGAAGCCTGGGTAAGATTTTAAAGCCTTAACTATTTTTCAAACGCATCTTCTAATTTAGAAATTGTTCTAGAACCGTTAAGATCGTGAAGAGGAAGCGTCGGGAACGATTGAGTGCTTTACTGACGCACTTATGTCAGGACCGGCCGTTGTTCTAGATACAAAATCCCGTAAGACGTTAACTCAACTGGATCGGTCCTGAGTTTGCGCTCTGCTATTTATCCTAGTTCTGTCAGCTATAAGAAGGAATTTGACTCAACGACTTAACCTCACTTTAAAGTATACGGGCCTCTTTGTAAAGGAATAAGTACCAACCATATTGGAACCTTTTAACATGTTAAATCCTGTCACAGTTTCCAAACCCACGTCAAATTAAATTTGTTTAGAACAATTTAAATACATGCTACCTGTTCGGTTTTTCGTTTTTTTGTTGTACATGGCAAAGGTAGTCATTTAACATATTTCCTAAAACCCAGCTTAGACGAATAAAATCATCAACTTAAGTAGTCTGAATTTGTTAACCTAACACGTTAACCAAAAAAAAAAAAAATTAGCAACCAGTAACGTAAATGAATGTTAAATATTGAATTGAATACCAATGGTTAATCCCTAAAAAACAGGCAACATTAAGCTTCTAATGTGTATTGTATATCAGTAGTGAACAATTTTACTTAATTTTAACTCCCTTGTGCTATTGATACAAGTTTTTTTAACACCTAAATTCTGTAGCTTAAAAATATAAATCATTAATTTCCTTAATTGGATTTTTGTTTTAAAATTCTTTAAAATTAATTTATGGTTGTTAAAAAAATAAAATTTTTTTTATTGCGAAGAGATTCAATCAATAATTCCACATAATTTCTGAATAGTATGCAACCAATTAACACATAATATAAAAACACCCTATATTTAGAAACGCATCTCATACTGGAGTAAGTTCGAGAGGCCTCATCGCGCTGCTGCAGAATATGGTTGGTGAGTGTAACAAAATTTAACAAATGTTTTAATATTTTGTATTTGCTTTTAATTGATCATTCGGATCAATTCTTTTGGTTGTTTTTGCATATACCTATATTTTTTTCTACTTGCACTACTTATGAATATGAGCAAAAAAAAAAAAAAAATTTAAAAAAAAAAAAACATAAATACTTTATGAATGAAAGAAGAATATAAAAAAAAAAAAAAAGAAAAAAAAAAACAAAGCTTTAATTTATGAATGAAAAAGAACAAAAATGAAAACTTTTCTTATTTATGAATTAAAGACACAATACCAAACCAAAATTACTGATCTACGTCATAGGACAGTGAATATTAAAATTGTGCTACTTTAAATAAGATAATCTGTTGCTCCTATTCCTAATCGGTGCTTATCCAGTTTTTAGTTGGAACAAATTATATTTTTTTTTGTTTTAAATTGAATGATTCGCGGTACCTCTCTTAAGTTGTTTTGATGATTGGAAGGATTAAAATCTTAATATTGTTTAGTTATTTTTTTTTATATATAGTTAAGATAATGAATTAAAGATTTAATCTAGTAGTTATAGTATACATATATATTTTAGGATATATGAATTTTGATGTTTTATGAGAGAATAAATAATAATTAAAATGAATCTATAAGCCGTTTCTAAAATTTTCTTGCGCGATGATGTAAGGTTTGAAGAGAGTTTTCAGTTACGGGGTTTTAGCATTCTTAAACGTCGCTAGAACCAAAGGTAGGGTGGGTCATGAGACGTTAGTCCTCAATACCAACTAGAGGACGTTCTTTTTTTAAGACCGACAAGATACATAATTGAAGACACAAAATACAAAATAAGAGGAGTCTATAATAATATATGTGTGGCAGGGTTTTTATGTGGTTGCAGGAAGACCAGGTGGACGCGAACCCCCCCCAACGACTGCTTGCTAGTGGCTTAAATGGCTCCCTATAGTCCTTCCTAGTATTTCCATTTAACTTTTTACATTATTCAAAACATACACATAAAAATATTAGACCTTTTGTTTGCTCTCGGGACGCGATTGTTTGCGAGAAATAGATTTAAGCAAGCCCCTGTTCCTAACATAAATTGGCGCCCAACGTGGGGCCCGAAGAGATGAAAAATTATTAAAAAACACATCTTAATACATTGCTATACTACAAGCATAATATAGAGTTATCTTTCGGCTTCACATAATATGAAACTCATTTAAATTGGAAGTTAAAATTAATACATTGTTCTTTCCGTCGCAATCAAATAAGTTTAAGTGCATTTAGGAATTTCAATGATTTGGCTACATGACCAGTTTATTGACCAATTGTTAATCTTATGCTCTTTTTGGTTGGTTGGAATATGATGAAGTATAAACGTTAACTTTTTGAGGATTTAATTTATATTTTTTCTATTGCTTTTACTGATGAGTTATCAGCTCACAAATAATACCAGGATTTACATAAATTTTGCAGTATGCATTTTTATGTCCGGATTATTTAGTGCACATATGTAAAATAAAATGTTGGTTTTCGGTAAAAATTTTATTTAAAGATATTAATTGAATCCCTAATGCCACGTTCCAGCACCTTGTCGTCTTAAGATTCTTATCGTTTATAAACTCATGTATTACCTTATTAAATCGCAATGCAAGAAAATTGTTTAACTAGCCCGAACCTTCTCAAACAACCGTCGTACACTGAATGTTTCTCTTGTTTAGTTTTTATTTAACTATAAATTAATATAATTTTTAAAAGGTTATTTTATTCAACCACTAGCGTCATAGGCCATCGGCTTAAAATTTTATATAATTCTTCCTAGAGTAGTTATTAAAACGATTCTTGTTGTAAAATAATTACTTACCATTGCAAAGAATAAAATTTGATTACAAACATTTATGCACAAAAGATATGTAGGTATAAAGACTCATACGATAACGTTAGTGTGACTCTTTTTCCATTGTTATACAAATTTATAAGGCTTTTGATTATATAAAATTTCGTTAATTCAACCCTTATTTCAATTGGTTCTTTTTCAACTTTTTAAATAAATTTTCTGGAACTTTTAAAATGTCCCTACTACATACCCCACCTCCACCATCTCATCAGGAATTGGCCCAAGCTGACCCTAGTACAAACGTTGTCAAATGTTTTATTTGTAGTGAAGATATGTCAGAATTTCAAGATGTTTTAGTTATTGCTACATGTAATCATGAATTCCATCGTAGTTCTTTCACAGTCTGCTGAATGCCCATATTGCAAGAAAAGTTGTGATTTGGCAGACCTTACGATGAAGAAAATCGAGCCTCATTTGACTCAAAATAGTCCCAAGCCGCAAAAACAAAGAACTCAGGCTCGTGGGAAGCCTAGAGGTGCCATGGCAAAAAAATACAATACCCGAGGTGCTAATAAAAATTGAATTCAAGAATTTTCGCAATTTCCTTTGGCTGAATCAGCTCCAAATAATCTTTATTTAGTCTCAGAAAATTACGCTGTGAATAGTCCTAGGCCTAATAATATACCTTCTTATGTGCCTCGAAATAATGCAACACCAGCACAACATAATCCTCCTAGTTTGGGCCCTAATTTGAGACAAGGGCAGGGTTCGCAACAAACTGTCGATTATACGCAACTGAATCAAATTATTGAAAATACCTTAACACGACTTTTGGGGAATTTGAATATGGTTCCTAATAACCATCAACAATTCCCACAAAATATTCGAGCAAATTCTCAAACTGGTTGTCAACCACCTTTCCAAAATTCTTCCTCTGCTACAAATCAGCCAACTAGGGAAGAGCCTTTTGCTATGAGGGCAGAAAAGATCACATCCATTATACAGAATTGGAATTTGAAATTTGATGGCTCTAGTAATGGATTAAATGTGGAAGAATTTCTGTACAGAGTACGATCGTTAACAACCGAAAATTTTAATGGGGATTTCGGCATAATTTGCAAGAATTTACATATACTACTTGTGGGAAAAGCACGCGACTGGTACTGGCGGTACCACAAGCAAGTGACTAATATTGATTGGAGGGCATTTTGTCAGGCATTAATATATCAGTATAAAGATTTCCGGACGGATTTTGAACTTAACGAAGAAATTCGTAATAGGAAAATGAAACCTGGAGAAAAGTTTGAAACTTTTTACGAATCAGTCTGTGGGATGCTTGATCGGCTGGAAACTCCAATACCAGAACCGGAACTAGTGGAAATATTGACTAGGAATTTGCGGTCGGATATTCGCCATGAACTCTTGTATGTGCCCATATATTCTATAGCCCATCTCAGAAAATTAGTGCAGATGCGGGAAAATCTACTTGGAGATGAGTATTTCAGAAGAAGTTTGCCATCCAAACAGGCCATGCAATTTTCTCCACGTCGTAATATTGCCGAAGTAGATGCCCCAGAAGATTACCCCGAAGTTACCATTACAACAACCGGCACTATAGATGCTGTCAGAGCTGGTCCAGTTATTACGAACTGTTGGAATTGCGGAGAATCTGGACATCACTGGGAAGATTGTTTAAAGGAAAGAAATGTATTTTGCTATGGGTGTGGAGCAAAAAACACATATAAGCCTCAATGTCAACGTTGTTCTAATAAGAAAATTATTTATTCAAAAAACTCGATTTAACCGAAACTGCGACTAATTCGACATGCCCTAAAATTTTGATTCGTAATAAAACCCCAATTGAAGATATACCAAGTATGCAAAAAGGTCCCGAAAATACTCCATTATCTAGAATTTTGCATCCTATTCGTCCTTTACATGAGAGATGGAATGATTATATAACCAAACGAAATGAAATATTTAAGATAGATTGCTTGACTGTACGTCCTTCTAAAATACCAAAAAGATCTACTTTACGTCTTAGAAATTACTTTAAAAATAGAAAACTAACGGCCAACTTTATTATTTCTTCTATAATTAACAGTAGTAAAGATAAACGGTATTATACAAAAGTGAGTTTCCTTACATTCGTGGAGTACGGTCTTTTGGACACAGGAGCCAATGTTACATGCATTGGTGCAGAGCTTGCAAATCAGGATTTCGCTAAATTTCCTGAATTTAAGCCTGTAAAAACACATGTGAGAACGGCCGATGGTACTTTGCAAAAAACCCTGGGATTTTTAGAAGTAGAAATATATTTTAAAGGTCATTGTAAAAAGTTGAAAATTTTAGTTGTCCCTTGTCTGACCCAGCGATTGATTTTAGGCTTAGACTTTTGGAAATCTTTCAATCTGGCTGCAGATCTTTTTGAGTCGGCAATTGTGTCCGAGGCGTACGTAAATGAATCACTGTCCAAAGATCTGGCTACATTGTCCGAGATTAAAAATACGCCTGAGCCTTACACAAATAATCAGAAGTCTGTAAAAATGGACGAGCATCAATATCCATTAACTCCAGGTCAACGTCAGCAGTTAACTGCTATAATTAATTGTTTCCCAATTTTGAGAAAGACGGATTGGGAAAAACTAGCTTAATTCAGCACGAAATTGACGTTGGATGTGCTAAGCCTATTAAGCAAAAGTTTTACCCAGTCTCACCCGCTGTGGAAAAATTGATGTTTAAAGAAATAGACAGAATGATTGCTCTCGGTGTGATTGAAGAATCTTCATCACCCTGGAGTTCTACAATGAGGTTGGTTTTAAAACCAAACAAAGTCCGCCTCTGCTTGGATGCCAGGAAGGTCAATTAATTAACAAAAAAAGATGCGTATCCACTCCCGAACCTGGACGGGATATTTTCGCGGTTGCCAAAAGCAAACCTGATTTCAAAATTAGACTTAAATGACGCATACTGGCAGATCGGCTTGGCTGAGGAAGCCAAGCCTTTAACTGCTTTTACAATACCGGGTCGCCCCCTATATCAATTTACCGTTATGCCCTTTGGCCTCTGTACAGCCCCACAAACCATGTGCAGATTAATTGACCAAATTATACCACCTGAATTAAAATATTGCGTTTTTGGCTATCTTGATGATCTGATAATTGTCTCAGAAGATTTTCCCTCACATTTGTCAACACTTTTTAGACTGTCAGAGCAGTTTCGCAAAGCTAATTTGACTCTTAATGTCACAAAAAGCTCTTTTTGTGTTACACAAGTAAAATACTTAGGCTTCGTTATTGGGTCTGGGGGAATAAAAACTGATCCCGAAAAGATAGAATCCATTCTAAACTGGCCAGTTCCTAAGAACATTAAACAGGTTCGAGGTTTCCTCTGTCTAGCTGGCTGGTACCGAAGGTTTATTGAAAACTTTTCAACTATTGTGTTTCCAATTACGGAAGTTTTGTCAACGAAACGAAAGTTTCAGTGGACAGACTCTGCTCAGGCAGCATTTGAGGTGATTAAGACTAGGCTTACAACCGCCCCTATTTTATCCAATCCAGATTTCTCACAAAAATTTTACCTGCATTGTGATGCCAGTGACCACGGTATCGGAGCGGTGCTTGTACAGTTGGATAAAGATGGCAGTGAAAAACCGATTGCGTATATGTCCAAGAAGCTGAATACCGCCCAGAGGAATTATAGCGTTACGGAACGCGAGTGCTTAGCTGCCGTAGAGGCTATACAAAAGTTTCGTTGCTACGTAGAATTGCAAGAATTTGAAGTCATAACCGACCACTCCTCTTTGCTCTGGTTGATGAAGCAGCCCAATTTAACTGGCAGATTGGCGCGTTGGGCCCTCAAACTTCAGTCGTATAAGTTTTCAATTAGCCATCGGAAGGGCAAGGATCACATCGTTCCCGATGCTCTTAGTAGAATGTACAGTGAAGAACTCGCTGCCATAGAATTGGCTCAAGAAGAAGTAGATCTAAATTCCACCCATTTTGAAGACCAAGAATATATAGATTTGAAAACTAAAATCGTAGAAAATGAAGCACAATACCCGGATATAAAAGTTATAGAAAAATACGTGTACATCAGAACCGAACATTATTCTGGAGATCCTCGTCAGGAAGAAGTTACGTGGAAATTATGGGTACCAAAAGCTTTAACAGATGGTATTATTAACAGAGCCCATAGTTCAGCAATTACCGTTCACGGTGGAATGCAAAAAACTCTGGAACTTATACGTCGTAACTTTTACTGGCCAGGGATGGTCACCGACGTTAGAAATTATGTGTGCCAATGCGAAACTTGCAAAGAAACCAAGACTCCTAACTTCTCGTTAAAACCAGAGATGGGTAAACAAGCAGTGTCAGTAAGACCCTTTCAACGTCTTTACATAGACATCTTGGGCCCATACCCAAGAAGTAAAAGCGGAAACATTGGTTTGCTAATCGTACTGGATCACCTAAGCAAGTTCCACTGGTTATGCCCGTTACGAAAATTTTCTTCCTCCTCAATACAGAATTTCCTTCTTACCCAAATATTTCACGTATACGGGGTCCCCGAGACCATTATAAGCGATAACGGTTCCCAGTTTCGTTGTAATGATTTCAAAGCTTTCTTAACTAAACTAGGCCTTTCTCATATTTTTACAGCCCTCTATTCCCCACAATCAAATGCGTTAGAACGGGTGAATAGATCAATAATTGCAGGGATTAGATCGTTTTTAAAAAGTGACCAAAGGTTATGGGACGAAAATATAACATCTGTGAGTTGTTCTCTAAGAAACGCGTATCATAAAACCATTAAATGTTCACCATATCATGCGTTATTTGGTATGGACATGATAACTCATGGCACGTCCTACAAACTTTTCTCGCAAATTCAAATTCTAAGTGAACATATTAACCCTCTTAGTCGAGACGACCAATTGGCATTGTTGAGAAAGGACCTGAAAAAGAATATTCAGGAATCTTATGAAAGTAGTAAAAACCGATATGATCTGCGAACACGGCCAATCTGTTTTAAAGTTGGGCAAGAAGTTTTCCGGAGGAACTTTTCCCAAAGTAATTTCGAAAAACGATACAACGCTAAGTTGGCCCCAGTGTTTCTGAAGTCCAAGATTCGCGAAAAGGTGGGTAGCCATTTTGTCATTCTTGAGGACCCCAATGGTAAAGTTGTGGGTACCTTCCACGCCAAGGATATACGGTCTTAAGATTTTACATTTAATTCTATACACCAACGGTTAAGAATTATCCGGTTTGTTAGTTGCAATGGCTGGATTTAATTTTCAGCTTAAGTTTTATTATCCTTCTTGACTTGAAAAAATTTTTTTTTTCTCAATTATTACTGTATTGTGTGAACTAAGGTATAAATTGTCAAATTTCATTATTATATGCTGCCAACCCTTAATGTAAATTAATCGGGTTGAGTCCTTGCTAATCATCGCACCTAAAGAGTTCTGTATGTATTACACCTTGTATGGGTAAAAGTAAAAGTGCATAAGTAAATCTAATTACTATGTTACAAATCTTCTTGGTGTACAATGTTGTCTTTAGTAAAACTATGAAATGTACCTGAATTAGTATACCATTATACATATATTTACAGGACTATCCTCACTAATTATCGAGCTTTCGATAATTCAAAAATAATTATTGTTCAGAAAGCTTTTTTTTATTCTACCATCTCTGAATAAAAAACTCTCTTGATGTACTTATAAAATTTCATCTTTCTTTTTCTTTCTGTTCGTTGAAGTGCAAAGAACAAAATTGAGCCTTAAAATCTAGAATTGCTAATAATAAGCAGGCAAGACAATAATAAGAAAACCCACATGGTTTAGTGGGTACAAAATTAAATTTATTCAAGGTAAAATATTTTAATTGTGAAGTTGTACAAAATTTTATAAAAATAATACAAGTGACACAAACTAAGGGCTTAAATATTGGAGGGTAATACTCGTCTCCAAAGTTTAGTGTATTCCGAAAAATTTGAATTTTCCCACTTGGAAGCCTGGGTAAGATTTTAAAGCCTTAACTATTTTTCAAACGCATCTTCTAATTTAGAAATTGTTCTAGAACCGTTAAGATCGTGAAGAGGAAGCGTCGGGAACGATTGAGTGCTTTACTGACGCACTTATGTCAGGACCGGCCGTTGTTCTAGATACAAAATCCCGTAAGACGTTAACTCAACTGGATCGGTCCTGAGTTTGCGCTCTGCTATTTATCCTAGTTCTGTCAGCTATAAGAAGGAATTTGACTCAACGACTTAACCTCACTTTAAAGTATACGGGCCTCTTTGTAAAGGAATAAGTACCAACCATATTGGAACCTTTTAACATGTTAAATCCTGTCACAGTTTCCAAACCCACGTCAAATTAAATTTGTTTAGAACAATTTAAATACATGCTACCTGTTCGGTTTTTCGTTTTTTTGTTGTACATGGCAAAGGTAGTCATTTAACATATTTCCTAAAACCCAGCTTAGACGAATAAAATCATCAACTTAAGTAGTCTGAATTTGTTAACCTAACACGTTAACCTAAAAAAAAAAAAATTAGCAACCAGTAACGTAAATGAATGTTAAATATTGAATTGAATACCAATGGTTAATCCCTAAAAAACAGGCAACATTAAGCTTCTAATGTGTATTGTATATCAGTAGTGAACAATTTTACTTAATTTTAACTCCCTTGTGCTATTGATACAAGTTTTTTTAACACCTAAATTCTGTAGCTTAAAAATATAAATCATTAATTTCCTTAATTGGATTTTTGTTTTAAAATTCTTTAAAATTAATTTATGGTTGTTAAAAAAATAAAATTTTTTTTATTGCGAAGAGATTCAATCAATAATTCCACATAATTTCTGAATAGTATGCAACCAATTAACACATAATATAAAAACACCCTATATTTAGAAACGCATCTCATACTGGAGTAAGTTCGAGAGGCCTCATCGCGCTGCTGCAGAATATGGTTGGTGAGTGTAACAAAATTTAACAAATGTTTTAATATTTTGTATTTGCTTTTAATTGATCATTCGGATCAATTCTTTTGGTTGTTTTTGCATATACCTATATTTTTTTCTACTTGCACTACTTATGAATATGAGCAAAAAAAAAAAAAAAAATTTAAAAAAAAAAAAACATAAATACTTTATGAATTAAATAATAATATAAAAAAAAAAAAAAAGAAAAAAAAAAACAAAGCTTTAATTTATGAATGAAAAAGAACAAAAATGAAAACTTTTCTTATTTATGAATTAAAGACACAATACCAAACCAAAATTACTGATCTACGTCATAGGACAGTGAATATTAAAATTGTGCTACTTTAAATAAGATAATCTGTTGCTCCTATTCCTAATCGGTGCTTATCCAGTTTTTAGTTGGAACAAATTATATTTTTTTTTGTTTTAAATTGAATGATTCGCGGTACCTCTCTTAAGTTGTTTTGATGATTGGAAGGATTAAAATCTTAATATTGTTTAGTTATTTTTTTTTATATATAGTTAAGATAATGAATTAAAGATTTAATCTAGTAGTTATAGTATACATATATATTTTAGGATATATGAATTTTGATGTTTTATGAGAGAATAAATAATAATTAAAATGAATCTATAAGCCGTTTCTAAAATTTTCTTGCGCGATGATGTAAGGTTTGAAGAGAGTTTTCAGTTACGGGGTTTTAGCATTCTTAAACGTCGCTAGAACCAAAGGTAGGGTGGGTCATGAGACGTTAGTCCTCAATACCAACTAGAGGACGTTCTTTTTTTAAGACCGACAAGATACATAATTGAAGACACAAAATACAAAATAAGAGGAGTCTATAATAATATATGTGTGGCAGGGTTTTTATGTGGTTGCAGGAAGACCAGGTGGACGCGAACCCCCCCCAACGACTGCTTGCTAGTGGCTTAAATGGCTCCCTATAGTCCTTCCTAGTATTTCCATTTAACTTTTTACATTATTCAAAACATACACATAAAAATATTAGACCTTTTGTTTGCTCTCGGGACGCGATTGTTTGCGAGAAATAGATTTAAGCAAGCCCCTGTTCCTAACAATCTAATGCATAAAGTACAACATTTTTATTTGTTTTTACCTCTTGATTGTAAAATTAAAAAAAAAAAAATACTTTATAATAAAACTTTTATAAATTAAATTAAATTTTTTATTTTTGGAGACGACATTTTTCTTCAGAAAAAAAGTTGACAACATTTTGAATAAAAACTTAAATATATTAAATAAGCAAAAATAAAAAAAAAACAAAAACGAATAAAATGACTATCCATGCGTCGTCGTGAAACTTTTTCAACCCCATTTTCTTCATTAAACCTCTTGCTAACAAACAAAATGTTGCATGCAAAAGTTGCTTCGTTAATTGCATAATGTAAATATTGACTTCTGGTATTTTAGGTATTATTTAAAACGATATTTATTTAATAAAAGTTTGATTCGGAATAATAAAATTATTGACAAAAATATTTTCATAAATAAACATATTTAAAAAACGATTGCTATGTTCATTTAAAAGAATATTTCAACACCTCCTCTCAATCGTTAACTCCTAGTTTATCTCGAAGGTCACTAAAACGCTTGAGGTCTAAGGGGTTTGTAAACATATCAGCTTCTTGATCCTTGGACCTGATAGACTCAATTTTTACATAACCATTAGCAACATTATCACGAATGAAATGGTGCTTAATATTTAAATGTTTAGCTAGTTTGATATTAGAACTAGTTGCCATACTTATGCATCCTTTATTGTCTTCATATATTGGGACAGTTTTATTTTTAATTTCTCGTAAATCTTGCATCAATCCACGTAACCATAAGACTTCTGAAACTGCTGAACTTAATGCTATATACTCCGCTTCGCTTGACGAAGTTGCCACTGTTTGTTGTTTCTTTGACGACCATGAAAACCAACAATCATAAACTTTGAACAGGCACCCACTAACACCCAATTTTCACCATGATTTTTTCCCCTATTTTTAAATCATGTCTTTTTTGTTTGATAGCGAGCGGTGTAGAGAAGTAAGCAGGGTAGAAAAAAAAACATGAATCGTATTTCCTGTGTTTCTTTTTTGACATTTCTCTTTGCACTTATTTGTGTTTCTAATTTATGTTTTATTCTTATTTCAAAGTGACAAGAGCATTTTAAAATATATAAAAATAAAAACATGTTTTTAAAAAAATTCAAAATATATCAAAATTATATGGAATAACGAAATTTTAAATATTTTAATACGAACAAGGAACTAAGGAAATCAGAAAAAAATCAATTCTGACTGCAAAAAAAAAAAGAAACATGGTGAAAATTTTCCAAGTTTTTGGAAGTTTCTTTAAAAAAGAAATACAAAAAAGACATGTCTTTTAAATCATCGTTAAAATTGGGTGTAACAGATTTTCGATCCTTTATATCATTTGCCCAATCAGCATCGGCAAATCCGAGAATGGGAATATCAATGTTTGGAGAATAAACCAGTTTCATATTCTTTGTAAGTTAAAGATAACGATAATTCTCTTAAGATGATGGCATTGTATTTTAGTTTGATTTTGTTGGATTTGATGTACATCAAGCTCAGTTGTAGCCCTGATATATGTTTTTGTGTGGCTTTTGTGGGACGTTTTAAATAACACCTAGAATACCAGAAGTCAATAGTAAAAAAAATTAATTAGTATTTTTAAATAAAAAAACACTTAAAAATTAAATATTATCTTAAATAATTAATGGATACAAAATTTCAAGATATTACTGTGTTTCTATACACTTATCTTTTAAAATTTTCTTCAAATGACGTTTTTTAATAAGACAAATGCCCTTTCTAATGTTTCTCTCCATGCCATCTATTTCTGGGTTAGCTTTTATTGCTTCTGAAAATTATAAAAGAAATAAGCAACTTCATTTAACCCTTTCAGACCCACACAACACAATTGTGCTATCTGAATTTGAAAAAGTTAAACCATTTTATTTACAAACAGTTAAATATACACAATTTTCGTGATAGAAGAAATAGTGATATTTAAATAAACTTATGATCCATGGAAATTACAATTTTTTTCTGTTTGAAAAAAAAAATTGGCACTCGCCAAGGTAAAGTATATTAATTCCAGCATTGACATCTCGATTACAACAAGTACGACAGTTTGGGCAGTACTAATAATTTGCGCATAATTTTGTAGTTCTTAATTCATTTACAAATAGAATGTCAGACCTTCTTCGTTTCAGTGCTTCTATCAATTTTCTATTTGGGGTTCGTATATAACCTCTCATAGGAGAATTAGCTGCTATTTCTGTTGATCCTATACAGATTATGGTTTTTCTTTCATATCTGGAACTAGATTTGTTGCTGTGGTATGTACAGTTTTTTCTATACAAATGAATTTTTTCAGCTTCAATCTTGTTACTTTTCGCTGAAAATAAATATAATGTTTGCTTTTGTTCAACTATTGAAAGTTGGTATCTAGTATAATCATGAAAGTTTTCTGAATGTGGTGATAATTGCGAATCTTCTTTGAAATTTTTTGTATATTTTTTTTAATTCTAATGCTCTCGAAGAAAAACTACACATACTATGATACGTTGAATTTTTCAGTTTAATTGTATTTCCATTTCGAACTCCGCCGTATATTAATCTTAACCCTTTGACGACGAATGGGACACATAGGTCCCATTTAGTTTTTTCATCATTACAGCTACATTTTCCAATGGATTCTGATCTAATTCGCGTTTTTCGATGAAAAAAGTATCCTTTCTTTAGTATTCGTGTCAACGATAAGAGTTTGTTGTATCAATTGGGCTTAAAAGTTTCTTAAAGTCAAAAATTTGATTTTTTTTCCAAATTTTAGTTTGCTGATATCTCGGGCTCTAATTGATACTGTTGGATAAAATTTTTGTATAATATGCACCAATGCATTGTAAATTTATTATTTAACGCATTTGAAATCGGTGCTATAGTTTTCTCGATGGTTCTGAAAATTTGATGGGACATATGTATGTGTCCCACTCGTCGTTAAAGGTGAACATTTTTTTTTTTAATTTTATTTAGTATGTAACCATTTAAAAACAAAGAAAGCATAAGTAATTCAGTAAAAACATAAACAAAAAACTCCAAATATTAATTTTAAATTATGAGATCCTATAAATATTTCAGATAAACTAAATTTAGTTATGGTAAATTTCAAAAAAAATTCTGGATCCAGTAAAGCACATTGGTTTTTTCCATGCGTTGTGTTTGTTCGACTTTCGATTCCATTTTTTGTGCAAACAACACATCGCTTCCTGACTTCTGCTTTCATTCTTGCTTGGTAATGTCCAGGTTAATTTGATACCGCCCCCAATTTTGACTGTTTAACGGATTCTTGAGGTTATACCAACTTTTCGGCTACAAAAGCCGTCTATTAACTGTGTAGCCAACTGCGTGCGAAATTCCAGATGTTTTATTGAAAATATTTTAGTATTATTTGTGGATATCTTGTCATACACTATGTATGAGTTTTGCACACCCAAATCCATTAAATCAAAAAAACAGACGAAGATAAAATCTGATTTTCGATTTACGTTCATGTTCATAATAGGACTGAAATAAAAAAGTTGCCTAGAAGTTACATAACGATATACCTTTTTCTGGTCCATAACATCAACGCCTCCCATTCCTGCGTTATAAAACGAAATCATTTTCGGACATGCTACACTAAATTTGTTTGCAGATCCAGCCTGACGTCTTTTAACATTAACGGTGTCCGTTGGATTTATGAAATTGGACCCCATATGCACTGCACGATTATCCATCCATTTCACAATTCAAATTCCTTTTGACACAAAGCTTTGGAAGTCTCCACGTTTAAAATATTTATCAACATCAAATGTTCATAAGTGTCCCTTCTTCATAAGTGTATATAGTAACATTGGACTATTGAAAAAGTTGTCAAAATATAGTTCTATTCCAGCCCTGCTGACATATCTTGAATAACGAATTCGCCAATGCCAACATCTCTCTGTTCCTTTTTGCCTGTATATATATCAGTTTTATATAGATAACCACTCTTACTATCGCATCGGCACCACAGTTTAAACCCCCCAGCTTATGGGTTTGTCTTTCATATACTGTTTCATTATATTGCGGCCCTTAAGTTTTACCATATGCTTGTCTATAGACTGACATTTGGCTTGGCTCAAACTTTTTCCAAATGCTGAGTTGAAATGATTTATTACTGGTCGTATTTTGAAGGCTCGAACATACGTTGGATCGTCACGGCTTGGCTGTTCAGCATTGTTAGCAAAATGTAAGCTGGAAAGAATTTTTTCAAAACGATCTCGAGTCATAACCTTGGAAATAAACGGTACTTAATATATTTCCATCGTAGACCAGTACAATCTTATTTCTGGCAATCTGTGGATACTCATTGCAATAATCATCCCAAAAAACGCTTTCAACTCTTCTTGACTTATAGAAAATATTATACCTTTCTGCTCACAATAAAGTTCCGTTTGGTGTATTATGTACTTTGCTAGTGCGTCGAACTCACAAACTGTATTGAACACTTCTAAAACTGATGGGACCTCCTCACTATCGTTTTCCTTTGGGGTTAAAACCTGCTCGTATTCATAACCACTGTCAGTATAAGCTGACGAAATGTAATTTTGATTGGCTTTTTTCCACTGAAATTTAACTAAATGTTCTTTGGATGTATTAGGTTTGGGAACTCCTTTTGCCATTGATCCATCAGTCTTAGAATATTTGCTCGTTTTGGGTTTTTCGGTCTGTAAAATATTTTCGATTTCAATTTCGGTGCGATCTCTAACTCCGTAAAATTATCCAAAACACTTCTATCCTCTGTGTCTAATTCCAGCACATTTTCTTCATCTTCACTATCCGATGCGTTCAAAAGCTGAACAATTTCAGTTTTATAAAAGCGGCGCAATCTCCTCATTTTTTTTATAAAAAACTTACATATATAGTTAACAATAATTAAAGGATATGTTTTCAAAGCGGAACTAAAAACACGAGTTTACGCACAAATCGCGGCATGCAAACAGTTGGACAGTTGATTAGAAACTAATAGATTGAATCGTTTTTATGTGTATCGCAATCTAAATAAAACAACAATCATTTTCATGCAAACTATTGTACAAATGATTAGCAACTAAAACGTTAGTGCATGCGTTGTCATGTTTCCATTTTGTAACGACAAAATTCTTATAAATGTTTAATGTATTTGTCTCTAAATTTTTATCTTTGAGGACGAATGGGACACATATGTCCCATGATTTTTCTCGCAGGAGTAACAATTTTAAAACTTTGACAACAATTTAGTCTTGAAATGTTGCCATTTCGAAGAAGAATCCGCAATTTTTATCTTTGAGGACGAATGGGACACATATGTCCCATGATTTTTCTCGCAGGAGTAACAATTTTAAAACTTTGACAACACTTTAGTCTTGAAATGTTGCCATTTCGAAGAAGAATCCGCAATTCAATTTTGAAAATTGTAAGCGGAAAATTCTTCGTCGTCAAAGGGCTAAGCCGGTATATACTCCAATATTATTATCATACTTTGAACTTCTTATACAGGGTGGCCCAAAATTAGCGAAGGGGTTTGAATTCGTTATAACTTTTTATTTAAGAAATAATTATTCACCCCTATAATGAACAATTTTCCGCATGAAATTTTTTCACATTCCACATTATTGCAACCATGAATAATTTCCCGCGAAAAAAATCCACTTAAAAAAAATTTCACCTTATTGTGAATGTTTTCTTTTTGCGCCAAATGTGAAATTTTTTCATTGTTTTGTTCACTTTGATTTTGCTGGTGGAATGCATATATCATGTGAGTATTTTTTATCTAATAAGAAATTTAAGGTTGACAAAAAGTTATTTTAGGGCAAAATCTGTGAATAAGTTTCAAAGTGACATTTTTCTCAACAAGATGCAAGGTAACATTGCCTGTGGATTTGTGAAGATTTTAAAGACGTGGTGGCAGACTTTTGAAAATGTTTGGTGGAATTCCAAATGATTTTTGTGTAGCCGGCAGAGCGGTAGTGAGCACATCCAAAATGTACAAGAAGGCTGTTTTGTTAACTCTGTAATGCTGGATAAATCTAATAAACAATAAAAGTTAAGAAAGTACATTTTAATATTTATAAAAATTACCTACAATGTGATGGGTAATTCCAAAGGGTTAGATGCGTCTTGCAGCTCTCTACGAACAATTCGTGTGTCATTATTTGTATCTTCTTGCAGCAAAAGTATTGAACCGATTCTAAACATTTTATTTTTTATATGTGTGTTGTTTTTTTATTATTGTTCTTAACCAAAACCAATTTTCTTTTTATTTACATATGTATGTATGTCCACTCAAAATGCACTAATACACACTAAACTTTGAACAGCTGTTCAAATTGTGAAAAAAAATTTTCACGTGAAATTGCCGATATCAATTTTCTGTTCGGGTGGAATGAAAATTTCACGTGAACAAAAATTTCACTTGTTATTCATGATAGGGGTGATTAATTTTTTTTAATACAGTATATAAATGGGGAATATTTTTAGTTTAGTTATGAAAATTAATATCTCGCAAGTGGTGGCCATTTTCTGCCTCGCAAATTCGTGCTCTTTCCAACACATTTTCCATAACCTTTCGCAAAACTTCAGGTGTTTATTTCGTCGCGTATATTGCTTTTTTAATTGCTGATTGGATAGTTGTAGACTTATTAATGTAGACTTTTCCTTTTAAATAACCCCAAAGAAAACAGTCTGGGGCGGTTATATCCGAAGAACGCGGAGGCCAATTAAAATCACTTGTACGCGAAACGACGATATGCACGCTGAGTCAAAACAATGGATCGTTGATTTGAAAAATAAAGCTCAACAATTTAAGCATGTTGTTCAATTGAGTACTGCTCCATTTTAAATTGCCCAAGCCTTCGTTACAAAATACTGAAAAGAAAAGAAAAAAAATTATAATAAAAAAGTTATAAGCAATTTAAACCCGTTCGTTAATTTTGGGCCACCCTGTATTTAGAAGATTTCCACTACAATTCGACTCGTCTTTTTGTAATTTTTTCTTTCCTTTTGTATTGAAATTACACGCGCAGGTTTTTTCATAGAGAATGACACGGCTACACCATCAGCTTGTAAAGAATAATTAAATTTCTTGCAACTTGTTTCTCGAAATTTAAATTATTTACGCCATTCTATGCCACGTTCAAAAGTAGACCAGGCACCTTTGTACAATTTCAATCCACGCAACATTTGATGCAATGCTAATGAGTCGTACTGAATGTGATGAGATCCATGTTTTAAAATCGGAACTAACGCAAATTTTTTATATTATGCTCTTCATTGTATCGCTGAAGATTGTTAAATAGAGGAAGTGACGTCCAAAACAATTATCGATTTTTAATTTTATCTAGTTTGTCTCCATTCCATGATAGTTCATCTTTCAGATTTTGTAGTAAATTTTCATCGGAAACTTCTTTAATGTTTGCTTGAAATATATACGATAAAGTTCTGTATACTTTTTTCTTGTCGGGCTCATACTTGAAAAATCTACTTAATCGATTGTAACTATGCATCCAAATATTATTATGAAAAATTACTTCATACTGGTTAGCAGATGCTGTAAATAGGTTCGAACGATATACACTATCATATATCGGAAGATTTCCTCTCAAAGCTTCGTATTCAGGATCAAGTATATACTTAGGTTTATTTTTTTTCATCAGTGGATAGTAAAATGATTGAAATTTTACGGGTTCAAAATTATGTTGACGCAATTGCTACATCAGAGAAAAATGTATATATCTAGAAACTTCGACGAATACAGCCGACATTTCCCGAACATCTTCTTGTATTTTAGCGAAAACAGCTTCATTTTTACATGTATTTTTTAGCGCCTTCTTTACGTTGACAATAGCAGTTTATTTTACAGGTGCAGGATCAACCTTCCGCTTCGACATCAAGTTGTCCGCGTTGTATTTCCTCTCTACAATGGTATGTCTATGATAACCGGGGAATATGATTTGGAAATGATATGATGCTTTCTCCCCAATATTTACAAATATCTGATTTTTAAACGCGTTTACAGGTCCTTCAACGCTAGGTTTCAAATCTTCTGCTGACGACTCATTACTATGCACTGTAACCGTGAGGGAATTTACATTTGTAACTATTGCTCTAGAGAGAGCATCAGCCACTACGTGTGATTTCCCCGGTTTATATCTTATCTCTTACTTATATTCCTCGAGGATAGCCTTCCATCTTTTCATCAAGGCATATGTGAGTGGCTGATGGTCCGTAAAGATTATAATTTTGGTAGTTCCGTACAAATAGTTCCTGAACGTACCAAGTGCCCACACAATTGCAAGCATCTCAAGTTCATTCGTCGCATAGTTTTCCTCTGCATCTGAGAGAATTTTGGAAATAAATGCAATCGCTCTATCCTCGTGGCTAAGTACAGCTCCGAGAGCATTACTCGATGCGTCCGTTGTCAGATGAAACTCTTTCCCATAATCTGGATGCGAAAGCATAATCTCTGGGGATAATCAAACGTTCTTCAAGGAATCCATTGCCTTCATTTCTTTGCAACCAAGTGTAATTTTTACTTGGCTTGATACAGATATAGAAATCGAGCCATTTGGACCTCTAAGCATATCGGTCAAAGGTTTAACTATATCAGCATACCACTTTATAAATCTTCGATAATAATTGCATAACCTTAGAAATGATCTTAGTTGGCGCAAAGTCGTAGGATATGGAACATTTACTATTGCTTCCACTCTGTCTTTAATTGTGCTTATTCCGTGTTCGGATACTTTAATTCCAAGAAATTTGACCTCCTTCTCTTAGAAATTACATTTTTCCAGTTGAACCCTCATAGTTGCTGCTGCCAAAGTGCCAACGATTTTCCGTAAGTTACCAAAATATGACTTCTCATACTTACTAAAAATGATTATATCATCGATATATACGTAACTGATCTTCCCGATTAATTTTCTAAAGATGTCATCCAACGCTCTTTGGAATATCGCGGGAGCGTTTTTGAGTCTAAAGGGCAGGCGTGCAAATTTATATTTTCCGTTATTCATGGAAACGCTGTCTTCTCTATGTCCTCTTCCCTTAGGGGAATTCGATGGAATCCACTTTTCTGGTCAATCACCGTAAAAAATTTGTTGCCACCCAGATGCGACAATACCTCCGTGATCTCTGGTATCGGGTATTTATCTGCCGTAGTACCCGTGCTTAATTTTCTAAAATCTACTACAACCCTGTACTTCCTGGGTCCAGTTTTTGGGTGAATTATATGGCCTTATTATCCCATCTTTAAGTAATTTGTCTACTTCTTCTTCGACAACATTTTTGAGAGCCATAGGGTAGGGATAACCTCGCGTATAGACAGGTTGCTCTGTGGTAGTACGAATTTCCCCCATTTTTTCGTTGTATAGGTTAATTTTTCATCAGGATCCGCGAAGAGGTTTTTAAAGGATCCTATTATTTGCATTAGAGACATTGCCTGGGGTTCTGAAAGATGTCCAATTTTTATCTCCAATTTATGAACTTCCAGAGAATCATATTGAAGAATTGGTATCTTTATACCATTCTCGAGTGTAAAAAAATTACGAAAGCTTCTTTAGTGTATCATTGCCTATTGCGTCGAAAGTTCGCAATCCAGATAAAAGGTAGAATTTAATAGGGTCGACTGAATCGCCTAAAAGTTTTAAAAGGGTGTGATGAGTAATTGGTACACTGCCATTTATTGCTTTCGCACAAAAGTAATCTTTGTTTTGTAATGGATTTTTTGCTAGATCTGATTTGTAATAGGTTTAGTACTATTTCAATGAAAAGTTATTGTTGATACTTGTTAGTTACACAATTGTGAGCCGCCGGTACTTGAACCGTGACTCTTTATTTTCATCAAAATGAAAAAAAAGATCTTTTGTTTGATTGTCAATTTTATTCTGACGCCTTTCTGTACATTTGTTCTTGCTTTAATACTTTTTCCGCTAAGCTTTGCTCGAAAGTAGTTTGGGTTTCTTCATCTAGTTTATGTAACACAATGTGAACTAGAATGACATCCCAATGTTGAACTGGTATTCCTTGCGCCTTAAGACCCTGAATGCACTCTTTTGTCACATCGTGGAGCGATTTCAATGATGATGCAGACTCCCTTATGATGGATGACTGTGAAAGTTATTTTTATTAGATTTTTGTAACGATGTTGTAAGGTAGTGCATTTTCTTTGTTTCGCTTATGGGTATGTTGTGGACAAGCCCGGAGAAGATATCTTTGAATTCCATCCATCATCGGTAATTTTCATCAAAAATTGACAATTTTATTTTTGGGAGAATTACCTCGATGTCCCCTGTTGCTGTGGCCCGTTGAGGAGGGCTAGGTGGATCCGAATGCATGTGTTTTTGAAGCTCAATCATGGCTGCTTCTGCCCTTTCTTCGAGCTGATAAAATTTTTGAATATTGTAATCTTCTAATTGATCATCGTCTGTTAATTCCCATAAAGCTGATACTTGCTTTAATATTGTAATAAGATGAATGATGTTCCTGATGTAGTTCTGCCATTACTTCATCTACATTTCGGATTAGTGCCTTTACTAAGGCTCGCTGATTCCGAAGGATTTTTCGCATTCCGGGTGATAGCTGAGGCTGATTGAACATTGGCCGTTAATGTTCTCTGGACGTACATATGAGCTTCGTCACCTAGTTTCAGCGGTTGCATTGCTCCTTGCTCGAACAATTTCGTATGTTTGACTATTATTTGCATGACTCTGTTGTAGTAGTCTGCCAGCAGGTAGTCGTCATCGAGGGGCTTGTCCTTCATTGCTGTAATAATATCATAATTTTTCTGGAACTCCTCCGCTAGTTCTACCAATATATCCAGTCTTTTTAAAAAATATTCAGAGTTTAGCGATCCTTGGCAAAATTCATTGGCAGTGTCTCAATTTGATTGCCGAATTGGAGCTGTTTGCACACCAACTCTTTAAATTCCATTTTCCGTAAAATGATTTTTGGTCGCAAAATTCACACACAATGATCGTGGTAACGAAATGTTTAAATTTGTTGAATGAAGAATGTTGCGTGCTTCTGAATTGATCCTGTGCCAAGTAACAGGCCTGTTGTGGTCAGCAATTGACAATCACGTCGGGGTCACCAAATGTTAATACTTGTTAGTAACACAATTGTGAGCCACCGGTACTTGAACCGTGACTCCTATAAGTTTTTGATTTGTTAATAATTTGAACCGACGGCACTTGAACCGTGATTCTTTATTTTAATCAAAATGAAAGAAAATATCTTTTGTTTGATTGTCAATCTTATTCTGACGCCTTTCTGTACATTTGTTCCCGGTTAAATACTTTAGTTTTACAAATAGTTGTAATTGAATCGTCAAAAAGTGTTTTGTAATAAATGTTAAAGAAAAAGAAAATTATGTGTGATAAGAAATAATGAATAACTACATTGAACTTGATAAAAATGTTTAATTGTGTTTAGTAAGCAAGAAATGCAGCGGTACATTCAACTTGAATTAATTGCAAATAAAAAAAAAGGTCACAAAAAAATTGAAAATAAATAAAATATGAAGTTAACAACTAATGTGTTGACGTAAGTGTCAATAGTTATTTTAAATGTTTGTTTTATTTATTTATATTGTTTTGCTTTCAAAAACTCATAGTGAGCTTTATTGCCTCTTAGCTTCTAGTCTTAGATTATATTGATTTCTTACAACTTAAATCATAACCTTAAATACAATTTGTTAAATACTACAAAACTACAATCTTACGTACTACATAGTAACATACTTTAAGTCATTGAGTAATGTAACATTAGTTCCCATACCGCGTAGTTCTGCACATTACTGACCCAAAACACTTGAGCGTCACGTTACATTTTCATACCGCTCATGTGCACTTTGTGTCTTTAATTGTTAACATTGACATACATAAAAATATCCAAATATTTCTTTTAACAATTGTCAACACACCGACACACTATTATTTCTTGATACATGATATTCTTTTGGGCTATTGCTTATGTAACTATGTTCTTGATTCAAACTGGCCAAGTGATGAGTAATATACAATTATTATTATTCATTGCTTTTACAATGAACAATAAATATTCAAGGTTAAACTACAGATTTAATTTAGTTTTTGTTGCTTCCAGTATCTAAAAGAATTTTTAATATTTCACCGTTCCTGGTAAGCTCTTCAGCTTTTTGGAGCCTAGAAGTTCAATGAAACGCAAGGCAGCACGCCTTGTGTTAGATGCCCTTTTTGTGGGGTTTTTGTGCCTAGGAGACTTTTTACGGTCGCCGAATTTGGCGTGGGGGTGATGCAACCTTGGGATTGGATGTTTTCATCGCCATCCCTCCTTGCCCAGTGGGCACATGGGAAGCTGTATTGTAGGACGACTTTGTCATTCCCTGCTTGGCAGCACCCGAATCAGGGGTTTTATCCGTTCCAATGTCGGAAAGGCCTGGTGAGGCTTTGGAGGTACTTGGAGTGAAGTACAGAGGTACCCCACCGCAGTTTTTAGAGCAGCCGCCTTCTGGTCGAGCTGCCTTACCACTTCCGATAAGCCTAGGCCGATCTTATTTGGTCGCTGGGACTGTTACACTCCCTGGCTTTTCCGTCTCGCTGTCAATCGTTGTCCTTATTCTCGCTTGTCCGTCACCAGTTTCCGTTATTTGCTTTGGTTTTTTGTCTTTGAGGTTGTTCACTATATTTTATTTTGGTCCCACGAGTGCAGGGGAATTGAAAGGTCCCCCACATCATAGCCCCCGTCAACGTGGTAAGGGCGTGGTCTATTTGCTGAGGTGTCCAGGTATCAGCAATGCTCCGTGATAGTACCGTCGATAACCCCTGACTGCAAACCAGACCGATAGGCACGGGTCTCATGACACCTCGGTTAAGGGGTGGATAATCTTTCGTCGTCAAGGCTTTTAAGTTCAGTATCTCATTCCCAGGCGCCGCTTGTGACGTTACCTGTAATAGAGTTACAAACCACAGCCTAGACTCAGCCACCACATTGCTGCAGGATCGTTATTAAGTGATTAAGCCATAAGCGGGATGTAATAATATGACAGACCTCTGGATAACATATCTGCTTGGCTGTTCCTTTAGCTAATATGTCGCCATTGTGAAGGTGATGACAGCTCTTAAATTTGAGCTATTCTATTGGCAACGAAAGTATTGTTAATTCCGACGACTCCCATTGTACAGATGATTGTAGTTTATCCTTGTTTGCATGTATGGTGTTTTCGTTTGCAATAATGTTCCTTGACTGTCCGTTCAACTTTGTCTTACACCACCAGTTCATGTGTTTCCTTTATTTTATCCACCAATGTTAATGCGTCCAGGAAACTTGGTAGTTCACTCACACTACTATCAAAAACTGACACAATTTTTGTGGCCTTATCCATGACCTCATCCTCCGTTCGCGGCATGTTTATTGTTATTATTTCCACTTTTGTTTCCTTTTGTTTTTAATTTTAAAATAAAACTAAAATAAAACTTTGTTATCATGATTATAAATTGTGCTTGTTTTGTATTTTAATTCAAAATCTTTAAATAAATTCAAAACCCTAAATAAAACCTAAAAAACTTTAATATCTAAAAATAAAAAAAAAATTAATTTCTAAGCTTCTGATATCTGAACATTGGATTTTCTTGTATCTGTTGGTGGCGAGCGGCAGCGTTGCTATTTCCAAATTCAATTTTAAAAATCATCTTTATCTGTCTCTTCTTATATTTGATTATTGGCTTCTTATATCTGTGCGGCAGCGTTTCTATTTCTATTTACGGCTTTAAGTATCATCTTCATTATGTAGATAACGGCTATGCTGATAACTGTTATTATCGACA
The DNA here is from genome assembly GCA_943735925.1 of Pollenia amentaria. Lineage (NCBI taxonomy): Eukaryota > Metazoa > Arthropoda > Insecta > Diptera > Polleniidae > Pollenia > Pollenia amentaria. Next base: position 89,756,391 of record OX031006.1, read on the forward strand.
ATGTATCGATGTAATTCATGTTTTCATTTCTGGTTGTAGATGTAGCTTCTTCAATGTTAATGTTTTGATTGTTACGTTGTATTTATACTACTTCTTTAATACTATTTGTTTATAATATGTTTTTATTAGTATGGCTCAGTTCAAACACATAAATTTGAACTGTACTAATTTTATTTTTGTGTAATTTTTATTTTCAAGCACTTGTAACTTGAACGTAATGATCAATAAATAAAAAGCGGTTTTTACTACTGACCAACTTTAATAAGTTTTATTCAATTATTTATACTAAAATTTTGCTTACTAAATTAAATTATATTAACTTAAAATTTATGGCCTTTTAGCCAATGGGAATCAAACTTGCTGAGTTATCATAATTTTGCTTCAAAATTTGTATAAAAATTACGGCTTTTCAACCAATGGCTAGAAAGCATGTAATCAATGCAACTAAATATTAAAAAAGTGACAAGTTTGCAATTAATGCAACTTAATATTCACTTAATATTAAGGTGGATTACAAAAAAATTAAAATTAATATTAAGGTAACTCAATAATTTCAAGATTGAACATTCTCCCCCGCGTTGAACGAACGTTCGAAAAAAAAATAAATAAAAAATTGATTCAATCAGATTCTCGACTTCGGCTGCTAGACGTCAAGACTGAATTTGGAATGCTGGCGTGGCATTGCTAGAGGTTTCATCTCGTGTTGTTCGATGTATGGTTGAAGTTCAATGTTTTCTTCAGTTAAATTTGCTAGTGTAGTCGAATGTGAATTTTTAGCATTTTGATTCAATTTGCATTTTGACAGCAGAATGATGATTGCAATGCTGCTTAAAAAGAGTGCTAGATAGCCAATTGTACAGCTGTGCGTCTGGTGGGACTTTAATTTATTGGGTAACTCAGCGATGTCATGTTGTTCTAGCGACCTTTGTAGAGTTGTTAGGTCTTTAATATTTTTGGCATATGTACTTTCCAAGGTTGTCAAGTTGACTTTATTGTAGTTTATGTTGCCAAGGCTTGTGTACGAAGACCTCAATGTGCTCAATATGGTTCATATTGACAAATTCGTGTTTTAGCATGCATTCTGGATCAAGAGTCAGTAAACCAGAGCCCTTTAATGATATAGGAATGAAGTGGAGATAATTGATTCATGAGCCTTGTTTAAATAAATGCTATCGGCTAGTTCCGATAGCTGATTCTTTGCTCCGATAAAATTGGTGGCGTTATCATAATAAATATTCTTGTGGTGAATCCAAAAGGGCCCACAATAATCCACACCAGCGTTGATAAAAGGTCGTGCTGGAGTAACTCTAGTTTGAGGAAGATTGCCCATAATTTGTTGACATATCTGTGGTTGTGCCCTAGCACATTTAACGCATTTCTGAACGGTTCTGAACGGCCAAAATCGTTGTCGTACTATGCTCAATAGTGCTTGTGGTCCACAATGTTTGTTTTCCTCATGAACCATTTTAAATAAAAGTTTCGTAAGGGATCATTATATAGAATCAGCATTGGATGTTTCGTGTCGTATGGTAATAATGACGCCTCTAATCGTCCTCCGACTCGCAAAGTGTTTGATTCATCTAGAAATGGGGGCAAACTTATAATAGAGCTTTTCTTGTCGATTTCCTTATTTTTCGAAGCTGGTTGATTTCTGGTGAAAAGTCAGACATCTGAATGGTTTTAATGATCAAGGCCAATGCTTCGTCTAGTTCAGCAGGAGTTAATGATTTAAATGTTGGTCGATCTTCTTTTGTCTTTCTTGAATTTTTGATGAATCTGAGAGTATATCCCAGCACCCAGTTCGGAAAGAGTTTTTATGTGAAATCTTGTATACGAAATCATTGCTGGCAACATTGATTGCTGAAATTACAGTTATCTTCTTTTTCTCGGTGTCATTAGGGATTTGGAGTTGTTGCATGAACTTGGGTGGCCACATTCCTTCTTGTCCGTGGAGAAGCAATGGTCCATAAAACCTAAAATTGCATTCAGAGAGTTTATGTGCTGGTAAACCCCTGGACAATATATCAGCTGGTTCGTCCTTAGATCTGACGTGGCGCCATTGATCGGGCAACGTTAATGAATGAATTTTAAAGATTCGATTGGCTACAAAAGTATGGTACAAAGAAGATTGGGCGTTGATCCAAGATAGCACTATTTCGGAGTCAGTCCATAAAAATATAGGTTGATTGTTAATCTGGAGATCCGTTTTGATTCTTTGCACAAGTTGAGCAGCAATGACTGCAGCACATAACTCCAGTCGAGGTAACGTTTGTTGTTTTAATGGAGCAACACGTGTTTTGGCACAAAGGAGTTGTACAATTACTCTTTTATCCTTCAAAGTAGCTCGGATATATGCAACTGCACCAAAGGCCCTTTCAGAAGCATCTGAGAATATATGCAGCTCTGTTTTTGCTGGGAGGTTCCCCTTAAATATGTATGTGTCGAGGAATTTTGAAGTTGTTCAAACTGTCTAATTCATTTCTGAATTTTGTCCATATTCCATGAAGGTCCTCAGGCAATGAATCATCCCACTCTTACTTCAATTGCCATAACTGTTGAATAAACATCTTCGCCTTGACAACTACTGGTGCTAGTAGTCCAAGATGATCAAACAATTTTGCCAGATCTGAAGTTGCTGTACGCTTTGAGACAGTCTGTAAGTGATTTATCTTTACCTTGACGCAAAATTGGTCTGTCTTAGGCAGCCATAACAATCCTAATGTTTTTATGGTGTTGGTGTTGTTGCTACTGAAGTCTTAATCTACCTCCTGATCACCGGGTGGAATGTTCTTAAATAGTTGTGGATGATTTGCACATCATTTTTTCAGATTGAACCCATGCATTCTCAGAATTGTTATAAGTTCCTTTTGTGTCTCAAGTGCGATGTTGAGACTGTCGGAACCACCAAGGCCGCCATTAACGTAAAAGTTATTTTTAAGCATGTGAGCACCGAACGGATAATTTATAATGTTTTCATCAGCGATTTTTGTTAAACATCTAGTGGCGAGTTAAGGTGCTGCTCGAGTCCCATAAGTGACAGTGTTAAGCTTGCTGATCGGCAATCCTGGGTCTTCTCTCCAAATTATTCGTTGATATTGTTGATTATCGGAATCAAGTAGTATTTCTCGGTAAATTTTTTTCAATGTCTTTGGTGAATACAAATTTTGGTAATCGAAAGCGCAGGAGGATCGAAAACAATTCACTCTGGACAGTTGGCCCCGTATACATTAAAGCATTCAAAGAAAGGCCTGAAGATGTCTTTGCTGATGCGTCAAATACTACTCTTAATTTCGTTGTAGTGCTATCAAGTTTCAATACACTATGGTGCGGGATGAAGTATTTTGGATTTGACACTCTATCAATGTTTACCTTTTGCATGTGTCCTAGTTCCTCGTACTCTCGCATGAACTTTATATATTGCGCTCGAATATCTTAATTTTTTAGGAGTCGACGCTCTTATCCCATAAACCTGTTGTAGTAAATTGCATGGGATTCTCCTAATGCTGTTGGATTTTCCCGAAAAGGGAGGCTGACAATAAAACGGCCATGTACATCGGTGTGCATGTGTTGTGCAAAATGTGACTAACATTGTTTTTCTGATGGCGAAAGAACCTTTTCGCTGGTTTCAATCTCTTCTAGTTTCCAAAGATGCTCTATGGCTTCTTCCAATGAATTGCTGGTTTCAAATATTGCACACTTAAGTGCACATAATGGGCTAGGAATTGGATTTTTTCCTATTGCACCCCCTACAATCCATCCTAATGTTGTGTTTTGTAGGGTTGGGAGATCATCAGCAAGATGTATCGTCCCATTTTTGATTAGTTTGTAGCAAGTCCCAGTAGCAAGTCTATTTTTTCTTGCTGGTCAAAATGAGGATCTGCAAGATGAATGTTGTTGTGGATGTCCTATGATGAAATGTCAATATGTTGACTTGGTTGTGCGGGAATTATACTTGGTAATACGTATGCTTCCACATTCACTGAGAAGCAAAGATCCCTGACCTCATTTGAATGTTTGTGCGATATTTGGAATTCTTTTGGATTACACCAACGCCGTCAAGGCAAAGGGAAGCCCCTGATGGTGAAATGGATAATTTTTGGCAAAGACGTTTCGATACAATATTCACTTGTGATCCTGAATCCAATACCGCTCTAAATTCGTTTGATGCACCATTTGGGGCTATAATTATCACTTTTGCTGTTGCTAGCAAGACATAGCCCTGGCGGCCCGCAACGATGTTTGTCGTTGCTGATGTAATTGCTACGATTTTTGACTCTGGCGCCTTTTTTGCCGTATGCGGATCTGATTTTTTATCTTCTAGGTTGTTGTTTTTCCGATCCAAATGAAGCATTGTGTTGTGCCTTTTTTCACATTTTCTGCAATTACTTGATCACTTCAGTTGACGCATAGATTTTGTCGTTGTACCGTAGTCGTTCTCCTTCTGATAATTGGCGGAATTTGTTGCAATGGTAGAGCTTATGGCTACTGTTATTGCATAATTTGCATATGCTAATGTTGTGTCCATTTGATGTTATTATTGTTGAGACCGACTTTTGTGTCGGTTTTTCCTTTGGAATGATTGCCCCCATAGATTGAAATTGAAGTTCCAGGAATGATAAAAAATTCAGTTATCGTTGGCACATCCCTTGGGTAAGTTAGTGATTGTATGTACCTGATGTGCATGTTTTTATCACGTTTTTTAATCACTACTTGTATTTGTATTGCATCCCAAGTAGATGTTTCAATTTCTAAATTGTTCAACGCAAGTAAGCACTCTTTGGTGGTGTCATGCATAGATTTGAATGATTGAGCAGAGGACGTCACGGACTGTTGGTTGAGTATTTTATCAACGAGGTTCAATACTAAAATTCTCTTGTTGTTGTGGCGATCCTGTAAGGTTCCCCAGGCAGTCTTATAATTTGTCTCGGAAATTTACTTATTAAGTGTTTGACTTCTCCTGACACATTATTTTTCAAATACCACATTTTCTGAATGGCGGGAATCGGCTGTTTATCCACCATTTCAGAGAACGAATCATAGAACTGTCGCCATTTCAAATAGTCGCCATCAAATTTCGGTATGGTAACTTTTGGCAACTGTAATGACGAACTTGACAGATTTGAAGGAGTTGGCTGATATGAATGAGTTGGCTGAATTGTACAGTCGTTCTGTACCTTGTTGGCCATTATGGACAGGCTTACCAAACGCTCTTGAACCTTGTCGTTTAACTCATAAAAATTGTTGATGTCCAAACCAGAACGAAATGGATCGTCAAAACTTTCGCATATACTATCGTATAAGTCCTCTATCTGGCCCCAAAGTTTGTTAATAGTTGCTAGTTTGAAGTCGTAGAATGGAAATGGTTAAATTTCATCGGTAGTGGTTTCTACCTCTAAAAATCTGCTTAGAGCTATCATCCTAGCTTGTGTCTTCCTGATCAAGCCTGGAAATACCGCCTTTATACGATTAGCCTCTGTTGAAAATATCCTTGTATATGAGCTTGTGAACTCACTAATTTTCGAGTAATAGTACTCCGTAAAATACTCATGCTCTGTTTTCAGCGTTTTAACTTCATCAAGCATACGTAATTCTGTATCCTTGGCCTCAAACTGTTCCCAAGCTTGCGATAGTCGTCGTTTACGCTCCTCAAAGTATTCTGTGGTTGATTTTCTGTCCGCAGAATCCTTTTTGAAGTTTCGGACTATGGATTGAATTGTTTCGCCCGTTTTTTGTAGGGCATCCAATAATAGCTCCGCCGTTTCCATTGTATATGGTAGCTTTTGTCTGTTGTTATGCCGATTTGTTGATTAAAATCCCGGAACTGATGATTATTATGGTGCTTGTTGTAAATTTCTACTGAAATTTTGGAATTAACGAATTTGGTCACCAATGTTGTGGTGCCTGTTGTATATTCTCCAACCATAGGAGGCCTGTTGTTGCCTCCACTGGTGTGGAAACGTTGTAGCGTTGGCCTGCTGTCTCGCTGATTGAAGTTGTGTGTTGATTCTAGATTGTTAAAAGCCCCTTACTACTGGTGGTGGAAGCTTAAAACAGTGTCTTAAACGTAGTCGGGGTCACTAAAAATGTTTATAATATGTTTTTTATTAGTATGGCTCAGTTCAAACACATAAATTTGAACTGTACTAATTTTATTTTTGTGTAATTTTTACTTTCCAGCACTTGTAACTTGAACGTAATGATCAATAAATAAAAAGCGGATTTTTACTACTGACCAACTTTAATAAGTTTTATTCAATTATTTATACTAAAATTAAGCTTACTAAACTAAATTATATTAACTTACAATTTATGGCCTTTTAGCCAATGGGAATCGATAATGCTCAAACACTAATGTCTTCTGTGGATTTACCCACTACATGACCCGCCACAACTAACGGGATTATTTGTAAAATTTTCTTTCACCACGTCATATTTTATTTAATGTTTATGTATTCATTTAAAATGTTAGTTTGATGTTCAGTTTTTTTTCACTTTTGATTCAGCACAAGATCAAATTCTTTATTAAATCACTTGAGTTTTGCTCTCTAAGATATATCGGGGGTGGCTTAGAAGATTTGGTAACGTTTTGTGCTTCCGAGGATTCCTCTTCTAAAATTGCAAACCGATTTTGAGAACTTATTCTATCCGATGTACCCTCTTTTAACACTTTTGGGACCGAAGCAACTGCAGAAGAGGTTGGGCTGAGACCCCGTTTTAGCACTGTTATATACCTATCCATTCTAACTTGTACTTGAGGCTTTTGACTACTTTTTACCTGTGATACTGAGTTTTCCAACATGCCTGATTTGGGGGTAATCTTTTCATCACTTGTTAAAATCGTTTCTGCCACTGAGGAACCGCTTGCAGGTTTTATATTTTTTATTGTATTAAAATCAACCGTATTATAATATTTTTATCACTTATTAAAATTGTTTTTGCCGCTGAGGCATCGCTTGCAGGTTTAATATTTTTTATTGAATTCAAATTAACCGTATTATTAGACACAGAAGGTGATACTGATTTTTCTATTATGCCCGATTTGGGGTTAATATTTTCATCACTTATTAAAATTGCTTTTGCCGTTGAGGCAACGATTGCAGGTTTTATATTTGTTAGTGTATCAACATTATTATTAAATACAGTGGGTGAGATTTAATACAGCGAGTAATAGGTTTAGCCGTTAGGTATTTGCTATCATCGATTCTTTTTTTTATTTCTGCATTTGTTTCGTTAACACTCACTGTGATATATGCATTTCTATCATTATGTATAATTGTTTTTGCACCGTTTGCACTCATAAGAGTTTTATTTTTTTTTTACTGTTTACAGTTGTGAACTTCTTAGGTAATAGGTAAAAATTCTATTTATGTAGCTGCAATAAAACGTGGTAGTATTAATGAAACGAAAATACAAGTTAATCGTGAAGATGATTTTCGTAAAGTAATAACTAAATTAGAAGCACTAAAAAAAAACTTTTATACATACCAACTGAAGAGCAGTAAAGGTCTACAGGTAGTGATAAAGGGCATTGATTCATGCGTAGACCCAGGTGAGATAAAAACGTTTTTAGAAGAGAAGGGCTTTAAAATAAAAAACGTAATAAATATTAACCCTCCGATGAGTGACAGTTCTGAACTTCACGGCCGTGTGAAAAGGTCCCTACGGACCTTTTTTGTAAATCATGTTTTTTTTATATAAAAATTTTTTTTTTTGATTTTTTTGTTTTTGTTTTTATTGTTTATAACTAAATTCTACATACAAAAATAATTTTTTCAATTTTTTTAATTTTTTTTTTTGCTATTCAATATGTGTGCTGTTCGACCTTTTGTTGTAATTTTAATGTGAAAAAATTAGTTAAGCTCAAGGTCAGTTTTTTTAATTTTTTTTATTTATTTAAAAAATATTTCCAATATTTCGAAATCCACTGGATCTCATCTTCAGGGTACTACAATTATAGTTAACAAAAAATAAAACATAATTTTAACATTAAATGAATACATATTGTCCCACTGTGTCATAAAACATATAAACAGAAAATAAGCGCACAAAAATAAAAACTTACAAGAGTAACAACAATAAAAAACACATCACACACGGTTTTACATTTAAAATTGCACTAATTCCTTATTCTATTTTTGTTTATTATATGTCTATATTGTTTTGCTGAGCTCGTCTCTAAATCGCTCTTAAAGTTCATTCGGTACTCTTTGCTTGTGTTTATTATATTTAACATTTCTAGTGTATAGCGTCTATGGTATTTTTCCTCTCTTTGTAATATCTCCACATTGTCGAAGTTTGGTGTGTGCCCTTTTTCTGCACAATGGGATAGAAGTGCGGTTTTTTGTGATGCAGTTTTATTTATATTTTTCAGGTCAGATTTATGTCCTGCTAATCTAGTCTTAAGTTTGTTTTTTGTTGTACCAATATATACCTTTTTACATATATTGGTTTTGTCACCATTACAATTTATTTTGTAAATCAAATTAGATTTTTCCATTTTATCCAGCTTACTTTTGGTGTTTGAAAAAAGTTGTCGTAAAGTGTTTTCCGATCTAGGTGCTATTTTATAGTTTTCCTTATCATAAATGTTAGATTTTTCAATCCTCTCGGATATTCCTGGCACATACGTCATTGATTTATACCATTTTTGGTTTCCATCTATTTCTTTGGTTTGTTTGTTTTCTACTTGTAAGAGTCTTTTAATAATATTGTCCGGGAATGCATTTTTCTTCAATATTTCTTTTATTTTCTTTATATTATCCTGGTGAAAAAGTTCATCACTTATATTTTTTTTTGCTTGAATTTTCTTAAGACTATTATAAAAAAGTTTAAAAATTATTGTTGTTGAGCGTGTATTTCTTGTCCCCCGCCCTTGTGCGCTAGTGTTGCAGCGATGTAAAAGTTTGCTATGTTCTCCGCAAAGCGTTGCCGCAGACGAAGCAGTATGCCCGCGTTTTCCGCTGCCGCCCGTACTCAGAACGGCAAAGGCGACATGACGGTCTACTTGACCTAGCCGCAAACGACGATGCCTTCCATCGGTCTTGGTAATACCTGAAATGAAAAGAAAAATAAAAAACAAATAAATATATATTCTATTCTTGAATTTGAAGATGTTTTTCTTACCCTGACATCGAATGCTTCCATCGCATTGCGTATCCTTGGATATGAGGTTATATGGTTGTTCAGGGCACGTTCTTCGAAATTTGGTGTGGCCAATTGTTTCATTAGCAGTAACAAGAACGACCGCCGTCTGTCTCTCCTTTTTATAGGCTTCATTTCGTTTTAAATCGTAAAAGCAGCCAATGCAGCAACGTCCAGCATATTATAAAACATGGCCAACGGCCATCGTTGTGTTGCCCTTTTGCAGCTGTAAGTGCCTAGCATTTGATCCATGGTATCAACGCCGCATTTGTTGGCGTTGTAATCTAATATGGCATAGGGCTTCCGCTTCTCGGTTTGCTCGTCAACGAGGCAGGTGTAGTGCATTGTGGAGAGCACGTTCACCACTTTATTTTTTTCGGCACGTATGAGCATAACGCTATATCCCCTTCGTTGAACCCAAATAATGTACTTTTGATGGTGCGCTTCGGGTTCTTCTTGAACTCCTGTGGAATGAATGTTTTGTTGTAGCGCACTGTACCAACATATGCGGTCTTCCTCCTCAACAAAATACGCGCCAAGTCAAGAGTGGTAAAGAAATTATCCGCGTATATAGTACGGCCAGCATCTAAATATTTTTCCACAAGATCCAGCACTACGTTCTGCCCTTGGTTTATCTCCCGTTGTTAGTTTGGCAGTTTTTCAGAATATATCATTCCCTTTACAGGATAATAACTCTGTGAGTCGCATAACCACCATACTTTCAAACCATACTTAGCTGGCTTTGACGGAATATATTGTGTGAAGCGGGTGCGGCCTCTGTAAGGGAACAACTGCTCATCAACTGTTAGTGCTTCATGAGGAGTGTAAGCTGCTGCCAAGTTATGTTGCAACATTTGCCAAATATCGTCAATAGTCGCCGTTTTGCTGTTGATGAGTCGCTGTTGTCGAGTATTTCCATTGTCGAATCGAATAAATTGCTTTATACACATGAAGCGATCGTACGACAACGCAGCTTTGTATAGTGGGCAACGCGTCGCGCCCCTTCATTATTATCAATTGCAGCAATATCAATTTCTTCATCCATGTCTTCGTCCATAAAATCAGCAAATATACTATCAGCTGCACGCCTTTCATCCGCAGTCATTTGCTGGTAACGTGTACTACGGCGTACAACAATTTCAGCAACGTCCAAATTACTTGCATATGCCATATTTATACTTTTGTTTCTATCACACACGATTTTACTCTTCGCTGTCTAAACTTTGACTGATTTGGCTTACGAAACAACAACTTTTTTTATACTCTTTCGTAGGTCTACCTGAACTCAAAGACATTTAGGGATTACTTAATCATCATTATAATTTTTTTATTGTTTCAACACATAATTTACTTGTTCTGAACACAAAGACCTAAACTCAAAGACATTAGGGATGATGATAAAAACAAAAAATTCTAAGAAAAATTCGAGGAAAGGCACAATATTCTAATTTTATACTACTAGCAATAAACCAGTTCTTAGAATTTTTTGGGTTGTAGTGGCCGAAGTAGAAGTAATTTCAGTTTGAAAAGTCAAAAAGGTCCCTAGGGACCTTCTCACTCATCGGAGGGTTAAATAAGTCTATGCTGGTGTTCGATATATTAACAATAGCTCTCGTTAGGGTTATCACAAACTGTGTTACCGCTTAAGCTTCCTAATGCGCCTTTTAGCGTGGTTCCAACTATTACAAAGCCATACCAAAGTTTCAGTGTCAAAGACATGTCAGACTGGTTTACTACTCTTTTGAAGCCTAATTTTAACAAGGATATTTTCCACCCACCTGTCATCGTCGATGTTTGCTGCTGTGGATTTTCGTATCATGCTGCCGGAGTCAATCAATGCATACATCTCCATACCGGAAATCCTTGCATCTTCTACGTCGTTGTGGTTTTGTACATGCGCTAGATATATGGCCCGTTTCTGAACAGTGTAAGCTACTATTGGTTTGCGTTCTTTTACCATCTTGGCCTCGTTCACAGATATTTTGTTGATGTTTAAACTGCCATAATCGTTACGTTTCGGTGCCACCGTTTGTTTACCGTTCGACGTACAACCGTCATGTTCGCAAAATATTAATTTAATGCTCCGCGCATTTCTTTCATCGATCTAAGTCGAACTGTAGCAATTGCAAACTGACAATCACTTTCAGGCCATAACGAGTGTATTTTATAATTGAAGACTCACTTAAACCATAGCCTCGACCTAAAACGCTCATTCTAAGGCAATATTCGTTCACGACCTCATCAGGTTTTCGTGTTGCTTTTGATATCAGAGAAAATATCTCAGCGTCATCTTGTAGGGTACCAAACTATTTTAACGCCATCTCCAGTTCACGCCATGTTACATATATACCAGCCGATGCGTTAAGCCAAAGCATTGCAGGACGATTTAACTTATCATAAACAGCTAACATCATACAGCTTTCATCATAATATTCTCGTATTGACTTTTCAACTATGTCGATTAACTGCACCACGCCAAAAATCTAATGTTTTTTGGGTCGTGTTCTGGGAGAGTACCCGCTATTTATTTTGCCATAAACATATTACGTCGTCTACGTCGGCTACGCATTTGTTCCGAAGTTCGCCTGTTACAATTGTTGAACAACAGTCATCACGCTTCCCAGCAAACTGCGTAACTTCTTAATTTGCGAGCGCACACGTTGATCCTCATGCGACTCCTCTATATCGATTTCACATGATCCTTCGAATTCCGTTAGACGTTTAATCATTTCCGCTTTGGTACCATGGTAAATTTCGTTCCCACAATGCATCTTGAGAAAGGTTTTACAATAAAAAGATATAGATGTATTAGAGAATTGCATCACATAAGTCCCATTAAGATTCTGTGGTTCATTGTTGATAAGTTTTAGCCCATTAAATTGGGTTAGAAGAATAGTTCCTGGTCCTGTATTTTCAATAGAGCGAGCACCTCGATTATCTATCAAGCTGCAATTTGCGGGTTTACTTTCAATTAGATATGTTAAGCAAATATGTTTTTAAATTTTTGAGCGTGTAAAAAAACTCGTCTTGAAAGTTTTAGGTTCAAAAAAAAAAAAAAAAAAAAAACTCTGTCTATTAAAATTCAAAGTCAATATTTAAATAGTTAAAAATAGTTTAGACAAGAAAAAGTTCAATATTGTTTACGAATAAATTTTTATTAGTCTTGATAAAATGGTAAACATTGATTTAGGTAAGAGTTTATTGATCCACTTAAAGTTCTAAGAAATGATCAATAAAAAGAAATACGATGTTGCCTAATAAAGGCCGGTATTCACTATCATACATAATCGTACGATTCATTCACACGAAAATCTGACGGAATTCTATCCGACATAAAAAAAATGTCTGTAAAATCTGCTGTCAATGCCACACTATCCCACACAAAAGATGCAAACTCAAATGACTCATCTACTTTACAAGAAAATGCAACTCTGATCGCATATAATCTATCATTTTATGAAAATTTTTAAAACATTTCCAAGTCGGACAGACTTGTCAAAAAAATCTGTCACTCAATTCATTTTTAAGCCACACTGTCATACATTATGAGCACACACGATTTTTTTGACATATCGTGCGACTAAATAGGATAGTGAATACAGGCCTTAATTAGGGTTGAATGCACTTGCTTAAATTGTAGATATTGATTTTAGCAAGAGTTTATTGTTCTATTTAAAATTCTTGGGAATGTTTTACACACTTGGGATTTTGATTTATTGATATTTTGTTAAGTGAAAATAAATTAAATTATGTAAGTTAAAGTTTCCTCCCTGATTGTTATCAAAACGCAAACCGAAATAAAACGCAAACCTTTCACAACACAATTATTAATTCTTAGATAATTATTTTTCATTCAAAGATATTTAAAACAATTATTAATTCATAGATACACAATTAAAGAATCGAATAATTAAATGACTTTACTAAGCGACAGCGCAACGAAGACTTAGTTCATTCCACCAATCTGCTGCCCAAGAATACTTTACTATCTCGCTGCATCAACTGCCAGTCGCTGAGTCCGCATAAATTCGTTCTCTCGTATTGCAACTGCATTCTCAAGATATATGAAACCGTTAGCAGGCATGCGCGTGATAAAGTTGTGAAATACCTTCTTTATGCTGACTCTGCCAAATACGTTTCATTGGCAGAGCTAGTAATGTTGTTAAATGCTCCTTCCTTAAAAATCTATAATAAAAAAAATAAAATATTTTGACAAGTGGAAGGCTGTAGGAGTATCTCCGGAAGATTCAGTTTCTTTGTTTGTTGATCCAAACCCATCCGATACTGATCATGATCAGGCCAATGACAATAACGTTTATGTCGAAGGAATGATTAAATCTCGTTCCCAACTGATCAAATCTATTTATATTACTGAGACTTATACCATGTACGTACTTGTTGTCTAGTAGAAGATTATCGTGAGTTACATTCGCAGGATCTACCTGTGTCCTAGTAATTGAGGTACTCGAATATGTGTGATTCCCTATCGTCAAGGATTCATTAAACATTTGAAGAAGTACTTAGCTTAGGAACCTTGTTTCACCATCGTATTTTAACCATCCTTCGAAATTTGTGATATAGATGACATCATCAGTTAATAGTTCCAAACCTCTTCGTTGCTAAGCTTATAGTTGCATTTAGCGGAGCCCCCTCTTAGGACTCTGGAGAGGCAGTCGTCTTGCGTTAGCCTGTTTAATGCTGATTTCTGACAGACTGTAGAATTGTTTATCGAAAGACAGCTGCCTTTAATACCATAAGTGTCAGCTGCGTTGATCAAATTTTTAATGAACTTTAGATCAATCTGCCTTCCTTCCTTTCTTGTAATGAGTTGGTTGTATACACCTTTCTCTAGCTTTAGCATCGACAGGATGTACAGACAGTCCAAGTTTTACATGAGTACCTACCCGAAGGGTACAATCTCATGGTGTACTTAGCACTGGGTGATTTATATATGCATTTACCAAGTGCCCCCATATATGTCACGGTCATAACATATACAGGTAACAATGATGTATACCTCTGTTTGGTCAGTATACACCATAAATCTCTTTGTTTAGGAGATTCAGCTATCTAAACTGTACTGCTCATTAACGACCAGCAGCTTTAATTGAAGGAACCTTCCTTACGAATCGAGCTATTCTCATAACTCTCATCGCAATTCCAGAACCCTCGCCTGCGAATTTAGGCATAACCAGCAGCCACCTCGTGTACCACTTTAACAGCTTCCAAACGAGGGCAGCGTGCCAGATAGATTTGAATCCAACTTTCCATAATACATAACAAAATTTAATGAACTGACACAAGTACATAAGTACATAAAACATTACATAAGCCAAGGACTATTGTATACGACCGTGAAGCATCAAGAGGAACTTTCCGCACCAACCGTTCGCATCAACAATCGGTAGGGCAGGCCGTTGTTGACACTACTAACCAAGGATTGTACTAATTCCAACTTGATCAACACGTGACCGTCTCTCCAGAACGTTTAAACGGACTGACTCCCGCACCGGTAGCAGATCAGTCTTTTCACCTCGGCTTTCCCCAATGATAGTACTAACCATGCGAGGATACTAAGTCTTCACCACTACCCAATGCTCTCAGACCACCATTTCACAATATATAACATGACAGGAAAAAACCAATTAATTTTCAGACAACGCCACAAAGCCATCATTGTGCCAACGCATTTTCACCCAGCCCACCCCTAGGCCCGCGGGCTCCAACGCTCTTGCACCCAGCTCCCCACACCACAACAATAACATTGTGGCTCAACATAATCAATTCCATAATCTTGCATGTATTATTTCTAGAATTTTTCTCGTCTATCTGGTTACCTATCCTCATCTAGAAGTTTCCACTACAAGTGGACTGCTAAAGCGGACCTGCAACCAAATAGTCAGACAGTGCCGAAGCACTGGGGCTATCTGACTCCCGAGGCACCAGATTACCATGGGTACTCCGGTCGATACCCCGCACTATTGAATCTTCCTAGGAACATTCGATAGCGCTGGCTTTCGAGTACCAAACTACTCTAGGATAGCCTGACCTAGAGCCTAATTCTTTCGCCATCTAAATTGTTTCATTTAGATGCCCGGGGACCACCACTTGGAGGTAGAACTAGGCAGCATGTTTGCGGCGCTGAAGGCATTCCCGAAGGCTTCCTTCTGAGCACCCAAACTTGGCCCCCCGACAGGATGTACAATAAGAGTGATCCATTCGTATAAATTGATGGTGTCCCATATTCTATAGCCTCTATTACATTGCCATAAGGAAGTCTTTCTAGTTCGCCAATGATTTTATTAATCTCTTCCTGATTAAGTTAATTTGTGTTAATAATTCCTTGTTTTGGCCAACTGGCAGACTCGGATGATCTCATTTACTTCATCCTTTAAAACCAATAATTCATTTATTGTAATTTGTTCGATTTGGTTCAAGTCCTTGCCATTCGTCACATTATTTATTCTTGCAATAACCTCACTGATCTTCTTCACGACATGATCTGTTTCTTGTTGGAGTTTATTATATATTTTGAATTGCGCATTATTGTTGTGAATTATATTATCCTGGCTCATAAGTATTGAATTAAAATCTGCGGCATATGGGTTTCCAGCTACCCATTTCCATGCGGACCCAATCCAATATATTGACCGAGGTGCTCTTACGTTTACATTCTTAAGTTACTCGAGGCGTTCATTTGTCTGAGACAAGTGGTGCAGAATGAATTCTTTGTTTTTGCTGAGTAGAATTTGATTTTGAACAGTGGATATGTTAGTCAAAGTTTCTGTGTAACTGTCTAAATCTATAATATGTAATATCTTAAAGTTTCCATCTACTATCCACCCCTTGCCAGTTTTTAGGGATACTATTGGTGTTTCACCGGAGGCCAAGAGCTTAAGAGTTATGAAAGTAATTATTATAAAATATATGTCTTCGATTATTCTAAAAAGAGAATAAGTAAGAAGCTTAGAAGTATCCTTCTCCTAATGAGGTGGTATCATTAATATGTGATGATAAAGTGGAATATGGGTGGATACATAAAAAGTACCCTTCCCCCTTTTTTGTTAGTAATATAATTAACTGATTTTTTTGTTAGTAATATAATTTTTTATCCTCTTTTTCTTTTTTTTTTTATAAAAAAAATATTTTTCTCTTATTCACACGACTTATGTATTTATTTAAGGAGTGAATTAAAAAAAAACACAATTTTATTCTTTTTTTGTTTTAATTACTTTTCCGTTTATTCAATTAACGTTAACCAGTGTCACAACAAGACTGCTTTTACAACTCACTTTATGTTTAACATTATACTTTATTAATTGTTGTTTTAACATGAATTTGGTGAAAATTGTCAATTTAGCATTTTTATTTCATTTAGTAATTCTTATCAAATTTATGGAAAATTATTTATGGGAACGGAAATTTATTTATTTAAAATTTGTTAAGTGAAAAATTGTCATTTTGCATTTTTATTTCATTTAGCAATTCTTATTAAATTTATTTAAAATTGTTCATGAGAACGGAAATGGAAATTTACTTACTCAAAATTTGTTAACGCATCAATTTTACATTTTGTTATTTTTTACTTATTAATTCTAAAAAATTGTCTATTTTGTCAGGAGAAGTATTCCTATATGTAACTCACGTGCTGTTTTATATATAATTTTATCTTTTCTAAAACAAACAAATTGTTTATTTTTTTTATGTGTATTTACTCTATTCTATTTTTTTTGAACTTGAAGCTTCTCTCGAACTTGTCACGGAGGAATCGCATGATTCCGTTTAAATCGTGAGCAGGCATGCCTCCCACAACCTACTAAGGTACGATCTATCCCACTTACAGACCAGCTCTTGTTAATTGCGCCAGTCAATCTTATATTAAATTATATTCTCATTCTTGCTGTACTTTTAATTTTTTAATTATAAGTCATGTAAATTAAACTAATTCTTTTTATTGGGTTATGTGCATTTAATTGGTCATTTAAATAATTAAGCCGTTTTATATTCTTGCCTTGTAAAAAAAAGAATTTTTTTAATATACTTTTCCTAAAATGTTTGCAATTTATGTAATACCTTTTATTCTAATGGTGCCCCTGCGTAAATTTACGCTTACCACAAAAATTCTGGGTCCATTTGTTTAAGGTATATTTAATTGTGATATTCCTATTTTTTTCTTTAAAAGTTAATTGTGTGTGTGAGACGATCGAGACCCTCGTAATATTCATACATGGAGATCGTGTTTTTTTTTGTTAGGTGATAGCAAATTTGTAATATGCTGTTTGTGAATTCTTCTTCCACCTTCCATTAGCACAGTTACCCCATTGTCTTTTGCGACAGGTTATTTCCTATATAAGGCTTTTTGCCCTTAATTTTCTTTATAGCTACGTATATTTTACCCCCCTTTTATATTTTTTTCATATTCACCCTCGCATTACGAGCAGCCATGTTTCGCTTTAAGAAGTGCCTGAGATCTTTATTGATTCTTGACTGTTGAGACAGCAGTTTTTCGTAATTTGTTTCCTTGGTTCTGTTAAAAAATATATCACTAGGTCTTTTCTTTGTCACCGAATGGTAGAAAACGAGTTCATTTGCACTTCAGAACAGAACTAAAACTTTATTGGCAAATGATTTTTTTATACAATATTTTTTCTTAGACTAAATACAATTTTGCCTATTATTTAAAATTATAGAAAAAAGGCAGTGATGTTGATTTAACTCAACTACAAAAGTCTTTATTGATAAACATCAATTAAAAGTAAAAAAGGTTATAAACCGGAAAAAGATTGAATGAATGCAGTATTCCAATGAAAATAATAAATTCTAGAATCAAAAATTTCATTTTTAGGAAATACACTTCTATTTGTAGTAACAATAATTGGTGTTTTTCCTATAATTCCAAAATCTTGGTGTTTAATATTTGCTGGTGTTTCATCTCCACTGAATAACATTTTTAAAGATTCCGAAGCAGATGGTTCAAAGGACGGTTCATCCCAGTGTAAAACACGCTTATTTATACAATTATTAAAAGGAAATTGTGAATATCTATTCATATTTAAAATCTGAAAAGAAAATATTAATAAATAAATAAAATATTTAAAATATATAACCTGTCCATATGAAAGTAAAGCTGTTTTAACAAATTTCGCAAATAATGTTTTTCCAGCAGAAACAGTTCCAATAATACAAATACAATTTTTTTTTGATGTAGAACGGTTTAAAATGTTATATAATATAGTTATAAAAGATTTTATTTCATCTTCTTCATAATTAAATTGAAAATTCAATAAATCTGATAATCTATCAAGAGATTCTTCATTATTATAATATTTAGAATTAAAATCTCCATCTAAGCAAGAAATTATGGGATTAGCATTTTTTAAAATTTCATAAAGTTCTTCTAATGTTTTTATATGTATCCATCTATCATATGCATCAATAGCTTCTTTAAATTCTTTATGACTTCGTGAAATCTAATATAAATTTGTTTCATTAATCCATTGAACTGATTGTGGAGCATTGTTAGCTGGAGATGGAAGATTTACTTTAAACCACTGTAATATGGTATAGGACGAGGGTCCTCTTCTTGGAAATTTGGACTTTGTTGAATAAGCTGTTCCGCTGCGTTTACTAACGTTGTCAATGCTTTCATTGCTATTCCGTCGTGATGGTCGATTACTACCTGCATCCTTCTCTTTGCATGCATCCACCATTTTTCTGAATTCATCGCTTTCAAATCCGATTTTCGAATATCTTCAGTTGTATTAAGCAATCCCCAACTCTGTCTCCCGACTTTGATTTGTATAATATACCGTTCTTCTGAAGACAAGTATATTGTGAGATATTGGAGGTAAATTTCTGTGAGCTCTGTGGTCCATTTTCCATTCCGAGATCCACGTCTGTATTTAATAGGGATTCCATGGATAATGCTGCACCTACACTGGGAGTTATAGTAGTTACAGTCGTAGATGAAGTGGAGATGTTCCCAATTTGTTTTGAAGTGTTTGGCAAGGATATAAAATCCTCCTGAATAATTTCGTCCTCTATTTTCAATGATTGGATAATAAAAGAAACAAATAACAAAAGCAAAATGTCAAAAGATGACAGAGTTGCCATATTAGTAATTTGGAATGCTGCAGTAGGGATATGCCAATATATCCAACACCCCTTCTCATTCCAAATTGTCAACCAGTTTAATTCTGGATCTTAAGTCCTTTATTCTGTGTGGTGGGAGTGGTTTCGTAAGTAAATCTGCTTCCATGTCGTTGGTTGGACAATATTCACATCTTATTGTGCCTTTCTTCACGTAATCCTTAACAAAATGGTATTTTATATCAATATGTTTGGTTTTGTTGTTCAATTTGAAACCTTCAACGATCTTTATACAACTTTGGTTGTCTTCTTTTATGATGATAGGATTGCTTATAAGTTCTCCAAAATCTGCGAGTAACTGCTTCAACCATAACGCTTCTTTTGCTGCCTCTGCGAGTGCAACAAATTCTGCCTCTGTCGAAGACAATGTTACACATGTCTGCTTACGACAAGCCCACGAAATCACAGCACCCTAAACCTTAAAAAGGTATCCGCTATTAGATTTTCGATCCAATCGATTTTCGCCCCAATTAGCGTCTGAATAACCGGATAAAATTTCGTCATTATCTGATGCTATACACAATTTCATATTGATGGTTCCTTTGAGGTACCTAGCCACCCTTTTTAGTTCCGTCCAATCCTCTTCGTTTGGCTTACAGATTTTTTGACTTAATATATTAACAGCAGCTGTGATGTCTGGTCTTGAGTTCGACGATATATATAGCAGACTTCCAATGAGTTTCTGATAATTTTTTTGTTGTTGCTAAGTTCTGTTTGCTGCATGCCAGATTTTCCGTATGAGACTTCTAATGGACTTGAGGATGGTTTTGAATTGTCAAGTCCAGCTTCCGCTAACATTTTTTCAATATACCGCGATTGTGAAATAGAATAGTAACCAAGTTCTGAACGTTCCACATGTAAACCGATATAGTGCTTTATTGGCCCCAAGTCATGGATCTTGAATGCTTTTTCGAAAATATTCCCTATGGCTTTAATTGTGGTTTCGTCTTTTGATGCAATCAATATATCGTCCACGTAAATCAAAACAATGGTTAGCTTGACCCCTTCTGAACGTACATACAAACGACTCAAACAAATCATCAGACTCCTCCCCAGAATTATTTTCTTCCACTTCATCAGCTCCTTTAAAGAAAATTTCAAATTCGTTAGAACAGGTTTTATCTTTTTCATTGAATCCCTCAATTTTGCCTGTAAATTTTACATCTCGTAAAATATGGATTCTACGATTTTCATCAACCATTCGATAAGCCTTTGATTGTCGATCATATCCAACGAAAATCATTTTAACAGATTTTTCACTCAACTTCCTTCTCTTTACTTTGGGAATATGAACAAAACCCGTTTCACCAAAGATTCTTAAATGGCTTAAATCGGGAACTTTATTGAACATTCTTTCATGTGGAGTGACCCTTGTTGTTCGAGTAAGAATTCTATTTAGCAAATAGTTAGACGTAGATACCGCGTCACCCCATAATTCGCCCGGTAGTTCCGCCTGCGCTAGCATGCACCTTACCATTTCAATAAGCGACCGGCTCTTGCGTTCCGCGACCCCGCTCTGCTCAGGACTAAAGCCGGCTGTATATTGAATCTGTATCCCTTCATTTTCTAAAAAATTAATTATCTCTATTTATGTATTCCTTACCACGATCAGATCTGAATGTTTTTGGTTTAACACCAAAGTTTGTTTTGATCAAGGAAACAAAATTTTTTAATTTTTCGGGAACTTCAGATTTGTGCCTTAGCAAATTTATATGGCAATATCTACTATAATCGTCTATAAATGTTAATATGTATAGATTACCGCATAGGGTAAACTTCCACGTGAAGTAATATTCAGCATTAAGCTTTGCCACTGATGTTTTTATATCTGTCGCCATAATTCTTTAAAACTTTAAACAAAAATATAATTATGCGTAAATTTACTGGGTTCTGGGCCCATAACCTATAGAAAAAACGCAGTGATGTTGATTTAACTCAACTACAAAAGTCTTTATTGATAAACTTCAATTAAAAGTAAAAAAGGTTATAAACCGGAAAAAGATTGAATGACAAGTAATAATAAAAGAAACAAGTTACAAAAGCAAAATGTCAAAAGATGACAGAGTTGCCATATTAGTAATTTGGAATGCTGCTGTAGGGATATGCCAATATATCCAACAAAAATCAATAAAATTGTGTGAGAATATTTAATATTAATAAAAAATATGCTTATTTGACAACTTAACACAGGTTGTAATTTAATTCTTTTATTTGTGTCTAAATTAGGTTTGAAGAATTTATTGTGTTTGTTGTTAAGAGTGTCGGATGTGTTTTTGTTAAATATTTGGGTTATTGCATTTGTTGTTAAGTGTGCAGAAAGTATTTGGGTTATTGAATTTGTGTGAACCGTATAGTATGTGTTAACTAAGAAACATAATTGGGGTATTCACCACATGTGTTAACTCCCCTCTTTTTAAGTATTATCGTCCCGATAATTATTAAAATTTTATGGAGAATTTATTTTTATCTCGGGAAAATTTGTTATAGGTGGAATTGGGAGATTTTTGGATTTTGAATAAAGTTGAAAGGAAATGATTATGAGAAACCCTATGAAAACCATTAAGAAGTTAGAACTAATAACAATTAAGCCTTTATAAGAAATGTCTTTTGTGTGTTTAATATTGCCTAGATGAAGGTGATGGAGATTTTGCAGGTCTAACCTGACTTCGTTTTCAGTCACATTATTTTTTATTATTGGTGGAAGTATTTGAAAAGATGTTGTCTGCCAATTCGAATACCTGACATTATTTACTGTAACCGTTTCGTTAAAAAAGTTTATAATAAAAGTGCCATTAAGCTCTTGGGAGCTATTAGTGTAAGTTATATTTCCTATATAATTAGTTACAAAAAGCGTTCCTGCTAGTACAAGTTCCACCACATTGTTGTTTTTCAATCTGGATACTGTTTCGTCTTCGAGTATCCTCACAATACAGTTGTCATTGCTTAATTTTTCTATTTGATTTTGTTTGCATATTGTAACGTCGTCGATTTCAAAACATTTTCCAACACTGCCTTTTCCTTTTGGGAAATTAGTACGTTTTTAAATTAAGAAAAAATTCGCTTTGTATTTTCGCGGTATATTTGATGAATTATTACTAGAATATGGCAATGGCGATTTCTCGGGTCTATTCATATAATTTATTTGCCGAGACCTTATTGAAGGGTCTATTTCCATTGGTACTGGTGGTTTTGGTTGAGTAGGCCTAGGAGGTGGTATGTTTTGTGAATGAGGCTGCATAGGCGTATTGTAGATTCGTACTTTTTCATGAACATTAAGTGGTCTTTGTGGTGCTTGTGGCTTACTGAAATTTGTGTTTCTAGACATTTCATTGATTGGCGTGGTGACGCTATTAAAATATCGTAGGTGAATAGAGTTATTTCTAAAATTAAAATTTTGAAATTCAAGGCAAGAAGTGTAAGCTTCAGGCTAGGTTCTTGGCTTATGAATAGTTAACATTTGAGAAACATACCTCGTATAAAAACGGTTTCTACTGAGTAATTATCGGTTTTCAATTTAAATGTGACTTAATCTAGCATAAAATTTGTCTATAGTGTTATTTTTTTGACGCATAATACTTAGCTCATATTCAAATGTTTGCACTATGCAGACAAAAGAGACCCAACTCTCATCGAATATGTTATACGAAATGAGGGCTGTGTCGACTGGTCCTCTAACCTTCTGCCTAAAATGTTGCAATATTGCTCTGTATATTGGTTTTTCCTTTACAATTTCATAGTCCTTTAAGATAGATTCAACGCAAGAAATAAATTGAACAGGATTACCTTCGAAAATTTGTAAATCCCTTTCGCAGTTTGGGAGTTTACGTATATCATCTAAGTGTTTAACGGGTTTGGATAAGGCAAGATTTTATTCTTCTGTGGTAGGATTCCCTATCCTAATTTCCAAGTCTGTTATCTTTTTTTTACCAGTCAACCATCTTATTATTTAACTATCTGACCTGCTCCATTTGTGCGTTCAGTGCACCAGTTAATGGTGTAATGACTTCTTTAATTTGATCAATTATGTGTGTGTTTTTTTTATCAAGGGGAGACTGTAGTATAATTTTTTTTTTCAAAGTTCAAGAATAAATAATATGTTTTTTATTTTTGGTTTTAAATAAGTTTTAAAGCAAAAGTGATTGTTTGCTTTTCAGAAAAATATAACTTTTTTATAAGATCTAAGTTTAATTCAGTTCAATTTAATTTGAATAATCGATAAGTCTTTAAACATCAAAATGATTTTTTAGTTTCACAATAATTTGATATATTTTTAATAAAAATTAAGGGTTTTATAATTTACTTACAATAAAAAGATCAGCATGCTGCTTGTACGGTCCGTATATATCCTGTTTGAAGTTGAAGATCAACTAGGGTACGGCTGACGTCACAAGTAACTGATTTGTTGAGCCTGTCTGATATGCCTTTTTGGTTGCTCCTTCCGCTTATTTTTCCTGGTTTTAAAACGGTAGTTCAGCTCGTTCTTTGTTTAAGGGTTCTGCTTTTGTTCCCGCTTATTTTTGAATTTGTAAAACGGTAATTTAGCTTGTTGTTTGCTTTGAGTTTTTTTTAAAACGGTAGTTAAGCTTGTTTTTTGTATTTAGCTTTTGTTCCCGCTTTTTTTTTTTTGATTTTTTAAAACGGTAGTTTAGCTTGTTTTTTTATTAGGATTTGTTCTTTATTTTCTGTAGAGTTACAGTGAGCTCTCCTATGTTCCGTCTCCATAATCTCAAACTGGCGTTCCTTTGAGGTAATATCCGTTAACATTTTCTGAGTAAGTCGTATTTTAAATTGAGAAATATGGTCGATGTAAATTTCTTGCATTTCACTTAATAAACTTTCTGGCATCTTAATGCCGTTTACAATATTAGGTTGTAATCTCTCCTACAGTGCGGTTATGAGTGCAGGCCTATCCAATTGTTTGAAGATATAAAATGTCTTTCGTATCCACGATGGGGTACTTTGGCTGCTGTTATATCCGTTCCTTGGCCTATTATAATCTGATTCTTAAATACATTTGTTGATGCCTCTACATGAGGTATCAAATCTGAGAAATCTTAATCGGCACTATGAATTGTAGCCCCTGATGAAATATCATCGTTATCTTGCCCTTCAGACGCAGTCAGTGTATCATCTGATATGTTTGCATTACCTTCAGAGGCTGTTAGGCTTGCATCCGAGTTCTCATGATCAGATCTTCCTTCACTAGCTGTGTCAGTGGAAGAATGATATGAGTAACTCGAAGTAGGTAATCTGGAAAGTGTACGACCACGTGGTTCGATTTACCAGGCTTGCAAATCAACTCGTGGTTATATTCTTCAATACGCGCTTTCCATCTCTTTAATTTCGCGTTGAAATTTCTATTTCCCAAACCAAACGGGAGAGAATGATGATCCGTATATACTTTGATCTTATTTGCCCCGTACAGATAATTCCTTAGGTTGTCAAGTGCCCAAACAATGGCCAACAATTCCTTTTCATTGGTCACGTAATTTTCTGCAGTTTTGTTGAGTGACCGGGATATGTAAGCTATAGGTTTGTCTTTACCAATTTCCCCTTGTGACAAAACTGCGCCAAAAGCCAAGTTGGAGGCGTCAGTGGTCAAACTGAAGCGTTTTTCGAAAATAGGAAAAGCCAATACTTCCGCTGTCGTCAACATTGTTTTTAAAGATTCAAACGCCTTTTTGGCTTTACTGTCTAAAATTATGGGTACCTTCCCCGACTGACTAGCTCTTACCTGCGAATGTTCGCCCCTAGTTAAATTTGTTAGTGGTTTAGCCACTTTTGCATAATCTCGAATGAATCTTCTATAGTACGAAGTCATTCATAAAAAGCTTTTTAAATCTTTGCGGTTTAAAGGAGAAAACAAATTCTCTATAGATTGTACTTCGTTTTGATCAGGTTTTATACCATTTGCTCCTACAATATATCCTAGAAATTCGACTTATTTTTTTAAAATATGGTCGTTTGCTATCGAAATTCTGCATACTCTCGCAGAATTCTTATTTACATCGATTTTAAAATGCATCCTTGTTGTTGTTTTAATTATATTTTGTGGATATTTTCACTCTGTAATACTTGTACTTTGTCAAGATCAGGAGAGTGTTTTGTTTGTGCACAGTGGGATCATAATGCCATTTTTTGTTAAGGAATATTATTTCGAAATCTTTGATCTAGTTTGTGTGATCAAATTCTTTTTAGCTTGTTTTTAGTGGTACCTATATAAACTTTATAACATATCCCAAATTTATTGACATTACATGGTATTTTATAAATAACGTTGGATTGACCTAATTTATATATATTATCCTAAGTATTACTGTACAATTTTGCCGATGTGCCGCTAGATGTGTGGGCCATTACGTACATTTTATTATTATATAATTTAGATTTTCCAACTCTCTCAGATAATACTGGAACATATATAAGAGATTTAAATATTTTTAGTTGTTGTTCACCATCCGAATTCTTTGTTTTGTATTTGTCATAATCAAAAATCGAAAAATTGTTGCCGTTAAGTATCTTTCTGTTATACTTGAAGTTGTTTCCTTGGAAATCTGTGCCACACTATTCTTATTAAATTGTTTGCCGTGTTAATAATAATTTTTTTAGGTTGTTTGGAAGAGAAATTTATGATTCGACTTGAGGCATTGTTTCATACCAATAAATTTTGAGTGCACCATTTTTTCTTATCACAATTGTGTCCAGATATGGTTACTTTTTATTGATTTCATCCTCCAGAGTATATTTAATACTAGGGAGAAAATCGTTCAGACTCGTCATACAATTTTCTATAGCACTCTCCCTCACATTTTCAAAAAGATCATCTACATATAAAGACAGAAACTTAAGCTTAGATACCACTTCGGCGCAAGGTACTGACTTTTATCGTATTTGTGCCGATAGTGTGATCGGTCGTAATTTTTTCAATTGCGACAATCTATGCCGAAATTGTGCTGACAATAAAAATTAACCATGTTGCGCCGATAACATGAACACTCTTTTACACTTTGGGAGCAATCAAATTGTTAAATATGCACCGATTTTTATCGGCCACTTGTGCGCCGACCACAGTCGACAATCAGCGCCGATACAAGGGATGGGTTATTAACTATACTCTCACCGTCTTTATTTGCTCTGTTTAAAGAGATACTTATTTCTTATGTTTTTTTTTACTGGATCCTTACATGAACCCCTATAATATCTTCCAATTAAAAAAATATATTTTTTTCGAGTACCCTCTAAATCTAAAAATAAAAAAAAAAAAAAAAAAAAAAAAAACTCGTCTCTTACTTTTCTCTTTCAAAATTTTTTGCAGTTTTTAGCAAGTGCCCCACATGGGCACCAATTATTGTCTTCTCACAATTTATTTAATAAAAAACACATATATTTATTTATTTCTTAAATCCTACCGTCTAAAATTCTTTAGGTTCTGCTTAAACCGTTGACCATATTAAATCTAATTTAAAATTAATAATTTTAAAAAGTAAAAAGCATAATTATGCTTTATATTTATCTTTATGATTTTCGCTACATTGTGAAAACTTAAAGAGAGTTCAGATAACACTAAATCCAATGCAATAACGCAGGAAACCACCGACGTCAGCAGAAATTTCTTGCATGTGCTGCTAAAAATAGTGTTACATTAACAGATGGTATCCCATATCCTTACTTGCATTTATGTCTATATTAGTATTTAAAATGAAAAGTAAGTAGTGAATGTATATCTAGTTAAAATCAATTATAGATTTAAAATTATACAATAAAAAGTTTACGACAAACATGACAAGAAATAAAACCAATTTTGGTATCCTATGCAAAAAAGCTTAAACTTTTTCACAGTGTTCACTGTGTTTCTTTTTGCAATATTTGGCTCTGCACTGTATATTTTTAGCTATACCTATTTGCTTATTTAGGTTATGTAAAAATTCTGACTTATGCAGGTTTTCGCTATAATGTGTTTCTAAAAAGAATACAAAAAAGTATTTTTAAATATTGCAGTCGAAAGAATTATTATAAACCTTTGAGTTCTTTTAATTGCAAATCAAAATAAATACACACACTTATTCAACTTAACAAACTTTATTAAAATAAATAATAATGTTTACAAAATGTATCCACTATTGTTAGTAATGAACTGAACCGTTTAATGTCTCAAAACAGACTAAACATTTGTAAGTTAGCTGGTATTTATAGTTCACTACTATTTCTAGTCGGTTCCATATCTTTTATATATCTAAATCTATAGTCTATCTTTAGGCGAAATAAATATTGGATTCCAATTACTAGAAAGTTCCATACAGTGGAGTTTCTAACAATTAAAACTAAGACGACATAACAGTATAATTTACAAAATAACTTATAACTAAATCTACAAGTAATTCTTAGATAAATTTAATTTCGTAACAATATTATGTAAATACAAAACCTACAAGAATTTTGGATAATTTCACAGAAGTCTTTTGTTTTGCTTTCCGCCCACATTGAACTTAAGTATCATATCCGTGTTAAGTACGTTGGCTAAATTTTTTGTATTGTTAAAATTGTTACGTTGCTGACTTTTCAATAACGTTTTTGGTTTATTTCCTTTATAATAAACCTCTTGAGTTCTCTACTTGCAACTTTAATAAAATAAAATAACGACAAACATTTTTGCAACTCACAAACTGAGTTACTTTCACAACCTTTATTTACAGCTCTTAGAAACTAACTCACAATTGCGACCTCTATTTGTGATATGCACACCTAAACGTTTGTACTTATACTGACTTATGCCGTCTTTTGAGTATCTATTTATACTCCAGCCGAAACTTCTAGATGGCTGGAGATTGTTTGAACTATTTTTGGAACGTTCTCGAGGTTTTACTTATCTAAACTTAACGTCTGTTTTGTTATTTAAATTTATCTCCATTAACATTGTACCTACATATATCTTGTGTTTAAACTTTATTTTGACTCTTATACGGAGTGGGGCAAAAGTCACGAAGGGGCTTAAAACAATCATAACTTTTTTACTTTAATTGTTGCACTAACTGCACCTTGTGTGGAAAAAGAGGTAAATTTATCTTTAATACTCTGCGTAAAGGCCTACGGGACATTTGCCGCTCAGCAGAGCGCCTTCGAGTTAATGTTTCTGGATTCTCCTCAACACTCTCCTGAATTCGTTGAATATTTGCTTCAGTAATTACAGAACGTGGTTTTCCACTTCGTTTAAGATCCCGCACTGAGCCTTGTTCCTGAAAACGTGTCTCTAAGCGTCGAATCATTGACTCGGAGGGTGAATTCCGCACATTAAAAAGACGACGATAGGCTCGTTGAGTTTCAATTATTGATCGATAATGTTCAAAATAAAGTTTTATGATTTTGGTGCGCTGGATTACGTTGTAACCTTCCATAATTAATCCTCCAGATTTATTTTACAAGTCCTAAAAAGAAAAGTTATTAATTTTCAATTAATATGGAAATTAATTTTTCAGTATCATATTCAGGTTCTGTAACTAAATGTCTATGACAACCCGGAAATATTATTTGGAACTGATATGCTGGCGTATTGTCGATTTGTAAAAATATTTGATATTTTTAAAGGCATTAATGGGCGTTTCCACCCTACCTATGAGTTTCACTGGAGAACTGTCACCACTGTGCACTGTTCCTGTTAGTGAATTCATATTTGTTCAGGGGGTCTGGAAAGTTCAATCGCCACAACATTACTTCTGCCTGGTTTATATTGGATTTCGTAATTATACTCCTCCAATACCGCCTTCCATCTTTTCATTTTTGTATTATTGTTTTTATTGCTGAAAGCATAAGTCAATGGCTGGTGGTCGGTGTATATTATGACTCTAGCAGATCCGTATAGGTAGCTCCTCAAAATTTATCAGAGCCTAGATTATTGCCAACATTTCTTTTTCGTTGGCTGCATAGTTTTTCTCGGTGTCCGTTAAGATTCTTGAAATGAAAGAAATCGGCCTGTCGTCTTGGCTTAGTACCGCTCCTGTAGAGACATTGGATGCGTCCGTGTTTAGCTGGAATGCTCTCTGGAAATCAGGATATGACAATATTACCTCTTTTGATAATAAAGCGTTTTTTTAAATGTCTAAAGCATGCCTCGCTTCGTAATCTAGCTGAATTGTCCTCCTGCTTGATTCCTGTTTTGATATCATGCCACTATCTCCTCGTAAGACTTTTGTCAATGGTTGCATATCCTTTAATGAATCTTCTATAGTATTCCGAGAGACCGACCAAGGAACGATCGCAGTTCCTTTACATTATTAGGGTAAGGGAATTCCACAATTGCCTGCACTTTCTAAGGATTAGTCTTTATGCCGTTATGAGAGACGATAAATCCAAGGAATTCTACTTCTTCCTAGAAAAACTCGCACTTATCTAATTGCATCTTCATATTGGCACCATTCAAAGATTCGAAAATGGCATCCAGATGTTTTAGATGTGAGTCTTCATCCTTACTAAAAACAATAATGTCGTCTATATAAACGAAACATCTCCTACCGAAATGCTCCCTCAGAATGTCGTCAAGGGCGCGCTGGAATATCGATGGGGCATTTTTTTGCCCAAATGGTAATCGTAAAAATTCAAACTTCCCGTTGTTGACTGAGAAAGCCGTTTTTTCTATGTCCTCCGTCCTGAGGGGTATTTGGTGAAACCCACTCTTTAAGTCAATAACTGTAAAGTACTTATTTCCTCCAAGATGGGAAACAACGTCGTTTATTTCTTGGATGGGATATTTATCCGGAGTAGTTATCGTATTGAGTTTCCTAAAATCCTGTGTTTTTGGATATATCCAATTTGGGGAGTTATAAGGAGAGCGCGATGGTCGGATTATTTGATCCCTCAGTAATTAGAGATTTCCTCATCAACGATGCTTCTTAGATCCATTGGATACGGGTAATTTCTTGAATAAACAGGATTTTCGGTTGTGTTGAGAGTCACCCTACATTCATTTCAACAACTGTACAATTAAACTATACATGTAAGCGCAGTTTTCGAGTTAAAAGAGTCGCGAAGCTGCTTGATTAGGCAACCGTGCAGAATGGGGAAAAAGATAAAGCCCGACATCATCCAGATAGACGACATCAAGGTAATAGTTATCAACGCAAACCTGACTAACCTCAAGAGCACATGCGACAGCCGGGGGCTCAGGTTGCAGGGCCATTACTACATTCATTTCAACAACTGTACAATTAAACTAGGTGACCTCATGCTTTCCAACAGGTGGACAAAGTCAGAGCAGAGTTTCGCAATACTGCCTGGGGAAACTAGTTTCAATACAGAAAAACCGCTGATATTTGAGGACATAGTCTTAGCCCAGGTTACCTTGAGGGACATGAGAGCAAATTGGAAGAGGGGAAGGGGAATGAAAAAAGATCTAGAAATAGGTCAAAAAACCTATAGGTTAACGGTAGGCCAATCCTGTATAAAATTGCTCTAGAACAGGAATTCTAATGCTCATGTTTCAGATATCGAAAAATGATCCATTGCAACGTAAAATTACTTACCTTTCCACTTTTCAAGTTATCCAGTGGTTACTTGAAGAAAAAACTCTTAGAACTATTAGATTTCCGAAAATCTCAAATAAAAATTATATAAAATCCACTGTTCAATAATAGTACTAAACTATATTGAATTGAAGTTGAATTTGTATAACAGTAGCACTTTAACTATGTTGCGATTGGTTTGTTTGGACAACAACAGCACTTGAAACTGTGTTACTTCCTCTTAATTAAAAATCTTTCACCTTCAAAATAAGAGTCACTTTATTAATAAATTTTCTTAACTTATATACTAATTTTACAATAAAATTGTGAACAATTGTTTATTTTAATTTGCTGACAGTTTATTTTGTCATGACCGAATTTATAATACATTGACCCACTACGAAGCTAATAAACCTTAAGTTTAAAGTCAATGAAACTTATAGATTTGTGAGTAAGCAAATTTAGTTAAAGTCACATTAATAAACAAATCAAAAAATATGTATTAAGTTGCAATTATAAATAAACTACCGAACAAAAAATAATAAGTATTAGGTTTCAATTATAAGCGACAAACAAAATGTGTAAATTCAAAGAACTCAAACTAAGCAAAATATAAGCAGAGGTTCAACAGACTTAAAAGTAAACAATTAGGCAAGAATAAAATATGTATTAACATGCTCCCCCCGTTGAGTGTAGCGCAAAATATAGTTTGCGGTTGGAGTCTGCTGAATTGCTTTCGCTTGTTCATTTGATGAGGGATGGTGTTGATTTCTGATGGAACTGCATTTTGGCCTGCTGATGTTGATCAAATATGCACAGTGAAGTCTGATGTTGTTTGTTGTTGACGAGGTACTGGAATTGGATGATGTTTATGGTTTTTAATTAGATACAATAAGATGCCGCACGTGATGATTAGGGCTGAGTAACCGACAGTCATGTGATGGTAATTATGGGTCGCAATTCTATTTGGTAGCTGAAGTATCTCTTGTTCTTTTAATGAGGTTTGTAAATCTGTTAGGTTTTGTATATGTGAACTGTATTCGCTGGAATGTATTTTATTGAATAATGGCTTTAGACGTGTTGCATTGGCAAGTTCGGTGATTGTCCAAAGCTTGGTGTACGATGCCTTTAGAGAGCTGGAGATTGTCTGTTGACCTTGTATTGATATGAATTTGCTTTTGCGAGTACATTCCGGCTCCAAGTAAAGTAAGCCTGACCCTTTAAGGGTAAATTGAGTGATATCTTTCTTGCACACCGCTGTTGTATGAATTGCCGTGGGTAGTGCGTAAATCCATTTATTCTAGTTATGGAGAGGTATCCAAGCATTGGTGTCTTTTATTTGTTGCACTGGGCAGTCCGCTTTAGTTTCGTTGTGAAATAAACTAATTTTGCAGGCGCATGTGGGTGAACCTTCTTCATATCGGACCTGTACTTTGGAACATACAAAATCATCTTCTTTGATGACGGCGCATAAGTTGAGTTCAGTTTTCTCAATGGTAAAATACTGACGACGGATCACATCAACGGCCAATATAGACGATCATGGTTTTATTGATAATAAGGTGCCGTTGATCCAATTTGGCACTGGTACAAGGTTGAATAATACAAATTCGTCAAGTTCAACCAATGGTAAATTGATACGAAATATTACTGTGTTATTCGTGAGGCCACCTTCAACTTTCATCAGTTTATACAATTGTAGTACCTCATCCTGTTTGACAGGCAATTTAAGTGATTCGGGCAAGTGCATTCTTATTTTTTCTATTTCCTGTTGTAATTGAAGCGGAGTAGTGATGAGCGGACTTATAATACCGTGATGAGTGTTTGTGAGAACATCTAGTATTAAAGACTGTGTGTGTTGTAAGTTTGCCGCAGTGATTGTGAGTTGAATGCATAGTGAATGCTGATGAAAGGTTGTCATCTTCTCGACCCTCTGAAGCCGTTAGAGTTTCACCCGTTTCATCCGAATTCATAGCCATTCCTTCGCTTGCTGTATCAGTAGAAGAGTGGTATAAATGATTTGACATTGTCTTTAACCTCGAGAGGGCATCGGCCACGTGGTTTGATTTACCAGGCTTATACATCAACTCGTGGTTATACTCCTCTATGCGTGCTTTCCATCATTTCAATTTGGCATTGAAATTCCTATTTCCCAATGCAAACGTCAAAGGTTGGTGATCAGTATAGATCTTGATTTTTTTTGCACCATATAAGTAATTTCTGAGGTTGTCAAGGGCCCATACAATAGCTAACATCTCTTTCTCGTTTGTGGCGTAGTTTTTCTCAGCTTTGTTGAGGGATCGAGAAATATACGCTATGGGTCTGTCCTTGCCGATTTCACCCTGTGACAAAACGGCACCTAGCGTAATATTAGAAGCATCTGTCGTTAGGTTAAACGGCTTCTCAAAGTCTGGAAAAGACAAGCTCAGCTGTAGTTAACATAGATTTAAGTTCATTGAAAGACTTCAAAGACTCGTTATCTAAGGTAATTGGCACTTTCTTAGACTGACTGGCTTTTATTTGGGCATGTTCCCCTCTTGTAAGGTTTGTAAGGGGTTTCGCCACTTTTGCATAGTCACGAATGAATCTCCTATAGTAGGAGGTCATTCCCAGAAAACTTTTAAATTCCTTCAGGTTCGTAGGCGGCAACAGATTTTCAATGGACTTTACTTTGGCAGGATCCGGTTTGATGCCATCAGAACCAACGATATAGCCAAGAAATTCCACCTCAGCCTTCATAAAATGCGTTTTATCAAGATTTATTTTCAGATTAGCCTTGCAAAAACTATATCTACGTTCTTCAAATGATTTTCTACATTCTCGCCAATTACTATTATGTCGTCAATGTAGACAAAACAAATTTTCCCAATGTACTCGCGGAGGACATCATCTATCATTCTCTGAAATATTGCCGGCGCATTTTTTAAGCCAAAAGGCAATCTGAAGATTTCAAATTTCCCGTTTGCTGTTGAAAAATCAGTTTTTGGGATATCTTTGGCTTTCATTGCTATTTGATGAAAGCCTGATGTAAGATCTATTGTTGTGAAATACTTTGCTTTACCTAAACTGGCTAAAGTAGATGTGATGTCTGGAATTGGGTAGGTGTCTGGAATCGTTACAGCATTTAGACGTTTGAAGTCCACTACCATTTGATATTGTTTTTCACCACTGGGTTTTTGCTTCTTAGGCACGACCCAAATGGGTGAATTGTATGGACTTTTGGAGGGTCTTATTACTCCCTCTGAGAGTAGTTCCTTTATCTGTCTTTCTACTTCTTCCCTCATACAGACTGGATACGGATAGCTCTTCGTATATATTGGGTCTTCCGTACTTGTCCTAATCTCTGCCTGGACATTTGTTGATGCAAGTTCACTACCGTCGAGCGGTCCAAAAAGTGGTTTGAATTTATTAATGAGGCTCTCTATCTTTGTCTTAACCTCTGGTAGATATTCCTCACCTAATATATAATTTGACTCAGTTACTTTTTCTTTCAATGGGATCTTAAAACGATTTTTCAAAACTAAAACATTCTCCTTTCTGTCAACTAAAGCACCTAAATCTTTAAGTATGTCATCCCCAATAATTCCATATAAAGCTTTTAATGCTGGCAAGACATAAAATTGAATAGGTTCATTTATCTCTAAAAATTTAAAAAATGGTTCAATCACTTTTCTATCTATATTGACATTTCCCCCCACCGATCGCACATTTATTGGTTTTTCTAGGATTATGCTACCGTATGACAAGCGAGCCCGTGTCTATCAGAAAACACAAAATATCACCAGTAGCCGAAGGGTATTCTATATAGGGTAAGCTACAGTTTCCTCCTGACGGGAGTCTTCCTCTAAACCATTCTCGGCTATGTGGTCCGCGTCAGAAAAGGTTTCTATGTGATAAAGTCTAGGCTGCTTGTTACCTGTATTTACTTCGGATGTACCTCTTTTTTTCGCTTTCCTAGAGTTGTTAATGTAATTTACCCGACGAGATTGTATTGTTCTATCGACTTCCATCGGTTCAAGTTTTATGGCCGGATACCTCGGGGGTAACGCTGGCTTATTATAATTCGTATAACCGTTTACTCGAAAGTTAGAATAGTTGTTGTCATGTTGCCAATTTCTAGGCCGAGAATCTTGATTCTGCCACCTGGATCGCATAGGAAATGGCCTTGCTGCCCTTGAAGGCCCAGGACGAAAAGTTATTTCCATGGAGGTCGAATCGTGAGGCTTCGTTTTCACATAATTTATGTTATTTCGCATAGTTAAGTTTTGCAATTCCAAACAAGCGGAATATGCTTCAGGGACCGTTCCTGGTCGCTGTATAAGGATCATACGGGAAAGATCCGGTTTTAATCCGCGTATGAAAATGTCCAATGCTCTGTTCCTGTACGTTTCTACTAAGGCTCTGATGGTTTCTTTGCTGTATGATTTTGTCTTCAGCTTATTGATAATAAGCGAAAGTTGGTGGTTCACAGTCGAATAGAACTCATCGATGGTTGAGGAACCTTGGGAAAGCTGATTGAGCTGATGCTCCAGGGTTTGAATGTCCCTTTTATCAGCGTAGTGAAGGGAAAGTATCTTCTTGATTTCAACCCAATCACTGTCGAACACATTATAGGACACCAGAGCTGTGGCAGCAGTGCCGACAATTTTTTTTTTTTTTTTTTTTTTATTTTTATTTTTTTTTATTTACAATTTAATATTATATCCGTTTCATATTTAAAGCCTCAGCGCCATATAGGCTTTGTAGAGGCAATATCATTATATTAAATATCTTAATTTATATTTACAATATTAAATTATATTTACATATATATTCCAATAAAATTATACATATTTAAAATTATAAAATGTTTAGATTAGAGTAGAAGTGTTTCTAGGTTACTCAACAAGTACAATTTAAGTTCCTTTTTAAAGGATGATAAAACTGCTATATTTTTTAATCTTAACGGTAAATTATTGTATTCAATTGGTCCAGCAAACGTAATTCGTTGTTTAGTTAATTCAATGCGACATCTTGCAATTTGCAAATTATTTGCTTGCCTCGTGTTTCTACCTGTTCTTGTGATATTTACGTTGAATTTAATTTATTTTGGGCTACATCCTCTTAAAGCTTTAAAAATGTATAATAGCATTTGGTGTTTGTATAGACCTCGGATTGGCAAGATATTAATAGCCTTGTATTTATATAAGTTCATAGTGGAATAACGCGATGGTAAGTTAAAGACTGTTTTAAGAGCTTTGTTTTGTGCTGATTGCAAACTTTTTAGCGAGGTAGACGTACCACATCCATATATTAGTGGCAAATATGTTAGGTTAGAGTGTACAAGGGAGTGATAAATCATTAATTTGACTTCAGTGTTTAGTAGGGTTATAACTTTTTTTTGAGTGCAAAATACCACTCCATTACCATGTAGTGAATGTTGTTCTGATAATAAAAAACTGTTTTTTAGGTTGATTCGGTGGAAAAAGTTTCCGCACCGAAAGCGATTTCTAAAGTGCTTTAAATTTTTATTTTTTAAAAATTAAGATTTTTCATTATTGTACAAAAATACTAGGAATTATAAGATATAAACTTTAAGTTTAATGTGCGTATGGTTTTACACTGTGGATATATATCTTGCATCACTTTAATCGCACGCTCGGCGCATATGTTGCTTCGCTGATGATCTTTAATTTTAGACGGTTCTATTACCCAATGCCTTAAGAAGCATTCCTTAGCTTTCGTGAAGTTTTTTAAAGATTTACTTAATGCTTCAAAATCATTCTCGTTGAAGCAATGACCACCAAACCAAATTTCAAACCAGGAAGCACAAACAAATTCACAAATAGGTTTTAAATCATCTTGATACTTTGGAAGCAGGATAAAAGCCAAAATAGCTAATATAGCTCTGGAATTCCATCTGGCATTGCTAATTGATGGAAGACATTTAAAATTTATATATGGAAATATGTTATTTTTCTGGAAATATTTATAGGATTGGCAAAGTGAATATAAAAACTCCATATCATCTCTCCATTTTATTTTTGAGAATTTAAGAACTACTTGATTTTGCTTATAGCAAGATTTTAGATTTTCATAATTCTCCGCTAGATCCGCAACAAAGTGATATCCAATATTGGGAGATGATGTTTTACCATCCAAAACCTCGTCCATTACATGTCTCAATATCAGATCGAGAACATGGTGCTGACACCCAATATATTGTGGAGGAGGCAATGACATAAATTGAAAATGTTTTTTGAGTAAATTCACAACGCCATTTTTGTTGCCCGTATTGACACTTGTTGTATCACAAACTATCATTTTGATGGACGACCATAAGTTGAACTTAGTTAACGTGTCTTTTATGCCATTAAAAATTGTTAGCGATTTTCCGTTTTCAAGTACTAACACTGCTAATTTAATCTCTGTAAGTGAATTTTTAATGACTACTACCTGAATTTCCTTTTTACCAATTTTTTTTCCATCAAAGTGTAAGCACCAATCCTGATTTTTTAATGTTTTCTTGTAAAGCTCTTCTCGTTGTTCCGATAATTTCTTTACAGCTTTATAAATTCCGGCTTGAGATGGAGTCGAAATTGTTATGCCAGACTTAGCCAAATGTTGACAAATTGCAGCAGCTTTATTTGTGCTAACTTTTGCTTCTGTTACTAATGTAACCGCTGGTTGTAAAGACATTTTAGATGGATTATTCCGTCCGGTTAGTATGAAGTTTTCGTTATCATCGTGTTCATCATGATCGCTATCAAACATTAACGAAGAATCTGAATCAAAGGTTACTTGTTGATTATATTCTGGTTCAGACTGTAAATCGGCTGCTTCGCAACTTATATTAAAGTTGTCTTGAAAATGACTACCATTAGGGCGTTTTAAGGTTTTTTCATAATATAGAACCAACCGTCTAATTTTTCTTTTTATAAGATCCTCGCGCATGGTTCTTATATTAAGCTTGGTCCACAAATTATGTAACTCCTTAGACATTATAACATACCTTTCCTCTTTATATTTATTTGTCTTGCATAAAGCGATAAATCTTCCGATAATAATTTCTTCCTTTGGGATCTTGTTCAACTCACTTAAAGGTATTTCGACTTTTTGTATTTTTTTACATTTTTCAATACCATCCTTATTTTTTGTAAAATTCTTTGACCAGATTTTTGAGTTTCTTATAACAGATATGTTACTTTTTTTATACTTCATTTTATAAACCAACAGAAATAATATGCAAAATTTCAGATTTGTAATTACAAAGACTTCACCACCTACTTAGATATTTAAGCCAAGAGTAACTGTTTTAATGGAAAAAATAAATATGTAAATTAGAACAAAACTTTAACCCGTTCGGTGCGGAAACTTTTTTCACGATAGAGGAAAAGTGACAGCATATTTTTTAATATTTTTTTATGCCCCACACGGCTATGCGGTGGTATTTTTGATATTTGCAAAAATTGCAAAAAGTTATAACCCTAGTGTTTAGTTTGTTCTTAAATTTATACAGTATTCCTGTTGCCGCTGATATTTTTCCTTTGACCTTTGTAATGTGAGCTTCCCATCGTAAATTGTAGCTTAATTGCATTCCTAGATATTGGACAACGTTTGATTCACAAATAAGAGACCCATCCACGTGAACAGCCATTTTTTCTTCGTTTCTATTCGCATGAGGCCGAAATCTTATAAATTTCGTTTTCGCTGAGTTAAGCACTAACTTATTTAACCGAGTAAACTCCGCTAATATCGCAGCATCATATTCTATCTTTTTTGGCGAACGCTCTGGATAATTGCACGATAAATCGGCTTGTCCCTGACAATTTCGAAGTCTTTCAGTATGGCTTCCACAGAATGAACCCAGGATACATACTGGGTTGGATTGCCCTCAAAGGTTCTCAATTCTTTCACGCTGTCAGGAAGACGGCTTATATCTTTTAGCTCAATTTCTGTTCGTGGCCGTTGAAGGGATCCTTCATCCGTGACCACCGGGCCTACTGCGGCACTCGGTCTACTTTCAAGGCGCTCTATCCTACTTAAAACATTTCCTATCGCATTGTTACTGAGACTCGCTTCTATAGTCCCGATTCTATTTTCGACCGACTTGATCTGTAAATCGATTTATGGCTCCAGTCAAAGTCGTTACTGTGGACCTCAAATCTTCCATTATTTTATTCTAGGCTGACAAGGGGGGAAAGAAATTTTTTCACCTACCTGAAATATCCGCAACACTCTGATGAAGAAGATCCTTGATCGTTGCACACTTCCACATCACTTCTTTTTCTTAACCTTTGATTTATTCTTTCGTTTTCAAAAGGATAACTTTTCTTAAACTTTTTATATTTTCTTTTCGATTTATTCTTTTATTTTCAATTTTCAAAAGGATATTTTTAATACAATAACAATATTTTTCCTTTTTTTTTTAATTAACGTTTTCAGTCTTATTTTCTATTTTAATTTTTCATTTTTTAATGATATGTTCTCTTTTGTTTTATTTTAATCTTTTCTTTTCAATTTTTAATTTCATATTGCTAAAAACTGCTTGCTCTTAAAGTATATATAGGGGAAGGAGAGAAAAAAAAAAGATTATATTTATATTTTTAGCGAGCCTTGGCCAACGTACGCGACGCGACCATTTAAAATCCTTTGATCCTCGCGGAAGGTCCGTAAGCCTCCTTTTTGGAAATCCGCTTTTATAATCGCGGATACCTACTAAGGTACGGATGACTTCACGTTCGCTCGGGTAACCTTCTGTGATTATTTTTGTTTAGGAACCACCAGGAGTACCCGGTTGGCGAAGGAGGAGCGAGTTTTATTTTTAAATTTTTTTATAGAACAGTTTCCTGTTATAAGTCCTGGAGTGCTTCGTGGAGATCGCAGGCACGTTACTATTTTATTTTATTTCTGGAGTGCTCCGTAGAGATCGCAGAAATTTACTTTTGTTATTCAGAGGCCTTTTCAGGGTCCCTGCTTGGGCGCCAGTTAAAGGACCTTAAATGGTTTCTTCTAAAAAAATATTTTAAGGCGCAACACAACACAATTTTTATTTAGTTAAAAAAGATTAGTACAATTTAATTCCAAATTATAACACAACACAATTTTTATTTAGTTAAAAAAGATTATTACAATTTATATATTTTACTTAAAGACAACAAGATCAATCCGACTACACACGACCGGCGCATAACCAAGACTGCCTGTTCCCATCCAACCTTATTCGCTCGTTAAGTTCATCGATCACGTTGCACCAACATGCGCGAATATGCAGACGCTGATCATGCAAATTTGTTTTCCCATCATTCCAGCAAGTAGGCAATTTCGTAATTGGATCGGAAGCGCGTTTTAAAGTAAAAACATTAAAAGAGCTTGAGTTGCTAAATTACCTTTTGGTGACAGCGTCGCCAACGTAGTTAACTTGTAGTATATTATGCTGGGAACTACGTGGGACTCCAGTCTTGTATGGAAACTGGATGTTGTTGATTGCTTGGTTACATTTATTAGTTTAACCGTTTTGCTGGATTGATTACCAATTTCTTCGATGCATAATTATGTTTCTGATGGGTTGATTGATAACCGACTTATTAGCCTGTTGGGTACAATGTTAACTTTCGATCCTGAATCCCGAATGGCCTTGAAGATACCTGTCTGCCCATTGTTGGCTGTTATCTTTATCCGTGCTGTCGCGAGTAGTACATAATCTTGACGCGGGCTAATGTGGTGAACTGAAGCTACTGTTGATGGTGTTGGCGTTTGGCTTGTGCTAGACGATGCTGCTGTAGTATCTTTGTCCTTGTTTGTCGCATCAATTATGAGATTCTGTTCTTCACTTTCTTTTATTTATTACTTATGTTATTACAATACAACAAGAACAAGTCTTATATTAAAGTATTGTTTAGTTATTTGGCACATTTATAGATATGTAAATATTTTCGTAAATTTAAGCAATAACAATAATTATTTAAAAAAAAAATAATAATAATAATAACTAACAATTTTAATTTATTTATAATTAACATAAAAAATAGACAAAAAATTAAGGCACAAGTGCTTATTTAAAAGGTAAAATAATTACGTAAAGTGCTTAAATATGGCAGATTTGAAATGGCTTGCATTGCTAATAATTTGTATTTGAGGGGGTAATTGGCTCCAAAGACGAATTGAATTAATGAAAAAGTGTTGCTCAGATATCGCTTTTGTATACTTAATGCTATTTATCTTGTTACCTCTATTCGACCTTGAGAATGTTATTTTCTCATAGAGATATGGTGGTTGTCGGTTGTATATTATTTTATGTAAGAAGATAAGTGTTCGGCACTTTAATAAATTATCAAAGGTGACATTATAAATTTTATATGCAAATCGTGAAATGCTTTCGTATCTTCTAACACCAAAAATATATCTTGCAATGTTGTTATATGTTACATTCAGCCTTCGTCTACATTCAGCATTACAACTAGCAAATAGCTCGCAACCATACATTAGAGTTGGCAGTAAATACATTTTGGCAAGTAGCATTCGGATGTGTGTCGGTGTAAAATGTTGCGACATCCATAGGTTTCTTAACATTGAAAAAGTTTTTCCACAGTTTATTTTAATATGATCTGACCAATTAAGTTCATTATTAAAAGTTACACCAAGATTTTTTGCAGTGTCTACATATTTTATAGTTGTGTTATTAATCTGTATTGGCGGAAGATACGTTGTAAGGTGTCTTGATGATTTAATCACTAAAGCAACAGATTTCCGTGGGTTTAATCTCAAGCCATTTGCAGATGCCCATAGATAAATTTGATGTAGATCTTGGTTTATTAGTTGTACACAATTAGATGCGTCTGATACATTACAACTTATATACAGTTGAACATCATCAGCATACATTTGTGTTTGACAATGTTTTATTTGTAAAGGTAAATCATTAGCGTATATAGAGTACAACAGTGGCCCAAGTATCGATCCCTGGGGTACTCCTCTTGGCATCATACAACTTCTGGAGACAGTTTTGTTGTAGTATACGCTTTGACTTCTATCACTTAGGTATGAGGATAAGAGTTTTAATGCTGTTGACGAGAAATTGCACATTTGTTTTAGCTTAAGGCAAAGAATGGAATGGTGCACAGTATCAAATGCTTTCGAATGGTCAAGCAAAACAAGAAATGACATCATTTGGCGTTTATCAATATGGCACCTTATTTCTTCAGACACGTCAATTAGTGTGGTAAGACAGCTATGTTTTGGCCTAAATCCAGATTGCCTTGCATTTAGTAATCTGTTAGTATGTAAGTAATTGCTTATTTGTGAGTGAATTTTGGCATGTTTCCAAACAGTTGGGAACGTAGATGTAGTTAAAATCGTGTTAAAAAAATGGGTGAAGTAAACTAGTGTATAAGGAAGTGTGAGCTTAATAAACTTTGGATGAATACCATCACAACCAACGGCATTAGATTTTATGCGAAGAAATGAGTAAAGTACATCTTCCTGCGTAAAGTGCGCAAAATTGAATTTAGGTATCAGATGTTGATTAGAGTAGATGTTGTTGTAAAAATTAATATTTATATTGGGGGTCGATATACCTGCGAACTCCTGGTTTAACTGGTTTACATCAATGTCATCTGCGCTGTTAGGATTTATTAAACACAATTTACGATTTTCCCTCCATTTTTTCCGTGAGTCAACAGACGTTTGGAACCTGTCTTGATAAAACATAAACTTAGCCATTCTGATTTTCATATTAAACAATGTCCTTGCATTTTAAAATATGGTTAAACCAGAAACTAACTTTATTATATGATTTCATATTATCTTATTCAACTTTCTTAATCTAAAAAAGTTATTAAACTTTTAAGTACAAAACACATTTATTATAAACAATATGTTTAGTAAGCAAAATTGATCGTAGTATATCCTTATATCGATTTTGCTTGATCATTAAAATACTACCTTTGGTTTTATTATATTTTTGGTTCAACGACAACTGTATACTCAAGTTTGCATTTTATTATTTTTTATTGATTCTACTATTATTGTGTTTAATTATCGTTGCCCTTTGCTTGAACTATATTATGAATGAATAAGTTGTATTTTCTGTTGTAGGCCAACAGAACCGGAAAGAAAGAAAGTAACTCATGTCAATGACACTTTTGTATATGAATATCTGAATGTTTTATTGAATGTTTTAGCAGGTTTATGAAACGAATTTTCTATGAAAATTTGTTTAATCAACCTTTTATTAATTTAAAATATTTTTTATGAATACGGGGGTTAGTTTATAGTCATTTTCGCTATTGTAAGCGAAAGCAGCATATTCCATCTCTTGCACAGCACGACGTGAAAGTCGTGTCGTTCGTCTCGATGCTGGATTTAATGGATTTGGATCTGCCGATCTTTGACGACGTGCGTTTCGTAATTGTTGTACTTGATTTTGTTGTGAGTGTTGCTCTAAACTTTGCGATCTCCTTTGATTAAATCTATAGGTAGAATTACGCGTACGTCGACCTATAGTTGATCGTCTGATTGGCGGCATTTTTTTTTCTAAATCAATGAAATTAATTCAATATGAATTAAGTATTGTTTATTTAAGAATAACTCAAAAAAGTATTGTTGTTTTGTGAGTGCTGTTATGCGTTGCATTTAATTAAACTTTCTCAAAAAATCATTAAAGTAAAACAAAATTGTTTTGTTTATTTGGAAAGTATGTAAAAAAAACATGGTTTATTATTTAAAAAATATGGTGTTTTTGAATGATTAATTGAGATGATTCAATTTTATTAGCTTAAGATCATAAGAAATATTTATTTGGTTTCGCGTATTCATTTATTTATTTGTTGTAAAAGAATGAAGAAATAGTGTTTTCCAAAATTTAATTATATTCCATTTTTTTCCATAATTTCATCGTATTGGATCATCCATTATTGAAATGGGATATAAAAAAGCACCGTACGCAGTAACAACAATGTCCACATTACGAATGAATTCGATATTGAGTACACGCTAAATGGATGATGCAATAAGATGAAATTATGGAAAAAAATCACTTTTCACTATGTTTTCTGGAATCCAAACACATTTTTTGCACTGAACACACTTAAAATCACCTTTTAAATTTTCAATACTTACCAATATTTATGAAACTCAAAAAAAAAAAATCACTTGTAATAAAATTCCAATTGGAAAGCAGCGAATGTATGACCGGCTGTATCAGAATCCAAGAGTGAAAGAAAGTGATTTGCAAACATGTGCATTTCAACAGGTTCATCTGTTTGACATTTGTATGCTGTCAATCAAATGAATGTGTGTATGTATGAGTTTGTGTATTAGGTTGGATAGATTTTTTTCGTTAGGTCGAACCGAAATTTAAACTTTTTTTTTCAAATGTTGAATTTTTTCAGGAAAAAAATCATAACTGGAGAATGGCTAGACCGATTTTGGATTTCAATATCAACTAACCATCATCACTCCTCCCTGTACCTTCCCTAAATTTTATGGCAATCGGTCGAGCCGTTCTCGAGTTATGGAGTGACAATCAAAATGTACACTTCTTTTTATATATATAGATGTGCGAGCTTTCGCAAGAGCTTTTGTAAGTACTTTGCAAAGAACAACAGCAAATTCTAAGAGCTTTCAAAGCTGTTTACTTGCATATGCATACATACTTTCACAAATAAACTTTGGCTTAAAAAAAAAATGAGATAGAAGAGAGAATGAAAGGAACATCAATATTATTCGCCATTGCATTCAAAAAACGCTATTAACCGCACAAACAGTGAAATATCATACATTTTTGTATGTAACAAAAAACAAAAAGAACTACTTGCTTACTCGACTAATTTGGTCACAACTGTGATTCGTGATTTTTTCAGTAACAGTGATTAAATCACAGGTGCAGATATATCGCTCATCTCTAATGACCATCCTGTATTGATTGTTTCCAGTTGAGTCCGACTTTTACGGGACCATCCAGAATTAAATGGTGATCTGGATGGTTTTATTATACCATCCGTCAGAAATTTGTCTACTTGACTCTCCACTTCGTCTTTAAACTCTCCTGTGTATACAGGAGAGTTTGTCGTGGCTCTAATTTCGCCCACTACTTTAGTTGTATACGTAAGCTTTTCGTTAGGTTCGGCAAAAAGCTAAGAGAACATATTTACTGTA
Source organism: Pollenia amentaria (assembly GCA_943735925.1). Lineage (NCBI taxonomy): Eukaryota > Metazoa > Arthropoda > Insecta > Diptera > Polleniidae > Pollenia > Pollenia amentaria. Next base: position 89,801,309 of record OX031006.1, read on the forward strand.
GTGTATTAAAACGCTTTAATTACAGAGTCAATAGAATTCACTTAAGCAAGTTCAAAATTAAAATTTTCTTAAAAAGTTTCTTCCAAATAAAGGGCTGTTATTATTATTTGTTACTATAAGTTTAACTTTTTTGACCACACCACTTACTTCAACGTTTTCAATGTATTCTCCTAACACTTCTATTTTGTTTCCATTGTAATCTACATGTGGATTTTTACAAGGTATAAGACTTACTTTCTTATTTAATTTCCCAACAAATGTTTTTGATACCAAACTGCATGGGAATTCAATCTATTTTAATTGAAATTTTATAAAGCTCAGTTGAATTGCCACTTTCTCCATCATTATTGATACTGTAAATAGAAAAATCATTGGAATTATTTTTAGTAAAATCTTCACTATCTACATCAGATTCAGATACACAATTTATAGTTTTTTCTTTAAATCAACAAACCGAAGCTAAATGACCAATTTTGCCACATAAATTACATTTGCTTTATTTGAATTATGATTTCGCCAGCCACAATGAGAACAGGCGTTGTTTGCCTTCTTTTGATATTGTTGTTTCTTTCCATACAACCTTTATTATTATTTGGTTTGGTTGTTTTGTTTGGGTATTATGGATTTTATTTCTGTATTTACCGCTTTTGACGTTTCCAACTTGAACATTGTAATTATCATATTCTTTAGCCACCAACTTCATCTCCATAATAAGAGCTTTTCTGAGTGCTTCATCAATTGTTAATTTCTCATCTTCTTTACATAGCCGCTCAAATATTTTGTTATTTATCCCCATGATAAACCGATCCAGAACAAAAGCATTTAAGTTGTCTCCAAATTTGCAAGAGAGTGCTAGTGTTTTTACTCTGGCTTCCTATTCTGCTACAGTTTCGATTTCACTTTGTACTGCTGTGTGAAAGATTTTTCGCTCAGATAAACAATCACTGGTGGAGTGTAGTGTTATTTTAATAAGCTAGAAAGCTCTTTAAACGTTTTGGAAACTGGTGCATCTGGAGTACATAAATTATGTAAAGTTTCATATACAATTGACCCTATACACTTTAATACGGTAGCCTTCTTTGCATTCTCTTCAGTATAGTTTATTTCGGCAAAATGAATATCCAATTTTTCTTACCATAAAAGCCAAGATTCATTGCGGGGAGAAAACTGAGGAATGTTATTTGGATGATAGACGGTACCACTTTGCACTGTTTCTGCCATGATGAATTCTTCTTAAAAAAAAACTTTGTAGTTCCGTTTTTTCTATTGTAGGTATATTTAAATTTATTTAAAAGAAATTCTTTTTGTTTTAGAAACAATTTTTAGTTCCATAAATTTTTTTAACACGTTTTTATTGCGGTTTTTTTTTATATATTTATATAAATTGCCTTTTTTTAAGTTTATAATTGTTTGTGTTATTTAAAACTTTGGGGAAAAAAATGTTTGTTAAAAATATTTATTTATTTCAGTAACAACTGTTTTTCTTTTAATTATTATTTTTTTTTTTAAGTTTTATGTTACGATATAATACACCACAATTTTTTATTAATAAGAATTAAAAATTCTTCAGTTCTTATTTTCTTTTTAATGTGTAATTACACTTGATCGTATGTACGAATCACTTTGCTCTGTCCTCGTCGCCAATATAGTGTATTGAAACGCTTTTATTGGAGTTCACACAATAAATGAATTTTATTATATTTAATAAGAAAGGTACGAGTAAATAATTGCTTAACATAAGAAAAGCTTAATTCTAAAAGCTTTATTCTAAAAGAGGTAAAGAGGTGCCTGTTAGAAAGATACATAACATTTACTATTTGTTTCATTCCTTTCTTTTGCTCAGTTGACAAATTTTCTTCATCAATTTTATTTGCATTTACGCACTGCGTCGGTAGTTGGTTTAGACTTACTTTGAAGACATTTTTAGTGTTATAATATTTTTGCTGGGGAAAAATAACTGCTCCTATTTCCCTAAGGGTATCGTTTTCAAAAATGCCGACGAATTTTTTGAAAGAGGGCATAGGTAAAATTTAATATTATCATTTAATTTGACAAATGTTTGACAAATGTGTGTTCACTTATTTTTATATCTCCTACAATTGATCTGGCAAAAAATTGGGTTTTATTATAAGTATAAGCTTTTTTGCTAATTCGGGCTTAACATAATTTTAACCTGAACTCGTTCCTACAAAAAAATTTTAAAATACTTCCGCTCTCCGTTTTAACTTCGAAATATGGCAACGAAGAGCTAATCATGCTAAAAAATGTGTATCGGTTGGTTCGCGAACTTTTTTTTAGATTAAAACCATTAAAAAAAATTTGTTTTTTTATATTTTGGTCATAATGACCTCACTTTATTGAATTCAAAATAAGAACTAAACTAATTTTACAATACATATTATTTATATTAAAATAAATGCTCTATATTTACAAGTGGTGTGATTCAATTCGTATTAATTTAGTTACAGACGCTCGCATTGCATTCGTCTGCAACCACACGTTTTAGTTATTGCAATCATTTCCAAAGAATTAAATCAGGCCACCTTTTCACTTGTGTAACTTGTTAATTGCCAGGCCGCAAGTTTGTTTACTTTGTTGGAGTATAAGTTACACACGCTGCACAGTTTGGCGGAACGTATATTCTCCAGACCGAAGAAATAATGGAATAAAATCGAAAAAAATTTTCACTATCTTGGAAATTGCCGGCAAAATAGATATAGGTTTAAGTTTCTAAGTTTCTTACAATCTTTGTTTTGGGAATTGGAACAACCCGGGCCTTTTTCCAATCCGTTGGAAAATTCGAAGACGTTAATATCGAATTGATACGATATTTTAACAAGTGAGAAATATAAGGGTATATAATCCTAAGAAAGGTAATTGGAATACCATCAGTACCAACTGGTTTAGATTTTAAGCGCATATCATCAAAACTTTCTAAATCAAAACTACTGGAGTCCACATGAGAAATATTAACGAAGTGGGAATTAACGTCATCAGCACTAAATTCACATAAGCACTATGAACCAAATATATTTTTTCGGAAAGGGGAGGAAAAATAAAAATAAACGTGTATCGGCGATTTTCATGAACACGTCAGAATTTTTTTTAATGTATAAAGTATAAAGCTCGTAGTGTCCGTCTGTCCGCCTGTGTGAAAGACATTGGATCGATTTTTAACTATTTTTCCGTGATCCAATCGAGCTGAATTTTCGCAGGCAGACTCGTGGAAATGTCTGTATCACGTCAAATTTTTTAAAAAAAATTGATTTTTATCAATTCTCAGATTTTCCTGATTTTTTTTTTTAAATGGTTATCGTTTTTTTTGTAGCGGTTTCAGTTCGTTGAAAAAACGAATTTTTTTTTATTAATTTTGTTATATTAAAATTAAAAATTGTTACATTAAAAATGTCAATGCTTTTAAAGAAACTTAGGCCTTTTATTTTTGCGTTTGTAAGCATTTGTGTCAGTATCGCGACAAATAGACGAAAGGAATTCCCAAGCATATGCGTAATGTCTTGTCCTTTAAAGTGCTTTTCAATAGCCGCAATGTCCTGATGGAACCTTTCGCCATGCTTATCGCTACAAGCTCCTAAATTATCAGGGATAAAATCTAAATGATTGTGAGGGAAATGGACATTTAGCGACATTAATATGCCCATTTCGCCATATACCGAAATCATTTCTGCGACAATATTTTTATAATTGGCAGATCGTTTGTTGCCAAGAAACTGCTCAATAACGGCAACTGCGCCTTTCCGTGCACGTTGTTCGATAGCATACAATTTTGATGAAAATTCATAACTTGCAACTTTTTATTTTATCTGCGAACCATTGAAATCACCTTAAATCATACACATCATTAAAAAAAATAAAGTTACTAAATGACTTCTTAAAAAATACCTGCATGAATTTTTCCGCCGCTCAATTTTGGAAACATTTTGCGCAAACTTGCAATCGCCTCGCCCTCACGACCTGTAGCTCGTTTCTGTATTTCTCGCATCGCAATATTTCTCACATTAAGTGTGAAACAAAAAATTCCATCGTTTCTCGATTTGTGAGAAAAAAGTGTTTCAGTATTTAAATGCGAGAACAGACAACAAAGATTCTGTTTTAACTGGAATGCTTCCAGTAATTAAGTGTCAAATGCCAGCGAAACGTCAACGAAAGAAATATATACTATAATAAAAATTAGGCTGCCAGATTTAAAGATTTATCGACATTTTGACGATTTTTTTGTTCCAAAATTGGCAAAGTGACAATTTGCTGATTTTTTTCTAGTGACGATTCAGTCTTCGAAATAAAACAATTTTAAATAGTTTTATATGTTTGTGTATTAGGCACCACAGAAAACCGATATCTTTAAAAACAAGGCAGATTAAAAAATGTATCGGCAAAAGCAAAATTTCGAACGAAAACTGTTTAATTTTTATTTGATTGGATTATTAAATACATTTGTTTATGTGATCAAAAGATTAAACTATTACCCCATTTTTCAGTCAATGCACTTTAGGAAATTTTTATTTTATTTCAATATGATATTTTGTCACTCCTTTGTGTGATTTCTGCAGGGAAAAATAACAATCTGAAATTTTAAACTGTTATCGGATTAAGGAAAAATAAAATAAATAATTTTATTTAAATAGACCTCAAGCTTATGTATGTATAAAATATGTATTTTACCCATGAACTTAATGTTTTTTTTTTTATTTTGATTATGGGTTTACATGATAAAAATTTGTGATTATGTGATAAAAATCGAACAAAATTATTTTAAATTGTCCCAACAAAATAGACGATTTTTTTATTTTTCTTAGGACATTAACGTTTTTTTCACAAATTTATCTGGCAGCCCTACATAAAACAAACACAATGAAAGGCTAAAAAAATTAAAATAATAAAATATAACAGTTGTGTTTTATATACTTATTTTTATCATTTAAATTCTTGCTTTTCAAATAAAAAAAATATTACATATTCTTGTGTACATACATACATAATTTGGGCTCCATTTTTTAAAAATTTTTTTTCTCGCATCAATTTCAAATATGACTTATTTTGACAGTTCTTGTGAGAAACTTTTTGCAAGATATTGTTACAGAAACACTTTTTCTCACATCCTTCCAATAATTGCTGGAAAATTATTTAAATGACAGATAATTCTCGCAAAGTAAAAATACAGAAACATTTTTGTGAGATAAACCATTTTTTGTTTCATATTGCACTGTTTTTGTCATAATTCACTTGTTTCATGCGGGAAATTTTATGATGCGAGAAATACAGAAACGGGCTACTGGATTAACAAAATTTGATACGAGACCGAGCTTAATGTGTAGTGGTGGCAAAATGATTTGAGATGGCTGCGCCAATGGTAGATTCTCTATACTTTCTACGCCTACTTTGTAGCATGTTCGCGGCTTCTACTTAAATTCAGTGTAATGCTCACTCGCCACTCCTCTGAAATATGAGGGTAACCAATTTTTGCAAACATCGAATCAATATCAAAACAATAAGCCAGGTTTTTTCCCCGATATTCGTGCAACTTAAAAAATTCGTCATATGGAATAGTGCTACCTCGATATCGAGCGGCGGTTATTTTAAAATCAGCCGCCACTATATTCCACTACTTAAAGCGTGATGCAAATAGTTCCGCTGTTCTCCTCGACAAATTTCCGTCTCGTACAAGGTCATTGAAGTCGGCTTGCGTTACTAAATGCGGCACTGCAGTCCCAAGTTCACTGGGTGTTGGTAAAAATTCCGATACTTCTGGACTCTCGCATCTTTTTTTTTTTTTTTTTTATATATAAAAGTGCAAAGCAATTTGTTTTTTTTTTTTTTTATATATAAAAGTGCAAAGCAATTTGTTTTTTTTTTTTTTTTATTATTCTTACACAAAATCCCGCGAAGCTTATTGCTTGTCTACAGGAGACCAGAGTCTGGCGGGAATCGAACCCGCAACCCCGGTACTGATAGACTAGCTCACTACCAGCTAGCCTAACCGGGGAACCCCTCGCATTCGATGCAAGAAATGTTGATAGCATCGTTGGTACTACTGTTGGTTCTCCATCGATTATTTCGGGTGCATCATCAAAAATCTCCACTGAAGCCGCTATACGTTCTTCTGGTGAGTACAGAACCGCTGGAATAACCGATTCTACATTAGCGTAGCGAATTTTGTTTGTGTAAAAGTTACGCAAAAGTAGCACAATTTTTTGCAGTGCTCCGTACGTGGTAGCCAAATTGTTGGTACAGCGTTCTTTATTGTTGACCTTCCATCAGTTTACTTGCATAAATTTCTATAGCAATAGTCGCACACGATTTCAGGAGTATACCACAAGTAAGGAACATAAGCAGTCTTGAATATTTTCTGAAACGAACTATCCACTGTTTTCGTAATATTTTTAAAATTTTTACTTGGTGCGAATAAGCCACAAACGTAACAAAAGTTATTTCGAGTCGGGCACTGCATTTTTTCTCAGATGAAATATATAGAAATACGTTTTCGCACATTAGAACTTAAAACAATTATGCAATTCAATGTTTCATCTGTCATACCAGTTGTAAGTGTTGTAAAAGTCATAAACAGTTTAGTGATAGAAAGTTACTATTGATAAACTACAAATATATGGAGTAGGATGGGTCGAACAACATATTTTTTTTTCGGAACGCTTAAGTAGTTTACAAATTTGGGTTTCCTTCAAGTTATGCTGAAAAAAGTGAAAAGAAAAATATTTTTTAAAAAAAAAAAAAAATTCAGGAAAATCGGAGAATTGATAAAAATCAATTTTTTAAAAAATTTGACGTGATACAGATATTTCCAAGACTCTGCCTGCAAAAATTCAGCTCGATTGGATCACGGAAAAAGGGTTAAAAATCGATCCAAAGTCTTTCACACAGGCGGACAGACGGACACTACGAGCTTTATACTTTATACATAAAAAAAAAATTCTGACGTGTACATGACAATCGCCGATACACGTGTATTTTTATTTTTTCTCCCCTTTCCGAAAAAGTATATTTGGTTCATAGGACAGAATGTGTGTAACGCGGTGTTATTATAATCAGTAAAACCATTACCTTTCAAAATCCTCTACATGGCACTTGAGTCTATACCAGAAAACAGCTTTGCAAAAATGTTTCTTCTTTCCTTTCGAATGATATTTTTAGCCTGATTTCGATAACGACAATATATTCTCCAGTCATGTTCGGACTTGGAGGCCCGAAATGCAGAATATGCCAAGTCCCTCATAGAAGTTGCTAAAGATATAGAATTCAATGTCATCCAACTGCCCACATTTCTAGGAAGTGATCTACATACCAGCGGTACAAAACTTAAGAGAGATTCAAAAAACGAACATACGTGCCACTGATAATCAATATCATTGGAACCAAAAAAATCCGCAGTATCGAACCGAGACAAAAATTCGTTTTTAATCCCTATATTCAAAATATTGGGAAGTATATTCAGGATTAATATCAAACACAGCATAAATTAAAGCATGGTATGATAACGAGGGCCATTGGACTTGATTGAAAAAAACATATCATGGACCTCCTACTAAGAAACCAGAAGTCCAATAATGAAGTGTAATGGTATGCTATATTAAAATGTGTTGGTTTTGAATTATGAGACACCGATAAGTTATATCTTAAGCATAGCGATCTTATTTGATTAGCTTTCATAATATCAAAAATGTTGCAATTGAAATCTCCAACAACAATAATGCTAGAATATTTACTAAACACATCAAAATGCAAATTTTTAAGGGACGTAAGGTTATCATCAGGCAAATAAACACAACAAAAGAGCGTACTTGTATTTCCATGAATAATTTCCATAAATATAGACTCACAAGTGTCCGGTTCAGAAACTCTTAAAATATCCCTAAATCATAGAGTATTAGCCAAGTAAAAACATACTCCACCACCACGTGCATACAACCTATCATTTGTAACCAAAGAGTAACCAGTTATAGATAGCATAAAATTTAGTAGCAATTAATGTGAGCAACCTTTAACTGATTAGAAAAATTAGATAGAGATGATCGTATTAAAGTTCCACAACTCACAACAGGACCAAAATGATCATTATTTAAAGACATCATAAAAAATAAAAAAAGAATAGAATGCGGAACCAAAAGAAGAAAAATATTTTAAAATTTTGCATTAAAATTATAAACATTATAAGTAAGAAATTTGGTTTAAGGATTAATGTTTGACCATTGACGTCATCCGTCGTCAATGGCGGTGAGTGCTAAACGGCAAACCCCTCTGAAAAGATTGTGTGGTAACAATCGAAACTAGTCAGGGCAACCTGTCCGTGAATTTCTGAGTTCGATTCCCAGCTATAAGAATTAAGGTCTATAAAAATTAGTTATTAGTTATTATAGCCACAATCAAGGCGAAAATTCAATTTAAAAAAAGGATAAAAATATGTCGTTGAATCTAATCTAATAAAAGTAAACCTACAAAACATCAGAAATACCGTCATCTTAAAGTGCAGCACATTCACCAACGTCCATAGAAAACATCCTTGCCATTAAGCAATGTAAGTTTAGCTTTAACTTTGTCCATATTGAGTATTTTAAATTTATAAATTTTTCTTTGTCTCTTTAGTTTTAGGCAAATATAATGAAGATTGGAAGCAACAGGAGAAAAGTGGTCATTCAAGAAAACCCGGCTAGTAATTTCACCTCCAACAATATCACAAAGCTTAAGGGATCTTTCCTTAAAGTATTCCTTCATTATATGGTCACGCAAATCCACACTATTAAATTTAACCAGAATATTTTTCTTATTACCTATGTAGCAGATCGGATTAATATAGCGGCCGTTGATGAGACATGAGATCCTCCAAACCAGATGGCATTCCACTTAAAATAATGTCTGCACGGTTGAGTCTGCGGTGCAAAGTATCATTTTCTAATTCAAGGGCAGACATCTTCGCTCTGGTAGCTTTGTCAACACAGTCAATCAATTTATTGTATGAAGAAATGTCTTCTTTCAATTTCCTTATGCAGGTTGACACCTTACTTTTAAATTCCGTAAGAATTTGATTCATAGATATTTTAAAAGATTCACGGTCTGCATGATTGGATTTCACAAAATCATTGAAATTCTTTTTTAAAGTTCGAACTTCATCTTGTAGCGAACCACCATTATTGGAAAGCGTACCAAAGCAAGAAGCGCAAGTAAATGAGAATGGCTCAGGTTTCTCACCAATAAAGCCAAAGGCTGCATTTACAGCACATAATCCTACAATTGGATTTTCCAACAGCTGTATTGCAAACACCATACTTGAGACTTTTATTGGCAGGCATATTTAGATGAACAACAGCAGCAACAAAAAAGTATAAAACAACAAAACTCAAAATGCCACCGTTCATTCATCAACAAAAGATAGAAAACAGCATCAACAATAATGGCAGCAGCTTAACAAACTTTTATCGGTGATAAAAGTTTAATCACAACAATAAATCAAAAATTATCTTGCTTTTTATTTGAAAATATGAAATAAATTATCAAAATAATACCAAAACTACTTTTATTTGTTAATATTTAAGTGTTTATTGGAATCCAAATGACAGGCGATTTACACACACGTTTTATTCAGGCATAGTGTTGCCAGACCTTATTCTGGTGTCATATTTTTCATTTCTCTGATTTTCCTTTGAAACACGATTTTCTTAATGATGGCTTGTCACTGCATTTTTCTGGATTAATTGCTTTTGAAATACGTTAATAGGGCTCTCCGTCATCTTCAAACAGTTATTTAAATTAATAGCGACTTCCTCATCTGGATTAGCGATAATTCGGCAAAGTCAATCGGCCACTAGATTTTCTTTTCCTTTTATGTAGTTCACATCAAAATCGAATTCATTGAGCTGAATTTTCCAGCATTGTAGTTTTGCGTTCCGCTTTTTTTAGGTTGCACAGCCATACTAGGGGTTTATGGTCTGTTTTTACTGTAAAATGTCTGCCGAATATCTAAGGTCGAAAATACTTGGTGGCCCATACTATGGAGTTCATTCTCTATAGTGCTGTAATTCTTTTAATGACCATTGAGGGATCGCCCGGCATAATGCTGCTCCGAGGGCGAAATTTGCTTGCACCCGTGGCCAGAGTGAATTTACTAAGTGGATGATTTTACAGAGTGGATGTACTAATACTGGGTCAGATTTTTAATTTATCGAATTAGTTAGAATGCAGTTTTGTGGATGTTTTTTTTTATCCATTTCGATTTGGTGAAATCCTTTGGTCAAATCAAGTATGGTAAAGTATTGACATCTCCCAATTTATCAAATATATCTTCTATATTTGGAATTGGGAACCTGGTGATTCCGTTTAGATTTCTATACTCTATTACAATGCGCCATTTTTGAATATTTGACGCGTCCAGTTTCTTTGGTCCTATCCAAATAATGCTGTTGTAAGGACTGGTTGAGTGTCTTATTATTCCATGCTTTATGGGTTAAATAAATATGGCAAAATCAGGAGTTGCCTGGCAATATCGTGGGATATCTTTCGTTATATTGCATCGACGATTGAGTCAGACGGCCATTGACCCTCATAATAAAATTTTAATCAAGAAATGGGTTCAGGGTTTTTAATTCTCTTTTCCCTGATATTGGCTGCGAGTCTAGCAAACATTGGTTTTATTCGTTAAACATTGCCTTTTGAGCTAACGCAAGTAGTCTTACCTTGACGTGGTTCAACTATTTTAGAGCTATGTCCTGCGTGCTTGGCGATATAACCGGCCTGAGTTTGGCCGCGATTTTGTTTAAAAATTTTAAAACGTAGACTAACACGAAGAGCCCTTGTGTAAGTTATGAATCCGCACAGAATAAAAATACTACGTTTTTCTGGCGAGTCTGTGAGTGAACTGCTTTTATTTATTTTCTTTATCTAACTTGCTATTTTGCTTAATTTAAATATTTTTACAATTCTCTTAAGTCTAATATATTTCGGTTTTCTTATGACTACCTTATTCTTGATTCTTATTACACTTTTTGCACATGTTACATTGTCATGGGAAGCAAAAAGGTAAATTCTGAGAATGCTGTTTCCATCCCAATGCAAATGCAACAGGTGTTATCGTGGGAGCAAAATTCGTTGGCTGTGATGATGTGGTAAACATAAATTCTTAAGAAATTATGATCATCTTAGCAAGTGTTCTCATGGGAACTTGCTGAATCGTTAGCTGTGTTAACTACTCCCCCTCTAGAAAGAAAGTCGTCCTCGGCTTTCCGTAGTTTATTTTGAAAAGTTTTAAGAATGTCGTTAATGTAACTCACTTTTGGCTTAAATTTTTGCTTTATCACCATGTATGATAACAGAGCGATTACCAAGAGTGCTATGACAAGAAAAATGAAGTTATAAGCTGTAATATGGGTAGTTAACTTCTCCCCCAAAGTTTTAATATGATATAGGTTACTTAAATGAAGTTCATTAAGGACGGACAACGATAGCTGCTCCATGTGTTCTGTTATATTAATAGAGTGAGCCAATGGAAGCTCTGGACTTTGAAAAATTCTACCTTTTTTGTTGACAAAGCATGTTTCATTAATAAAGATGTTGTCTTTGAATGTTACTAGGTAAGTACCGTCTATTTGAGTTGAATTCTTTCCCAGCGGTTTGACCGTGGCTTTTGCATCATTAATAACTACAATGCCGTCACTTATTTCTAAAATAGGTGGTAAGTGAACTGTTAATTTAGAACAATTTGCTTTATACGTATTAAGAACATTTTTCAAACAAGAGTTTTCGGAAATGAGTTCCGTGCAGAACATTGTAACACCTCTTTTGTTGCAGTCTTTTAATATTTTATATCCGGTTTGACACTTTGCTGCCATATTGGATTCAAATTTAAGTATTTTATTGAAGTGAGAAACGGGATAAATAGAAATTGCATTACATAGGTCAGTAACAATAGGAAATTTAATAAAAAATAAAATGATATTGTTATTTTGAATAATTTTAAATTTACTATTTATTAATAAATCATTTATGCTTATATCAAAATTTTCGAGCTTAAAAATAAATCTTATTTCTTCATTATTTAATACAATAGGGTTTATTATGTTTGCTTTTGCTAAAGCTAGTGATAGAGCACAGTTGTCTAGGTCTTGTATTATTGCCTTAGTTCTAGAGCTTACTAACTCATAAAGATATAGTGTATTTATTTCTTCTGGTTTGGTCTGTTTTATTAATTTTTCCATTGCGTTGGTAAGCTTGTTTATTTGGTTTTGTATTTTAGTATTTATTACCATCTGTTTGTCATTGTTTTGCAACAAAATTTCCGTGCTTATTTTGAGTTCGTTAAAGTCATCAAAGTCGGGAGTTCCCGCTATAATTTTTAAAGCTGTCCCTAAAAAATTAAGACTGCGTGCTTGTCTGTGATGAATTTTGACTGTGTCCAAAAGTCGATCTACTTGTTGTAAGTCCAATTCCAAGATCTTTTTCATATGAGACTGTGGGATATATTTCATGAAATTTCCTGTTTCGTTTCTGAGGTCCTCGTAATTTGACAAATTCGTCATATGTGCAAAAGCAGCATAGTCTTTAAAGATTGCTACTTGTCCTTCTATAATGGGGATATATTTCGATGCAGAGTAGTCGATAAGTTCGCCAACTGCTTGTGATATGCAAATAATGATAGAATATAATTTTATTTCCATTTTGATTTGTTGCCTCTTGTTGTTGTGAATGTCCGTTGTTATTTGTTGTTTTTGTTTTTTGGTGTTGATGCTACTCCGATGTTTCAAATCCTTTAGGTAGTTAACAAAGATAAATTTTGGCATTCGATTTTTGTGATGAATTAGATCTTAGTGAAAAGTTCTTTTCGCTTTTGTTATTTACTCGTATTATTGTTAGTTTTTTGTTTTCAAGTACAAATCGCGCACACAACACAAGCAGAATTTAGTTTTTTCCTTTGTATTTTTTTTTACAACTGTCACTGTTTTTATAAGGAATTTTTCATAAGTTTTATTTTGATCCTTTTATAAGGATTTTTTTATAACTATCACTGTTTTAAGGATTTTTAATTACTAATCGTTTATAAGAATTTTTTATAATTGTCACTGTTTTAAGGATTTTTTTTTCATAAGTTTTATTTTGATCCTTTTATAAAGATTTTTTTATAACTATCACTGGTTTAAGGATTTTTTTGATAATCTTAATATAAGGATTTTTTTTATGACCCTATTATAAGGATTTTTTATGATCCTATTATAAGGATTTTTTTATGATCCTATTATAAGGATTTTTTATGATCCTATTATAAGGATTTTTTTATTTTTAACGTTGGGCGCCAATTATGAATCCGCACAGAATAAAAATACTACGTTTTTCTGTCGAGTCTGTGACTGAACTGCTTTTATTTATTTTCTTTATCTTACTTGCTACTTTGCTTAATTTAAATATTTTTACAATTCTCTTAAGTCTAATATTTTTCGGTTTTCTTATGACTACCTTATTCTTAATTCTTATTACACTTTTTGCACATGTTACATTGTCATGGAAAGCAAAAAGGTAAATTCTGAGAATGCTGTTTCCATCCCAATGCAAATGCAACAGGTGTTATCGTGGGAGCAAAATTCGTTGGCTGTGATGATGTAGTAAACATAAATTATAAAGAAATTATGATCATCTTAGCAAGTGTTCTCATGGGAACTTGCTGAATCGTTAGCTGTGTTAACTTGTATGATGAGAATCTATTAATAATCTCATCCTTTACTTGAACCTTTGCCAGCAGCGTATGACCTTCCACAGGTTTTTCGATCTCTTTTACAGGGTTTCGCTTGGGCCATTCTGAAATGGGTTTATAGAACCATGGAGGTCCGTACCACCACTGCGTGTGATTCACCAATTCCTGCGATTTGCAGCCACGTGTACCTAGGTCTGCTGGATTTGTATGCGCGGGAACATGCCGCCATGTTGCGTCTGGAACTAGGCAATGAATCCGAGAAATCCGATTCGCCGCGTATGTTTCCCATGTTGAAGGGGGCTTCGCGGGCCAGCGCAGTACTATTGCTGAATCCGTTCACAGAAAACTTTCATTATCAGTGAAATTAAGCGCGGTTTGTACGTACCTTACCAAATTTGCCAACAAAACTGCACCGTTGAGATCCAAGCGTGGTAAACAGACCATTTGAATAGGAGCTCCTCTGGACTTTACGAGCAATAAATTTGAAAAGGTCGCGTGGGCCTTAGTTTGGCATCGGATGTATACTGTGGCACAGTATGCGGCATTTGACGCATTACAGAAACCATGAATTTGAACTTTGTCTTCATGGGTATATTGAATCCATCGATTTATTGAAATTTCCTCAATCTTCGAGAGATCGACATGCTCATTCCAGAATCCAGGGATTCGGCAGAAATCTCTTCATACCAATCCAATCCTTCCAGCCATAACTGCTGCATAAGAACCTTTGCCCTGATTACTTTGGCTGTAGGCCATCCTGCGGGATCGAACAGTTTCGCAACAAATGATAATATATGCCGTTTTGTTAGGTTGGGGAACTTTTCTATGGGCCCAAAAATATAAGTGAATGCATCCGAGAGCCCATTTCACTTAATCCCTAGAGTCTTGGTAGAACTTGCCTCCTAAAACCTAAGAAAATTAAAATCTATAAATCTTCTGCTAGTAAGTTAGAGAGTAATTCAGCGTTATTAGATGTTATCTTTTTAAGCAGAAATCCAGCAGAATTCAGCGCACTGATAAGTTGAGTCTGTGCCGATGGGGATTCTTCATTTGTATAGCCTCGTGCTAATATATCGTCCACATAAGTTTGTGTACGGAGAATTGATGCAGCTTTTGGGAAATAAGATTCACATTCAGAATACAGTTGGAGTAGGTTTTGAATGGAGAGGAAAGGGGCACAATTTCACCCAAATGTTACCGTTTTTAACTTTTAATCCTTAACTGGGCCAACATGTTGATTTTGGAAAACAATTCTTTGGTATTTTCTGTCTCCAGGGTGAACCCAAATTTGACGGTACATCTTTTGTATATCGCCACTAAAAACGTAACGATATTTTCTCCAGTTGAGAATGACTGTTATTAAGTCATTCTGAAGTGTGGGCCCAGTGTAGAGAACGTCATTCAGAGATACTTGTGACTTCGTCTTCCTTGAGGCATTGAATACCACCATTACCTTCATCTTTTTATGCTCGGGCTGTACTACCGCATGATGGGGTAAATAAAATGGCGCATATTTACCCTCAGATATAATTTTCTGAGAGGCCGTCTCCTCACTGTGCCCAAGCGTTTAATATTCCTCCAGAATAGCCTTATATTGTATATCTCCTTAAGTCTTGGGGGTTTAGACAAGGTTTGTTCCATTCTGGCATATTGAGCCATGGCTATAAAGCGGGATGACCCGAGAGAGATTTTTTCAGGAAAATCGGACTTAAATGGTAATCTTACCACGAATCTACCATCTTCACATCTTGTTGTCGTTTCCTTATAACAATTTTCGCAAAGTTCTTCTTCTACCGATTTCGGGCGAATTGTCGGTATTTCCTCTTCCTCCCAGAACTTTTTAAAAGAGAATTAAATTCCATGGTATCGGATTTAACAATTGAAGTGGTAAAAATGTGAACTGTTTGGGACTGTATGGGACCACTTAGTACCCAGCCAATTACGGTATTATAAGCGGATGCTTGGCCGCAAAAATTTTTTTTGATACCCTCCATGCTAATAAACCGTTCATAGTCGTTGCCCAGAATTTAACCTATTTGTAAAGATTCATTAAATGCGGGATCAGCTAGATCCAAATTATCAAGTTCATTGGAATTGGGTACTTTAAAAGAACAGATTGGGAGTCGTTTCGTAACCTTTGGTAAAACTATTGCCTTTATCAAGATTCTTGTATCCGTTGTTTTTGCGTACAGTGTTAGCTCGCATTCTTTTCCAGCAGATTGTTTTTTTTACCTCCAATCCCTACGATTTCGTAATAAGATTTTTTATACGGGAGCTGAAGGCGACTTCTGATTTTTTCCGTTAAAAACGTTCGCTGCGACCCAGGTCAATAAGAGCTCTAATAGTTAACTTTTCACTTCTGTGCTCAATTTGCATCAAAGCAGTGCGCAATAGTTTGTTCTCACTTCCTGTCGAGCAATTGGCCTGAACTCTTTTGGACGTGGTGGGTCTCTCAGCTTGAATGTTATCTTCACCTCGCTTCCTTTATTTAAATTATTGACCTTCTGAGATTCTCGATTTCCTTGAGAGAAATTTTGCGTTCCCTTTGTCATATGCAACAGCGTGTGATGTGGTTTCTTGCAATACAAACCGGTGTGCTTACTTTTACAGTTCACCTTGAGGTGAGAAGTCCCCAAGCAATTATTGCAGAATTTATTTTGAAACATGTAATCAACCCTCTATTGCACCGTGAATGAGCGGAATTTCGGACAATTTCTGATATCGTGCACTTCTTTGCACAATTTGCAAGTTGAATTAAAATTTTCCTGGGACACATATGCTTGCACTGTGGTTTGCGATGTATGAGATGTCTTTGTGATTTCGTATAGGCACAAGGTGTTTGCGTGCAAGGCGGAAAAAATGAGAAAAAAAGAAAATTTGGTTTTTTGTTTTATTTTCAAAAAAATGTTTATTTATTAACCTTAAAAATTCGGTAGTGAACTTTTGGTAGTTATGTCAATAACTAACTTGATATGCACAAAAACTTGAAGATGGCGAAAACAATGTTTTATTAACCGTTAACGGTATTTCTACTATAAAAAGGTACTCCAAAAGAGAAAAGTTGCTAAAAAAGAGTAGCAAACCTTAACCATTAACCAAGATACCAAATATTATCACAAGTTAACTTAAACATTGCCGCCCACCTTGCAATAATACAGGTTATTGCAAAAAACAATGTAAACAAATTTATAAATACAAATTTAAAATTGAAAAACAATAATTCAATAAATATGTTATATATTTACAAAAATAAATTAAAAGAAATACAACATGAGTTAATTCTATATTTGTATTTTTATATGTAAATAATTTAATAAAAACGAAGAACATGGTTTTTACAACAGATCCATGAACTGAGTGGTATTTAAATGGTTTTTACGACAGATTCATCAACTGATATTTTAATGGTTTTTACGACAGATCCATCAACTGATACTTGAATGGTTTTTACGACAGATTCATCAACTGATATTTTAATGGTTTTTACGACAGATCCATCAACTGATACTTGAAGTGCTAAAACGGTGATAGACCCGATATGACCCAGCCAAATATAGTATGTTGCGCCAGAAGACCACATGGACTCGTAAGACTTTGTCCAGTAAGTACCTGTGATCCAACTTCCGGACCAAAAACCAATGCCACCTGGCCCGAATGGTAAAACGTTGGGTCAGCATATTGAAAGCCCGGAAACAACGCACACCCTTTTATCCACCTCCTCCAAAGGCGTTTTAATTCCGTGCATTTCTCTAACTTTCACTGTCAGCGAAATATGCTTCGTTGGGTCGTAAATAGATCCAACGCTGACACGAAAATACGCATAAGAGACAGAAATCTCCAACTTCCGCACTAAAGCTTCACTAATGTAGCTTATACTGCTACACAAATCGATAGCTATCCGCACTTGGATAGACTTCTCACCAAGAGTGAGCTTAGCCTGCAAAGTGGAAGAAAGAGTGACTGCATGACAAAGTGGTAATGACGATGAAATAAGCGGGCGCGGCTGAGTGGGTTTGGACCGTTTTCCTTTGGTTTTCTTAGCCTCGGTGGGCTTTGGAGCGTAAAAAAGAGTATTATGCCTACCCTGACACCTACCACAATTTTTATCGCTAGCGCACTCACGCACGTAACGGTTAGTAGAGAGGCAGTGAGAACAGTGTCCAAACGTAAGGATATGGCGTAATTTCTTGTCATGTGGTAATTGACGAAAACGGTAACAACCTCTCAACGGATGAGGTTTCTTACACAGACTGCACTGAAGTGGTTTGGGCCTTGGTCAAGGCATCCTCAAAGACTGTAGCGAATGCGTCTATGTTACTAGGAAACAACAAAGATAAATAAACATATGACAATAACAAAAATAAATTAACTGGTCAGTACAACCAGTGTTGTAATTGGTCGTTTTACAACCCCGTTTGCTGTTCGTATGTCAACAACGCGACTCCCGGGATAAGTCTTAACTACTCGCCCTATTTTCCAGGAATTCGGCGAAAGTTGTTCGTGACGAATCGCCATTTAATCGTCCACGGCTATGTCTCGCTCGGGAAACTTCCACTTGTATCTCTTATGCAAATTCTGCAAATACTCTTCTTTCCATCGTCGACAGAAATCATGAGAAAATGCCTTGATCTTGCGATACCGATTTAATATACTCACATGTGTATCAAAAATAGATGGCTCCGGCGGAGCCAATAGAGAACACCCTATAAAAAATGGCCAGGAGTTAAAGCTACAGGAACATCAGGGTTGTCCGACATAGGACACAATGGACGAGAATTCAAACAAGCCTCTATTCTCGCCAGTATAGTGGAAAACTCCTCAAATGTATATTTGACGTTTTGAACTTCCCTACGAAAATGTGACTTAAAACTCTTAACCGCGGCCTCCCAAAAACCGCCCATGTGAGGGGCACCAGCTGGGATAAACTCTCTGCAATAAACTCTCTGCAATAAACGTACGAAAGTCCCTTTCAAGCTCATTAGAAGCTCCTACGAAATTAGTGACATTTTCCGAAAAAAACTGTTAAAGGGCAGCCGCGTCTGTCAATAAACCGATGAAAAGCAGCCAAAAACGCGTCTGATGTCAAATCAGAAGTTGCCTCTTAATGAACTGCATTTGTAGAAAAACAGACAAATATTCACACATATCCCTTCGTGACCCGACAAGACCTGCCATTAAAACTCTTCATATCAAAAGGTCCTGCAAAATCAACACCCGTGGTGGTAAACGGTCGATCCAACGTAGTTCGCTCGGGAGGTAAGGCTGCCATTATTTGATTGCAAGACCGCTTTCTATCCAATAAGCAGAGTTTGCAACAGTTAGTTATCTTCCGTACCAAGATTTTAAGTCGAGGTACCCAATATTCAATGCGAATAAAGCGCAGCATCAATTGATTCCCACCATGAATAGAAATTACATGCACAAATTCAGCCAATAAAACGGTAAACCGGCAAGAATATGGTAAAATGATCGGGTACTTCTCTGTATACGACAAGGACGGAGATTTTTCAAGCCTACCATTGGGCCTCATTACCCCATTGTCATCCAAAAAGGGGTTAAGAGATCGCAATGAACTTTTTTTTACTAATAGAGCCTGATATAAGAGAAATAATGGACCATAAAACCACATTGAATGTTGTGATAAGGTTTCTGGTGATAGTCCTCGGGAAATTGCGTCAGCTGGATTTTGTTTGGAACTGACGTGTGTCCATTGACTTGAACTGCTTGACATTTGAATTTTTGCTACCCTGTTGGCCACGAAGGTGTGAAAAGATGCTGCTGGTGAAGTTATCCAAGAGAAGACAATTTTTGAATCTGACCAGAAGAAGTTTGCTGCATTTTGTAGACAACAATCTTTTTTCACTCTATTTGTTAGTTCCACACCTAGTACCGCGGCACATAGTACTAGTCTTGGTAGAGTTTGTTTTTTAAGTGGTGCATTTCGTGACTTGGAGCAAATCAATCTAACTACTACAGTTTTATCTTTGTATGTTGAGCGCATGTAGATTGCCATTCCATAGGCTCGTTCAGAGGCATCAACAAATGTGTGAATTTGTACTGCTATCGCCCCTTCATGTTTCAGCACAAATCGGTCTATCTTAATGTTGCTTATTGCTTCTATATTTTTTCGGAACTTATTCCATTCGTCTTGAATACTTATGGGTAATTCATCGTCCCACGAAATTGTTACTTGCCATAACTCTTTTCAAAAAGTCCTAATGGATCAAATATCTTTGCCAGTTCTGAGCTGACTATTCTTTTCGTCACGCTCGTGCTTGCTGAGGTTTGTGCTCGTCCACATAACTGATCCAACCTTTTAATTGAACCGAGTGTTTTAATTGAACAATTGGAGCTTTCGTCCAAGTCTAGATTGACCTCCTTATCTTCAGGAGCAATGCTCTTAGTAGTTGAGGATGATTTGAACACCATTTCCTAAGCTTAAAACCAGCTTCTCCCAATAATAAGTTTAGTTGACGGTGTGATTCTAATGCAGTATGGATAGAATCAGACCCACTAAGGCAGTCGTCTACATAAAAGTCATCGCGTAGTATTTTTGTTGCTAAAGGGATGCTTGTGGGATTTTGTGACGCTAAGTGTTGAAGACACTTTGTTGCTAAATATGGTGCTGACCAGGTGCCATAGGTTACTGTTTTTAGGCGATAGTATTTGATATCTGGATGGTTGTTGTATCTCCAAATGATCAGGTGGAACATCTGGTCAGCATCGGCTACCTGTATTTGCCGATACCTTTTCTCGATATCCGTTGAAAATACAAATCTGTGCATACGAAAACGCAGTAAAATTGAAAATAGTTCACTCTGTACGGTTGGTCCGGCATGCAGTATGTCGTTGAGGGAAGTGCTGCTAGATGATTTGGCCGATGCATCGAAAACTACTCGTAGTTTCGTAGTAGAGTTTTCGGGCTTCAAGGCACAGTGGTGAGGCATAACGTAATGAGAATCCGGAATATCCTCTTCCTGAATTTCGTCCATGTGTCGCAAGGATTCATATTCCTGCATAAATTTGTTGTACTCTGTTCTAAGTGGAGCATTGTTGTTCAGCCGCCTTTCAAGTGATAAGATCCGATTGAAAGGCATTGATTTTGATGTTCCGAGAGTGATTGGGTTTTAGGAAAATGGAAGGCAAACAATGATACGTTGGATGAGTTAACTGCCATAAAGTATCGTTGTTTGACGAGAAATCATGCATATATTTGTCAATGAGCGTTAGTTTGCTCTGATAATACGACTCATCTCGATTTCCCTCAGACTGTACCTCGTCAATTATTCGCCTTAGCGCTCTCATTAAAGCCCGTTGGTTTCGAAGAACTTTGCTTGGGATTGTGTCAAGTTCTGGTTCTCCTTGCTTACCGCCATTTGCACCTACTATTTCTATGGATTGTCTTATTGATGATTTAAGTATTGGTTGCGACAATTTTCTTACTTCGGACACAAACAATTCTTTGTATTTGAGTGTGTCATCCGAAAAGCGTAGGTATTGCTCAGTAAAATACTGGTGATGCAAAGGTGGATTTGATAGACACCTTATTTTGTTGTCAATGTTCTCAAATTCTGGCCATTGGGTGTCAAGTCGTTTTAGACGCTCCAACTAGTAATCTTTTGTTTTTCTTGTAGCCGCGTCCTTTTTAACGTTACGGATTATTGTGTTTATTTTTTCCGCCGTCTCCCAGTTCTTCAAAGGATTCAATGGTCTTAATTGCTGAATGCGATGCTGATATGTTGTCGGTGGGAACTCTATTGATTATAGGGGATCTGTGGATCCTAAACTGTGGTTATGAACGCTCTCGGGTATATAGTTGGATGCGTTTTTTGATGTAGCCCTGTTGTTGCCTCAGGACTGAATGTTTCAGGACCGCCGGATTCTGATGATATCCTGTCTCTTGTAACAGGCCCGTCGGTTTCTGATGAGATCCTGTCCCTTGTAACAGGACCTTGGGATTGCTGAATGAGATACTGTCTCTTGTAACAGGAACTTCGGGTTGATGATGAGATCCTGTCTCTTATAACAGAACCGTCGGAGTTAATGAGATCCTATCTCTTGTAATAGGACCTTTGGGTTGCGTTTTCTGATGAGATCCTGTCTCTTGTAACAGGACCTATGGGTGGATGATAGCCTATCTCTTGTAATAGGACCTTTGGTTTGATGATGAGATTCTGTCTCTTGTAACAGGACCGTTGGAGTTGATGAGATCCTATCTCTTGTAATAGGACCTTTGGGTTGAGTTTTCTGATGAGATCCTGTCTCTCGTAACAGGACCGTTGGTGTCACCAAATGTTGAGTCGCAATATATTAAAGCGATTTGAACACCAAACGTTTCCTTTGGAGTTCAGATTTTTAAAAATGTTTTTAAATAGTTATGAGTTAGCCCAGGTAGAAACACCATGTGCTAGTTAGTATTCACAATGAGCCTGGGTAGAAGCACCGAGACTAGTCAAGCAATCATCAGAGTTAATCTTTGTTTGCCTAAAGTTCTTTATTTTTTATTGCCTTTTATACAATTTAATTTCTTAAGTCTTAATTAAAAATAACAATAATAATAATAATAATAATAATAACAATAATAATAAATGCTTTATTTGCATTTATTGTAATATTACACCTTTTTGTTGATTGTCTGAATTCAGTAAACATTTCTAAAGGTTAATGACTTACAGTAAACATGTTTAAGGTAAATTACTGAATTCTGTCATGTAAGCATTTCTGTGTTTTTAATAAGTTAAGCTAATTAAGTAGGTCATGGTTTTTTTTTTTATAAATTTGTTTTTCTTTCGAAATTTTAGATTTTGTGTTAACATGTGTTAACAGGTCGTATACTCAATGGTAGCCAGAAGTATGAATTGTAGTGTATCATTGATAGATTTTTCAAGTTTGAGACACCGGGCAATTTCTAAAAGGGTACTTTGTATTCTTTCTACCTGCCCATTTGATGTACTGTGAAGTGGCGGTGCATTTGCTATTTGCACATCAAAGTTGTTCACCAGGAGCGACCTAATTGTTTCTGAATACAAAGAGGGTTCATTGTGACAAAACATTGTTCTTGTACGAGGATAAAAGTTCATTAGTTGGAGAATTGCTGGTTCAATATCTGCAATAGTTCTTGATGCTATATGTTGGACAATTGCAAACTTAGACAGTTTGTCAACACATGTTAGAAAATATTTTTTGTCCGTGGAAAATATATCCACATGTAGAACTTCCCCAACACACGAAGGAACAGGCGTTTTACCGATTAATTGCTTTTGTGGATGACGATTGTATTTTGCTTTTTTGCTAATTTTACAATTTGCGACGACCTCATTTGCTAAATGGGTCATTTTTGGAAAAAAGTTATCTTCTAAAATCTGTTTTACATTTTCTGGCGCCGCTCTATGCGCCCTATTATGTTCTATTACTACAATTTCTCTTTGTTCGTCTTTGTTAATTACATCAGTAACCATATTCTTTGCATAACGAAACGTTGTGCAAAAACACCCATTCTTCTGTCAATCATTCTTCGAAACTCTTTAGATATAGCCTGAGGTACATTGGACATTTCGATGCTTCCGAAATTGAAATTTTTACATTTATGAAACTGAATCTGTTCTGACCCAGTAATAGTTTCTAGCTTTGTGTTTCTAAAATCTAATTTTGAATTAGTTTCTATTAGCAAATCGAGTCCACTTATTCCATCAAACGTTTCAAGATTAGGTAGAATAAAAAATACGCATTAGTATCGAAAATATTCAAAACACATTTTTGTGTATTTGTATTGAAGCCATGCAGTGACTTCACCAAAAAGTGTTGATCAACGTTTTGTATGTGTTTTAATTCTTTTAATGGCTTTATATAATTCTTTGATGACCCTGTGTCTATTAATAATTTGATAACTCTCCCTGCTATTGTTCTTTCGATGAACGGAAGCAGGGAGTTATTTCAAAAAAATTTATTTGATCAAACTCCAAAAATTCACTATCTATGTTTTCGACTTCTGTATCTGACTCAGTTCTATAATTTAATTCCCCCTGGACATATGTCATATTTTGTGTCAAGTGAATAAGCCTCTGCTGTTTTGGCCCTGTAAATCTTGCTGTGCCACTGTTAGGCCTTTTTATTGCAGGATTTATATTATTTTGTGGCTGGTTTTGCCACTGATTATTAGTGATTTGGGCTGTGTGAACCGTGATGATGAATCAATATCCATTGGTTCTACTTGTTGTTCTTGTTGATTTTTATTGGCGGTTCGCCAGCTAAAATATGGGTTCTTATTTTTTTATCTGTTGCCCTTGTTGGGCTTTATCCTCAATGCTTCTGGCATAGGTGCTAGCAAAAGCATAGCGCTCATGATTCGACTCAACCTCTTGGGCCAATGCCAAAGCTGATGGAAGGTCTTTAGGCTTTGCCGAGAAAAGGATATCACTTAAAGATTTTTTAGTACCTGAAACGAACACTCGTAAAGCATCCGTTCTGTATTTTTCATTAAGAGAAGCAGCCAGAGCATTATCGTATGTCATTATTGTTTTGTTAGTGAGAAGTGTGAGTTTTTTTTTCAACTTCTTCATAGAATTGTAAAAGTGTTTTATTTCCCTGTCTCAGGGTGGAAAGTTCCTGTTCTATCAGGTATATTGGTCGCTTGCCAGCGTACGTAAGTCTATTTATAGTAGCCTTAAAATTTAAAGGGGGTATCAAATTAAGCTAGCACATTGTCCGCAGGACATCTTACTTTATTTCTTATAATGCCAAGGGTCTGATAATGAGTTGAACTGCCGTCATACTTCTCGTAACTTTATGTGCGGTATGCGCCGCTTTCCTCCATGAAACGTATGTTTCAAGTTTGCCCTCAACATCCGGCAACGATTTGGCAATATCTAAGGTCTCTTTACATACCACATTTTCCCTAATTTGCGCCTCTGCATATGTTTCCACTTTAGGTGCACTAACGTTTAAACTATTCACTGTTTTTTTAATTTTTCTAGCTGTTTCTCAAATTGTCGTTCTTGTACGACAAGAGCACTGCAAACAGCACTTTCAACTAGTGTCTTTAATTGGTCAAGTGTCACTGACACTTACTAGTTTTTGAAATCTTTCTAATAGAGAGTTTATTTCGCTATTCATAAATCTACTTATCACACAAAGGTCGTTATTTTAACACTTAAAAAAATATATATTTTTACCATAAAATGAGCACTAGTTTGATTAAATTTTCTTAATTTAGCCTTATTCAATTAAGACTGCTGTTTCTGACTCGTTGTAAATCATCTTGCAAAAATTATGACAGCTTTTAAACGGCTTTGCGTTATCAAATATTGATATCCTTGTCGACGGCGATCTGCAGCCACAGGAAAAACACAGTTATTGCTTTTGCAATATATGGTGATCAATTAGTTGTATAGAGTTGTTATTGTCCGAAAGACCCGTTGGTCGCCAGTAGTAAAAAGATGATTTGCTTATGGTTAAGCGGTGAGCTTATTTTCGTTTTTGTTCTTTCAAATCTTACAATAAACTAAACTTAAAACTAAACAGCAAAAATTATTAAGCAGCCCCATACCCAAATACTGCTGAGTTTGCGGCTGGTGTTCTGTTTCTTTATAATTGTTTACTTCAGCAGTGTGTGGAATAATGCTGATTGCACAACATAAGCGTGTTGATAAAGTTTAATAATCTAAATACCCTGTTGGGAATTCAGAGTTGCGTTAACTTACATACACATAGGTATTACATAAAAAATCAGTACTTTTTGTTGCAAAATGAGAAAAAACTTAACTTCTTTTATTATGGAATATTATATTTACACAAAGGATTACAAAATTATCTATTCAACCGTTCTTACACTCTCCATTGGGTCATTTGCTTGTGTAATTTTTTTTGCCGCAATATTTTTGAAATTACTTTTCTTTTGGAGCTGTATGGCTTTTCTTTTTCGCCTTTACTTTGTTCTGAACAGGGAATATAATCTGAAACAAATGTATTTACGATGTATGTTAGTTTCGTATACAAGACAAACCGTATTTATTACGTTGTACTCGTATGTTATTTCTGCAGACAAAATATTTTCAAGGTTTTTTATGCCATTAGGAAGAATAAGGGATTTCATAGTTTCAATCTAATAAAATGGAAATAAAAATTAAAGTTAAAGAAACATTTAAAAGTTTTAGTAACTAAAAGCACACTCACATATTCCTTTCTGTTATCAGGTACAACCTTTTGATTTATTTCGGACAGTTGTTGGTCATCCGATATAGGAAATTGTTTTCTTAAAGACTCTACATCTGACTGTTTTGTATAAAGTGCTTTTAAAAGAACACGTTGCTTTCCCATTTCTTCTGCAAGAAACTGACCTGCAAAACGGGAAATATGTATGTACACTTATGTATGTATATTATTAAAACAAGTAGTAGGAGTGCTATATTCGTTAATGCCGTATCTTTAATACCCATCGAACGCACTGTTATTTTATGTTCATAAGTTCTAACCTTGCATTTATTCATCTCTATTTCTAAGGTCGTCTGAAAATATAGCCAAATTTTTTGTTATATTAAGAACTACATATACAAAAGGAATTGCATCAATATATAATAAATACCTGATATTTTTTTTTTATTTGAGCCTTAAATTCCGCATAATTACACCTATGGCGTCTAATTTTACGAAATGGGCTACGTGAATCTGAATCCGACATTTTCCTTGTTTAACTTTATTTTAAACTGAGTAGGTGCAGAAAGTTTAAATTGTATTTAATAATAATGGCAACTATGAAAGATTGGTAGTAAGATGAAACAGTCGCTGTATGGAATGCAAATTGCTTTATATATTTAAAGTCGTAGAATTTAAATGTTTCATTTTCATCGCCAGTTTCTAAATCTACTACAAAACTCGCTAATGTCGCGGATTCACAGGGTTCTTCGAAAAATTTCTTAGGTTTTTTAATCTTCAACCTACGATGCAACATTCCTCACCTGGCGGGAAGGACAAAATTTCAACCGGTATAAACGTTTTTTCATGTAACAATAGTTGTCCGGTCTAGTTTTACTTAGAGAACAGCCGTGAAAATTGTAGTTAAGCACAACATTTCTTGTATTTTCTAATCCCTCTAATTTCCGAGTAGTTGAAAAATCTTCCTCAAAAATTTGCCTTTGTATCTGCTGAAGTATATTTACGGGACCTTTAACCATCTTTTTAATTTTTTGTAATTTGTTCTCAAAACCATAAGCCGATCTTAAGGCAGGAAATTTTGCACAAAAAGTTTTAACAATGACTGCGATGTTTCCAAATTGCTGATGCGTTGCTTAGGGCAACAAATTAATCTGTATGCACAGTGAAGCAACCGAAATTCATAGTACACATATTCATTAACTTCATCCTTTAAAGCAATTGTGCCAGTATATAGTAGGAATTGACGAAATTCTGTGGCTTTCCAATGTAATATTTCTCCTGGGCTTCCTAACAAACTCTTTAGGAATATAGCAATTCATGCTTACCAGTTTATTAGAAATATTTCTTGCAAAATCAACAACACTTGCAAAACACACTTTTTTTAATTACTCTAATAATAAGTCTATCAAATGCATACAAGTGTCATTTGTGTTACCATTGAAATACCCAAGGACTCCAATGCCGTTTTAGTTCCTAACTGCCGTATTAATGAAAAACTAAAATGGATATGAAATCTGTTTTAAGAAAAATTTGTATGGAAATTTAGTTTTAAAATACGTTTGAAATCTATTTTATTTTTTATGAATACGGCAGTAAGTATATAGCAGAATAATGCTTTGGATATTTTCTAGATGAAAAATCCTGATCAGTAATTAAAGTTTCATATACTGTTTCGTATGTAAGTGTGCCATCAATCTTTTTTCCAAGTTACGTACATTTTGAGCAACCGTGTCTCGAGTTGTGTCCAGGTAGGCCTCTTATGTATGCTTTTGCAGGAGCATCACATACTACACCAATTATGTCTATGGCAATATCTTTATCGTCTATTTTTGAGCCATTTTCTTTATAAAAAAAGCAGCTCTGAAACAAAATCGCTTAACAATTCATCACAATTTGTCGGTTTACATTTTTCTTAAAATATTCCGTTAGGAAATATTGGTGTGCTATCAACATTTTTAATTCTTATAAGAAGAGGCCACAACTGAATTCTTGAGCTTCGAAACAGAGGTAGACCATCTATATTTATGTCAATAAGCACATTATTTGGTAGCATGTCAATTTTTTTCCGCGAATCTGTTATTCCTAAATGTATGTATATATTTACCGCCAGCTATGACCTTAATTGCTGCTTTATTAAAGGGAGTGCAAAGAATTGATTGACACTAATATTTTCTTCTTTAAAAATTTTAAACAAATCTTCTGCACACCTTCCGCTCGGTCTATGCTTTACGAACCATGACTGCAGTTTATCGTTAAGATTAACATTTTTATTTATTTTACAAACACTCTTATCAAGCTTTGTCGAGCTTTGAAGTTTATTTTCTTCATTTTCAGTTTCCAAAACACTGTCTTCACTATTAAAAGCACTGTCATTTCTAATTTTTTTTTAAAGCTTTCATAAAAATATCACCATCTTTTTCTTAATTTTTTATTTGTTTCACTTTTTCCAAATCTTTTGGTGTATATACATATATAACTTTATTTTATTATTTTATTAAACTCTTCTAAAAACCTATCATTTTCTGCTTTATATAATCTTCTAATACCTATGCCTCTTACCCATTTTTACCTGCGCAAAATATTTATATTCACTTTAAAACTTTATTCAATAAGATTTGTTATCCAACTAATATTGTTTTGTATTAAATTCATCAAAAAGCGACAGGCAAGCGTAGCACATTTAATTTGGTTACCGTTTTATAACGGGATCTATTTAGAATACACATTTTTTCGTCTTGTCGTTGGAAAAAAAATTGCTCTCTGCATTACTTAGAGCTATAGAATTAGGTAGCGAAACGTGGGTAGGTACCAATTTTAACATGTTGGCACTAGATATTGGTGTCTAGAGCAAGTTGTAGGTATGATTGGAATGCCACGTATGTAGTCCCTAGTACAAATTGAGTATAAGTGCTAACTATTTCGCCCGTCATTGGTGGCATTGGTTCTGTTTTAAACCACTGGGTGTGGTTTGGAAAAAATGGAACAAAGAGTGCAAAAAATCCATAAAGTTTCACTCTTTGGTTTTTTTTCCTTTTTTTTCTTTATTATATAAATACTTTATTTATTTTAAATACCTTTTTTCCGACCGCCAGGTAGCTGCCAATGCG
Source organism: Pollenia amentaria (assembly GCA_943735925.1). Lineage (NCBI taxonomy): Eukaryota > Metazoa > Arthropoda > Insecta > Diptera > Polleniidae > Pollenia > Pollenia amentaria. The sequence goes on from OX031006.1 coordinate 89,830,268, forward strand.
GTAGGGATTCCCTTTGCCTTCTTGGCACTTCTTCTTCTTATGTTTTCTTAAATTTGCCAATATTGTATTTATGGAAGTATGTTCCTTTCCATTTACATACGGACTGTGTTTTAAAATTTTGCCGCACTTTTCTTTAATAAGGCGCTACACTCACAATATTCTGTATTTAAAATTAACTGAAATTGTAATATAAAATAAATATATATTTAGTTAAAACCCGGTCTACTTATTTTTCATTTATTTTTAACAAAAAGTTCATTTAATTTTTACTGTCAAAAATTCAACTGCGAATTCCGTAAAAACAAATGAATTTTCAGTTATTTTATACAATTCAACTATCAAAAAAATAACCCACGAATTCCGTAAAAACAAATGAATTTTCAGTTATTTTATTAAAATTAACTATCAAAAAATAACTGACAAATTCCGTAAAAACAAATGAATTTTCAGTTATTTTATGTAATTCAGTAATTTTATATAATACAGGTTTTACTGGAATTTCTAAAAAATGCCAGACACCTGTCTGCTTGTTCTTCTAATGAGAGAGGGAGAATATTTATTTACTTACCCCGTTATACATGTTGGTTTTACTTTTGTTGTACTGACCACTTTGTTTACAGAAGAACTCTCAATTATAAGACACCCGCAGCATGCCTGATATTGTATTGCAATTATTTTACTTTAAAAATTTCATGTATTTAACTAAATAATTTGAACAAATAGAATATGGGACTTTTCTATACAAAACAACCAAATCGTTTTTTACTTTTACTTTTTGCCACAGATCTATAAATAGATAACTATAAATAAATTTTTTGGTAGTAAATTATATAAAATAACTGAAAATTCATTTTGTTTTTACGAAACTCGCAGTTGAATTTTTGACAGTAAAAATTAAATGAACTTTTCGTTAAAAATAAATGAAAAAAAGGTAGATCGGGTTTTAAGTAAATTTTCAGTTGCTTTAAATTTAATTTTCATTTAATTTTACATACAGAATACTTTTACTTAATCAACTGACAATATTAAATGCAACCGAAAATCCATATTAATGTGCACTTAGTTTTTTGAATAAATGTTAGAATCAGTTAAAAATTAATTTGCTTGGAATTTTAAATGTTTATTTCTTTAAAAATGACTGAACGGAATACTTCTTGAATAACCTACAGTCCGTTACTGTAATAATATGGTGAGTGTATCTACTGCGCCTAGTGAAACGACGTAAGGTTTTTATCAGTTTTTGTTTTATTTAATCAAAAGGATTCTAAATTTAAATCTATTTCAAATAACGCAGTTTATTTCGTTATCAGGATTAAGCAATTAAATAGTTTTACTTCACAAAAGGATTCTAAATTTAAATCAATTTCAAATAACACAATTTAGCAATTAACCCTACGATTCATAACCGGGTACCCGTGTACCTTTTTTGACTTTAAAGTGCTGCTGTGCCTATAATTTTTGAGATATGGACATAGAACTCCGAATCATGTGAGATTTTGGCTAAACTAAGATTTAAATACGAAAAAATTCAAAATATTTTCAATATTATCTTTAAAAAATGATTTTAAATGTTTTACCCCCATAAACACACAACCGGGTCCCCGGGTACCCTAATGCAATTCCTATGTAAATGCCTGACATGTAAATGAAAAAACGTTTTTTTTGTGTTGTTTTTATTGGAAATAAATGTCTTTTTTATTTATTTTATCATATTTTATATATATTATATTATAATTCATGCGAATCACTATCGTTGTTATTGTGGCAATTGTAGCATTTAGTAATTGTTATGGCGTGCTCATCGCATATCGGCGTGCTACATATGCTGCAATTTTTTCTAGTTTTTCTTCTGCGCTTATTTGGAAGAAGTTTGCACATGTAGCACACGCCCGTATGTACTTTTCTGCCCCTTTGTCGTGCTGACGGAGATGTTGACGGACCTGCAGCACAAAGCACACTCTCCAACGGCCTTCCGATGATGCTTTCAATTGCATTTTTTGTTGAAAATTGGCGCACGCTTTGCACATTTGAAATTCTATTTTCTATAACAGGAATGCACAGGTTTTCTGCCAGTTGACGCAGGAAATTCTTCCTGCGCGTCGTGGTGTATCGTGCAGTTGGATTATTTCCATAATATATGATGTGTGATGCAAATGCGCTCACATCAATGATGTTATAGAAAAATGCCATCGGCCATCTTCTTGTTTGTCGCTGGGTCGTGTATTCTTGGAGCGTTTGGTCCATTACGTCCACCCCACCTTTTGTTTGATTATAAAAATTTATAATTTCTGGTTTCCCATTCTCGTCAATTTGTGCATCATTATGCATACTAGAAAGAAGAATGACCGAGTTGGACTTCCGCTGTTTATATGAGAGCAGTGTTACGTTGTCGTAGAAGCCAAATAAACTTGAACCAACGTCTTTTTTTTGTCTTCTTTCATCTCCGCAGGGATGTAAGCTTTGTTGCGGCGGAGTGTACCCACAATGCTGAGCTTTTCTACTTTTAGTTGCCTAGCCAACGGCAGCGTCGTAAAAAAATTATCCATTTTTATATTTCGTTCGCTACCGTAGTATGGCCCAACTAAATCTCTCACCACTCTTTCGCCAACACCAACTTCACGACCAGTTTCTTGTTTGCCAGTATATATTTGGCCATGAAGTGGATATGAGTTTTTGGCATCGCAAATCCACCATACTTTTATGCCATATTTTGCTGGCTTCGAGGGTATATATTGGGTGAATTTGGTTCTACCACGGTATGGATATACATAATTGTTCATCAATGGTCAAATATTCTGATGGCACATAATATCTGGCAAGATTTGCATTGAGCATTATCCAAATATCGCGAATTGGCGCCGCTTTGTCTTGACGCTGCCGCTCTACCCGTGTTCTGGGGTCGTCAAACCGCATAAAACGCAGCAAATCGAAAAACCTGTTTATTCCCATGGTGGCGCGGAATATTGGGTGAGCCTGTGACGTCCACAAATCTCTTGCGTTTTCGTCATTAGAATGATTTGTGCCAGCCATCAAAATCATTCCAATGAACGCATAAATTTCGTTGATTGTCGTGTCTTTCCACTTCAACTGACGTCTATTGGGATTCGCTTCATTGTACGCATTATATGTGGCATGCGCTTTTCTATTTGTGTGGCGCACTATTATATCCACCATTTCCACTGTGAGGTATGATTTGAAACACTGCAAAGGCGTCATATTTTCAGTAATCCGCGCTGGACCACAGCGGTCTCTGAATATATTGTGGCTTCTCACTTGTTGGCAACTACGTGGTGTTCGCTGCCATTGTGTGCCGTCACGTGCAGTCATGTAGTCTGCTGGGTTTGTTGTTGGTGCATCTTCTTGCATATCATCATCAAAGAAAATTTCCTCTGGTGCGTCAATAGCAGCTGCAATTTCGTTTGCGTTGTCAACATTTAAATCTTCATTCTCTGATTCCGAAACTTCGCCAGTATAGGCCACATTTTCTTCATTTTGGTCTTCCACAGGGTCCACTTCAAGGTCGTCATCTTGAGTCGCTTCCTCAAATAAACGTTGAATATATGTGCTTCTTGCTTCATCACTCAAATTCCAGTATTCCCTTGTAGACAAATATCGGTCGTTGCGGCTCATTTTTCACCAACTTCACTGTTCAAATATTCAACACAGACTGGCGAAGCAAATGAAATATTTCAATTTTACGACACAAATGAACATCTGCTACCTAATTCAAAAGCAATTAAGCAAGTAGGTACCGAAAATAAGCAAAATAAGCAAATAAACAACCCTTACATAAAACCAGTTTCTGCCTACTTGTGTCGCTTTAGGTACTTATATACGAACAGAAACCAGTTTTTTTTCCAAATATCAAATTTGTACAGTTGAGAACGCAAAATATAATCAACAACAAAAATATTTACAGGAAAATATTATTTTATTTCAATAAACGCAAAACAACCTACTTCGGGTACCTGGTTATGAAATTAAAGGAGTTTTGCTGGTTATGAATCGTACGGTTAAATAGTTTACCTTCAACGCGTATTCAGACCGCCGGGTTCGATGTTGTAGCCAAGACTGCCTGTTGTTAGCCAACCCAGTTGGCTTTACAGTTAACTGATCCCGTTCCACCAACATGCAGATGCCGATCGAGCAAATTTGTTTTCCCATCGTTTTTTGTGTAAGAATGTTTTTATGTAATTGGAACCGTTACGCGTTTGAGAATTACTAATATTGAAACAGCTTACGCGGCCAAATTAATTTTGTTGGCAGAGCCGGTAACGTTGTTAACTTACATATAAGTGTTTTTTTTTTTTGTTTATATGTTTATTCTAGTTATTATTCATTAAAAAAAGAATTATCATATCCTTTTTCTTAATTTGTTTTATTTTCTTTATTTATTTATATGCTACAAGTTTGACAACAACTTAAAAACTAACTTAAAATACATATTTGCAAAACATTAAATAGAACTGTTTTTGCTGGCCTGATCACCTGGATTTTGCTGAGGTTACGGCATGTCCAGGAAGTTGTTTAATTTTCCCTTTAATTTTGTACAGAACTGCTGAATAGGGATTTTGTTCAACTTTACGTGAGTCTGACATATATGTTTGGGTGCGTTCGTAAATGCATCACTGCGCTTACGAAAAGCAAACTTTTTTTAATGTCAATAAAAAAGCAATTATAATTTTTTTTATTGTGTGACTATTATTTTTGTTGGGTATTTGACAATTTTTGGTCCACATCAGAGAAGGACAAAAGTATCATTTTAAGTACTCTTTTAGTATTAGTGAGAAAACATGTATGGGCATGTATGGGTAAAGATCAAAACCATACACATACATACCATTACCCATAACAAGTTGAAGTTAAATATGTATAGGTATACGCTGGCAATGTGTATTTGTATATTCATTCTTCTTTAAGAAAGTACATGCAGATATAAATAAAACTTGTATTGGCTATCTGCAATACCCATAATAATAAATAAGTATGTGTATTTACGTATGTATAACGTAAGTATACACAGAGTATGTATACCGTCGCAGAGATGGCAAATGCAATTTAAAAAATTTTGGAATTAGGCAGAAATTCAATTTTGGGTTCTTATACAACTTTGACTACCCGTATTAAAATGAAATGTTTGAATTATAAATCGTTACAGAACGGCGTCTAAGCAAACACTATAAATACATATATAAATGTATTGAGTGGCGGTTACACTCTTTCTTATTAGCACAACATACAAATCAATACTTACATACATAAAAAACAATATCTTCCGTCTCGTGTCACCTCTCTATGCTATGTGCGTGTGACAGTGACAAGTGCACAAGTGCAAAAAAATTATTTATTTTTGCATGTAAAGAACCTTTACTCATCCGCATAATTTTTTTACACTTGTCGCAAAACTACAACAATGCAACAATAGAAAAAACAACACACATTTTGTTTGTGTAAATTATGTTAAAGATGTCAAAACTCAATGCATTTGTTTGTGTAAAAAATGGACAAGATGTCAAAAGCAATTGCTACAATAACAATTGCACGACAAAAACTCAACTCTACAAAATATCAGCAGGCGTTTCGAGCAGACCTACTAATTGGGCCATGGTTGTGCTAATAAGAAAGAGTGTAACCGCCACTCAATACATTTAGACGCCGTTCTGTAACGCTTTATAATTCAAACGTTTCATTTTATGTTTATTTTCGCATAGTTTTTGCAGAAACCAAAGTAGTTCTCGGTTTAAAAATAGCGTACTGCCGCCTCAAAAATTTTTATTTGTGCCGTAAGAGTTAACCCATCTTTAATTTTTTTTTCTTTAATTTCGAAGATACCAATTTAGGATATAAAAATTAAACGTTTTATATATACTAGCGTTTGCCTAATGGTCAAAATTCGACCATAAATTTTTATGTAAATATGAAGAAAACATAGTACATCTAAGTATATATAAATTTACATGTTTTGAGCATTTATTTGTTCCGTCTTAGTTGATCGATTTGGCGATGGACCAACCTCCGGTTCATATTTTATCTTCCACGTGAGTTAATCTATTTTGTAAGTTCAATATAAAAAATATCAGAAAATATCAATTGAAAAACAAAATAGTATCAAAAAGTCATCTCTTATAGATTCTTATCCGCTCAGGACATTGCATGTTTATAATTTTATTTTTATGTATGTAGACATACATTGGCACTGCTGATGTTACAAAAAAATGTATTTTATTTATCAAAAAAAAAATATGTACATAGTCCCATACCTGGCTAGTGATCAAAGCACATTTTTGCTAAAACATTTCATAAAAAAATTTTTTTTTCATATTTACGCAGTAGTGCCAAAAATACTAAAGGTACCCATGTATATTTTCTTACACATAGATATTTTATATGTATGGCAGATAACCAAAACGCATTCATGGGTATTGAATAATATCTGCATAACATTCATGTATTTAAGTTTGCTGAATGTGGTTGCGTGAAATATTACCGTGCATAAGTATAAGTAATACACATATTTTTTGCAACGCACAACCATAGCTATTGTTATTATTTGTGTTATAAGTATGGATATACACAATAACGTAAAGAGTGGGTAAATACCTCTGTATATTATTCTTATGGGTACTTGTTGTCATTCTCTGGTCCACATCTACTTCAGTCATATATATATGAACATTTAAAAACACTGATGCAGCGCAGTGATGCATTTACGGACGTACCCTTTGTTTTTATTATTGATGAATATAAGTTAAGTTTGTCGTTAATTGAAAACATGAAAAAATAAATTTTTTATTTCTTTCGGTCAGCGTGACCGCACTTTATTGAAAACTTAAACTAAATTTTACAATTAGTAATATTTATAATTTGTATTTTTGCTTATTCTAATAAATTTTGAAAGTGGCGTAATTATTGATTTTGCAGAATTTATTTCTTAAGAAATTTAAAACGATTTTTAATAAGTCGCTGCACTTATTTCCAAAGAAATATTGAAAAAGATTTTTAGTAAAATGTCAATGTAGGCGTGTTTGAATTTCTAGTAATTTTGTTTTGTTTTACTTTATTTCCAAGAATAATGTTTTCTTTAATTGAGTTTAATGACTTACTTTAATTTTAATAAATGTTTACGTTAACTGATTTAAATTATTTATCTTGTTTTTGATTAATGTTTACCTTAACTCCTGCCCTCTTAAGTCGATTGTCCTCGGTCGATTATTTATTGGAATTGGGGAGTTGCGATTTGCAGAAATGGTCCATCTTTTATATTTGGGATATAGTCCGTGGCTATTTGACAATACGTACCATTTCTGCTTTATCTTGTTAATTATTATAAATGTTATCAAAAAAGAATTATAATTGTCACATCTGTACTGAAACTAATTACTATTTTTGTTCTTATTTTCTGGTATTTTATTGTTATCCTCATGCTGCAGCTGTTTAATATATAAATTTTCAAGTTTTAAATTAAGCTTTGTATTATTATTATTATCTGTAATTTTTTTAATCATATTAGGTAAAAGAAATGTATCATAGGTATATCCTGAAATTAACATTATTATAAGTTTTATTTAGTGCATTAATATTGCAGTTTTCGAATCTGATAAGAAACGTTCCTTTCTGTTTTATTTTTAATTTACTGCAGTCATGAGTTATAATTCCTTCGAAATTCTCAAGTATAATTAATCCTTGAATTATTTCTGTAATTACGGTTTTGCTGAATTTTCAAGTTCACATTGGGCTTCCTTAATCTAACAATCTAACATATTTGATAGGCATTTATTATCTAATGCAATTAAATTCTTTTCCAGATTATTTTTAATATTTTTATTATTAATGTTGTTATTGATATCAACCAATATTTCTGTTTCAATTAATACAATTGATTTGTTTTGAATATTTGGAAGTGGCTCGAATTTTATTTTTGACAATTGGGGTATAAGTAAAATTGGGGTATGAATAATATTAAAATGATATTGTTATTTTGAAAAAGTACCACAATTGTTATGTTACTATAACTGTCGAAGTTTGTAATTACATCTAGTTCCTTTTGTGTCAGAATATCAGCGGGGATAACGCCTACCTTACAGGAACAAATTATTTGTCCAATATCTTCGACGTGATTGTTCAAAAGGAGTATTTCATTGTTAATTCTATATATGTGCTGAATGAATTGAGCTTTATCCTCGAATGTTTTGATTCTATTTTGTGTTTCATGTTGAAACTTATTAATGTAACTGCTAATAAGAGCTTATTGTTTATTTATATGCGTTGTGATATTATTAATCTGTTCACCCATGAGATTTCTTACAAGAGTTAAGTTGTTAATTGTTCTGTCAGGAGCCCGTTCGTTGTCATGTATTTTTGATATGGTTTCGCGTATTTTCTGTTCGTCGTCGCTGTCCATGGATCCTGCAATTATTTTTAGGCCTTTTCCTACGATATTAAAAAATCCTCTTTTGGATTTGGAGTTTAAGTGAAGGTTATCAATTCGTGCACTGAGCAATATATAATTTTTATTAATTGTATTAAAAAGTGGTTTGTCTTAAAAAGTCGTAGCATTTAAAGTTCTTAGGTTTTTTGAGATTAAGAGCAAAATCTCCATCTAAGCAAGAAAATATGGGATTAGCATTTTTTAAAATTTCATAAAGTTCTTCTAATGTTTTTATATGTATCCATCTATCATATGCATCAATAGCTTCTTTAAATTCTTTATGACTTCGTGAAGTCAAATATAAATTTGTTTCATTAATCCATTGAACTGATTGTGGAGCATTGTTAGCTGGAGATGGAAGATTTACTTTAAACCACTGTAATATGGTATAGGACGAGGGTCCTCTTCTTGGAAATTTCGACTTTGTTGAATAAGCTGTTCCGCTGCCTTTACTAACGTTGTCAATGCTTTCATTGCTATTCCGTCGTGATGGTCGATTACTACCTGCATCCTTCTCTTCGCATGCATCCACCATTTTTCTGAATTCATCGCTTTCAAATCCGATTTTCGATATATCTTCAGTTGTATTAAGCAATCCCCAACTCTGTCTCCCGACTTTAATTTGTATAATATACCGTTCTTCTTAAGACAAGTATATTGTGAGATATTGGAGGTAAATTTCTGTGAGCTCTCTGGTCTATTTTCCATTCCGAGATCCACGTCTGGATTTAATAGGGATTCCATGGATAATGCTGCACCTACACTGGGAGTTATAGTAGTTACAGTCGTGGATGAAGTGAAGATGTTCCCAATTTGTTTTGAAGTGTTTGGCAAGGATATAAAATCCTCCTGAATAATTTCTTCCTCTATTTTCAATGATTGTAACATACTCGCAAAGCTCTTCCACATTTCCCGATATAATGTCATGCAATATACGTTTTCTTTTGCCCACTCGCAAAATGGATCGCACAATTGATCCCAATTGGGACACATATTAATCACTTGTTCGATTTCTTCCTTGGTAATCACAGCTAAGCCACTCTTGAATAGATGGGGATATAACTGTGGATCTATTTTCAACGGAAAGTTCTGATCCCAAAGATTGGCTTTCGTCTCCTCCTTCTCTTTCTCTGTAAGTAGAGAAATTATTGTTATTTGGTGTAAAAAAGCTGCAACTAGCTCCCCCAACATCTTGTCCAATATTCTCCAACAAGCAAAATGAATCTTCCGAACAATTATGGTTTGTGCTGTCCATACTTCTATTAACTGTTTAGGACTTTCAAATTTCTTCTGTAAAACTTGATAAGTATTTAAAATTGATAAGTCGCAAGACATTATTTAATGGATTGGAGATTCTGTAGTAGTAGGAATTAATAAAATATTAATGTTGTGTAAAATATGTTCCGATGATTTTAATATTTCGTACGAAGAAGTTATAGAAGAAACAATTATTATTAATATTATGATAATTAAAATAAGTATTACAAATTTAATTAATTTATAATAAAAATTAGTTTGATTATTTAAATTTAATGCTTCTTCTGCGATTAAAGAATTTTATAGTTTCTACCAGGAAATAACAATGCGAAACCGTTGTTTTGTTTACGAGTATTCATTTAAAACTAAAACGTAATATTTTTATTATAAATTATTTAACTCTAAAACTAAAAATAGAAAATCATACGACATGTAACGCATTATTTTTTGTAACTTCGAGTGGAAACGCTTCACTCGGAACTACTTGCATAAGGGGCGGTTCGAAAGATTTTTATACCAAATTCATTTTAATTTATAGACTCCGAGTTAAACGAATTTTCGTTATCCATCACAAGGCTTTCTGGAAAGAATGTAAAAAGAATATCCGTTAAGGGGGTTGCCTTATATCTTTAGTAGCTTTAGATTTTATGGTCTTCGCCGTAGCATACTTGGACAATTTGTCGATTGCTGTTAGCACTAACTCCTTCCCAACTATAAGTGTGTCTATGTGAACTATTTGCCCTGGGGTCTGTGGAATGGTCGTTGGTTGGATCTCTGGGTTTGGTGGATGACGGTCGTATTTATTCTCTTTACATACCACACACTTTTTAATGAGGTTTTTAATTTTCCTTGACATTGCGGGAAAATAACATTCTTCTAGAATTTGCAATTTATTCTCCCTTCTTGGTCGTTTTTAATGTCCCTAACTTATTTATAAGAAACACTTATTTTGAAATTTCGGAAATGGTCTGAAAATATTTCTTTTATTATTCCTATGGTTGGTTCCGATGCTTTTACGCAATTAATGATTGATGGATAAAGGAATTTTTTCAAAATGTGTACCAAATTTTCAGCGTTAAAGTGGGGTTGAGAAATCGTATGTCTGTGGTAACTAGGGAACACAATTTCGAATTTGTAATTAGGTATAGGAGCGTTTTCGAGGAAGATTTGGTTTTTAAATGCATTTATGTGTATATCGATAGTTTATGAGTATTTCGCGTGGTATTCTTGAAAGGGCATCCGCAACGAGGTTTGCTTTCCCTGGTTTCTAGGATGGCCTTCCACCTTTTCATCTTGCTGTTGTTGTTCTTGTTGCTCAATGAATAGATAAGAGGTTGATGATCAGTGTATATCTTAACATTTGCTGGTCCGTATAAGTAATTTCGGAATGAATTTAGTGCCCATATTATGGCAAGGAATTCTTTTTCATTAGCGGCATAGTATTCTTCGGCCTTGCTGAGACGAAGGATATCGGTTTGTCGTTCTCTGAAAGAACTGCGCCTAAAGCATATTTTTGTGCGTCAGTTGTGAGTTCCATGTCTTTGGTGAAATCAGGGTGCGCTAGTAGTATGTCTTCGGATACCAAAAAATTTTTTATTTTGTTGAAAGCTGCTTTAGCTTCCGAGCTAAGATTTATTGGAATGAGGGAATTTTTTTTCTTTTAAATTCTACCTTCCTCCCCTCTTAGGAGCGATGTTAGGGGCTTGGCTAATTTTGCGTTGTCCTTCACGAATCTTCGGTAGTATCCGGATAAGCCTAGGAACGATCTGAGTTCCTTAAGTGTTTTAGGTTCTGGGAATATAGCTATTGCTTCTACTTTGGTTGGATTTGTTCTTATCCCTTCCGCGGATATAATATACTCTAAGAATGCGACTTCTTTATGCAGGAATTTTCATTTATCTAATAGCACTTTTAAGTTTGCGTCTTCTAGAGTTCTAAAATTTTTACTAATATTGTCCATGTGCTGGTCTTCTGTATTGCTAAAAATAATGATGTCGTCGATATATAAGTTAAGTTGATGAGGATTTTCCTGCTACCTTTTAAAAATAAAAGACACTTTTCCTCTGCGATTCAATACAGAATGTTTTATTTAAAGTAATTTACTTGCAACTAAAGTTCTTAATAAAATAAATGCTGACAAAGTAATTTTGTCCATTTAAAAATTATTCATGAATTGACCAATCAGAATTTATCAATAATTACAAAAGTTAATACTATCATATTACTTTCACGCGAAAACGGGAAATAATTCGATACTGCATTATGGGTGTTCACTTAGCGTCGTAAACTTATACATAACATCTTTTTCCAATATGATCACGATGTCGTCGAGCGCTCGTTGGAAGATCGACGGGGCGTTCTTCAGACCAAAGGGTAGTCTGTATGGTTTTTTGTATGGATTGTTAGCAATTTTTTAACAATTCCATCCTGCATAAGCTTATCAATTTGTTTTAAAATTTCGAATTTTAACGCAACAGGGTATGGGTACAATCTAGTATAGATAGGCGAGTCGGACTTTGTACGAATCTGTCCTATTACTTTAGTTGTATAGGGCAGCTTTTCTTCGGGCTCTGCAAATAATTTCGCGTGCTTAGCCACAATCGAACCTAATTTTTCCTTTTGTGTTGGAGTCAAGTGATTATCTTGTATTTCGATTGAGTGCAAAGAAGCATGGGATTCATTTCTTATTGTAGAAAATTTTTACTCACTTGAATAACAGCATCGAGCTGCCTAAGCTTTTCATTTCCCAATATACCATTGAATGATTTTAAAGTTGGCGTTAAACAAAATTTTATTTTTTCTTTAATATAAAACAAGTTAGCGAAATATGTTATTTAATTTCAACATCACCTGCTACCGATTTTGCATAAAAAACGTTTTTATTTGTTGCTAGAGGGTTTTTGACATACCGTGGTTGAATATAATTTTTAGTTGACCCGGTGTCGAACAAGGATTTTGGGATTTTCGTTGCTCTTCGTTGTAAATTCTATGTAAGGCAACGAAGAGCTCAATTTTCTAAAAAATGGATATCATTAAAGTCCATATATTGGTTGCCTAGCATCTGGGAATCTTGGGTGGAGTCTAGATAATCGTCTAAAGTTTGTTATTCTTCCTCATCTGATTTCTGAAGCTTTGCCTCATACTGATGATACTCGGCATCAAGGTGAAAATTACGAACAATTTTTCTTTCTGATTGGTTGACTGATGGCGGCGGTCTGTCTCTAGTATAATTAGGAAGTGGTCTGTTCATATAGTAAATTCTCCTAGTGCGTAGACTTTCATTTACTTCCATTGGCTCTGGGGTAGGTTGTGGCTTTCGATTTTGTGGTCTAGGGGGTGGTTGTGATTGAAAATTAATGCGTCTGTCCGGTGCAAATCTCTGCTGAGGATTATTAAAATCGAAATTTTCACGAGTCATTTGTGGACTATGAACGAGCTGAGGAAAGAATGTCATAGGACGTGAGCGAGGAGGAAGTTGTGGATTGCGATTAAACTGATTTGGATTATGATTAGGCGTTGATTGGTTTTGTAAATTGAATCCACTTTTACTAAAGATATTACCGTGAGTATAATTCGCTCGATATGTTTGATTTTCAAGCTTCAAACATAAGTGAAGCGCTTGAGGGAGGTCTACCGGCTCTCTCATTCCTAAAAGTTTCGGGAGATCCCCGTTTATTCCTCGTACAAATGTGTCAAGGTCTTTATCTCTGTAAGTCTGCGTAAGCAAGCAAACAGATTCATTTGAGTCATTCTGAGTTCCTAATTGGTTCAATATCAAAGATAAATGTTTATATACTCTTTGGTAGAAATCCTGCATAGAAGACCTGCCTTGTATAAGTGAGATCATCTGATATTCGAGAGTCGTTAGATCTCTCTTATCTGCGTAATGCAGGGATAGACATCTTGAGATAGCTGTCCAATATAAAGGGGTGTTGAATGATTCGAGAGCTATGTCGGCCTCTCCAACTATTTTATTTCTAATGGTAATCAGTATACCATAGTAACTTGGTGTGCCCTTCGTGCTATCGTAAATTTGTAGATCACGTTCTACACTCTGCTTCCAAGAGTTAAATTGGTCCTGATTCCCGGAAAATTCCCGGAGACACTTAACAATATCGGGAATCTTATCAAGATCTCCCAAATTTTTTCTGAATCGTTCTTCTATTTCTTGGTCTCTAACTATTTTTGGTCCTGCGTTAGGATTAAGCGTCTCTTGAATTAATTTTGGTCCTTGTCTCGTAAATACGTCTGTTGCAATATTAGAAATTAATGTGCATTATTGCTCTTTTATTATTATTTTCTTATTCTCAAAAAAAAAAAAATCCCTTTTTCCTCTATTTTTTTGTAATATGATAAAAATATTCAAAAAAAAAATTATTTTAACTTTAAATTGTAATCTATATAAATTAATAAAACTAAGGTTTTATTTTTTTATTATTTTAAAATTAAATGAGTTTATTATTTCTTTATTTAAATTACATTTACTCCTGAGCTATACCCATACACTTTCTTAGTTAATTATGTTTTATTTAAAAATACGCATGCTGGGCTATGCCCATACCGTTACTTATAAGTGAAAATTATTTAGAGAGAAAAAATAAGAAATTAAAATGTATGTATGTGTTGCGGAAATTATTTAGGGCAATAATTATTATTGTATTAACTCCTCCCTCTGAAATTCCAAACGTCCTCGGTTTGGATCAATAATATGGGATGTCGTTTAGACTAATGTGTTTTGCCGCTGTTCTAGGCACTGTTTGCGGAAGTTCGATATTTTTGACAATAACTTCTTTTGTTGTACGTTTTTTCCGTTTGAAAATTAGAATTAAAATTATAATAAAGGCTAAAAGCCCAAATTGTGTAAACATGCTAGACTTAACTAGCAAATCTAGCGAACTTATTTTCTTAATGTTTTTAACATTTAGTTCTTTAATAAATTGTTAAGACAGTACTGTATGTTTAAGCAGTGCAGGTTGTTACGCTTTTGGATGTTTGATGATAATCTAACTCTATCTCTAGAACGATAAGACATTTTATGCGAAGCCACCATAAGCCAACGCACTAACACACGCACACAAATGGTCATTACTAGCAGTAAATAAACGGATGTTTATGCAGTATCTCAAGTAACGAAGTATGGGATGATAGAAGGTTCTTTACTTAACTATAACCTTAACTATAAACAAAGACGGTCTTAAACTTATTCATTGAATAAGTTGCCTTTATAGTCTTTTAGTTACTTACGATTTATGGATACGTAAGCAGAATATGTTTATAAGCACATGCAGAATAAGTACTTTTGAGATGGTACGATATTCGTCTCATATTCAATAAAATGACAATTCTATTGTAAACATACATACTTTTGAACTGGTATGTACATTCTTGGAATCATGTGATCAATACAATACACACATACTGTTAGTAGAACATGTATATTTGTGAGATATATTTATGTATATAAATATAAATAAAACATAAATAAGCTTTTGGCTTAACACTTCCAACCCAAAGAGGAATGATACCTCGGGTGTCATTCATATGTGTGCATCATTCAGTTATACTTTAATAATCCTATACACATGTAAATATATATATATATATGCTCATTAGGTTTTGGCTTCGAAGAAAATGTTACCAGGAAGAGTGAATTTTAATTTTTATTGATAAAAAATATATGTTTCAATTATAATGTGCTTAAATTAAAATATTATGAAATTACATAAGTGGCTTTAGATTACAAGTGGATAATAAAAATCTTACAAATTTTCTCTTATTTCTAGAAATCATATTTATATTTACTGAACCTTTTAGAAGGTTGTTCTTCAACTTTTTCCCTTTTTATCTCAATATGTTTATTTTCTATTGGATTTGTTAGTTGTTGTTCTTTTTTAAAAGTAACCACATGTCTGGTTATATTTTCTGAATTCTTATTAAAACAATTTTTAAAGATACTTAAGTTCAAGTTCCCTTTAACAATTTTTATAAATATTACAATTACAAAGATGCTTACAAATACTCCTAATATGCTCCATATAGTTTTATCGCTTTTTAGAGGCAATTTTCCCAAAGTTTTTTCTAAATAAGTTTTTTCGTTATTAATTTCAATACTAATGTCTTCGATTTCTTTCATGTTATTACTACGTAGTTTATACATTGGTTCTATATATTTAATATCATTTAATTTTACATTTATGCAACAATCATCAATATAAGGGTGATAAACGTCGTTGTTTTTCTTTTCAGTTAAGTTATTATTTATTGTTATTTTGAAATCTAACGTAGAAAATGTACAGTTATTCTCCACGTTAAACATTCCAACACCTTTCAGTAAATCTTTTTTGATTAACTTATTTTTACAATTATAAGAATATTTTGTATTATCAGATATGGCAAATAAATATCTGTTATCATATAATTTTCTATACATTTCAAGATAATATGGAATATGTTTAGCTTTACAAATTTTATTCCCTCTTTTTCATGAAGGTATTTAGAATACAATTATTCAGAGTAACCGTTGATTCCAGAATCATATCAGTCACTATATAAAAATTCTCAATTTTAATTAAACTTTCTTCTTTTACATTTAAATCAGAGAAATATTCTTCCGATATAGTGAAATATTCACTTTCTTTTTCAAAAATAATTTGTTTTTTGTCATCTTAAATAGGTATTGGTATTACCCTGAAAGTGTCATAGGTTTCATTTTTAACAAATGGAATTGATATTATTACAATTAAATTTTTATTTTTCTCATAGCATTTTACATTTATATTCTTAATTATCTGATTATATGTAGCAATTCTAGGTACATAAATTAAATTATTTTCGTATTTACTTGATTGTAGGATACTTATAAATTTCTCTGGTGCAATTATCATTGGATGTATTTGGTTAATTTTCAAAAACAAAATTGCATCAATTATTTTATCTAGTTCTCCTTCGAGTTCTATGCAACTAGCTATTACTTTTAATTCAATTTCCTCTAGGTGTTCCAGAGTTACTTCTTTTTTATTCAAATCATTAATAAAATATATCATAGTGTTCAATTTTTCACCGAAAGCAATAGTTTTATTATTCAAATTTTCAAAATTCGTTTTCATATTAATTTTTTGGTCATTTAATGTTTTAATTAATTTTATTTCTTCTTTCAACCCGTTCCTTATAAATTCTTCATTATTTTCCATTACTGTGAATGCTTTATCATAGAATTCAGCATCTTCATTATCCATAGTACCGAATAGTGCTTTTAAACCCGATCCTACTACATTAATAAGACCTCTTTTATTTCTTGTATTCTCGTATGTTTTTATACCCAACATATTATGTATAATCTTCAGCTTTTCCTTTCCATTTTCGTGATATCTTTTACCTAAGTGGAAGATATTTTCGCAATTGGAAAATAAGTTTTTACATTCGAATTCGATCTCTTTAGTTTTCTTTTCAATTAAATTTTTATTCTAATTTTTTAAGCAATATTAATTTTAAGTTTTATTTGGAATTTTCGTAAAACTTTTTAACGAGATTTCTTGGCACTCTCCTTAATCTATTCTTATTTTTTATTGTCACGTTAGTTTTTGAACTCTTTATTACTCTAAATGGTCCTAGGTAGGTATTTTGCAATTTTTTATTTACTGACAAATTTTTTATTAATATTTTATCCCCTACTTTTATTTCAATATCCTGCCCTCTTACCCCTTTTCTGTCATATATTTCTTTAGATTTTTCTTTAGCTTTCATTAAATTTTTAGTAACTTGCTCTTCTATGTTTCTGATATTATTCGATATTCTTTTTGCGTAATCATGTACTGTTTCTAATTCTATATTATTAATACCGCTCGGCTCCTGTATTTATGCTCATCAGATTTCTATTTGAAAAATCTGACCGATTATACTTCTTTAGATTTAGCAATCTTGCTTCTTCGTGTTGGGCAAAGTTCGCTGCTTCACTAAGGGTTTTTGGGTGACAATTGTTCACGTATGAACAGAGTTCTGGGTTTAGCCCATTTATGAAAATATTCAAAATAACTTTATTTTCAATATAATCATGTATGAATTGAAGTTGTTCAGGAATGTGTACTATCTTTAGCATCACTTCCCAATTTTCTCGATAGAATTGCCATATATTGTTCATACTGTCTAACAGTATATTTATTTTGTTTGGCATTTATCAAGGCTCTATAAAGTCCTAAAGTATTATTGGATTCCTTATATAAGGAAAGTAAGTGGGTAATTCCGACCAATTCTCTACTATTTTGTTTTCCAGAATTTTCCTAGCGTTCCCTGTTATCTGCACTTTAATATACTTAAAAATATACCCTTTCTGGTCTTCAGCGGCCAGGCCTAAAGCATCTTCGCATCCTGTCAGGAAACTATATAATTCCCTACTCTCACTATTAAATTTTGGAATTAGTCTTATTAATGCATTGAATTCTAACTTAAGATTGTTTGCGTTTCCTTAATTAGAAGTAGAAGGACTTACGATTTCATTTACCGTCGTCATCTCTTACTTTATATATTTTTATTTGAATAAAAAGGAAAGTATTTTCTTACAACTAATTCAACTAAAAAAAAAAAATTTTTTTTCTTTTCTCACGCCAAAATCGCTGTGTTCATTGTTAATGGATCCCTCTAATTCCGGGGTCTTTTGGTCTTCCTTCTGATTTAAGTATATTCCGGTCTTCCTTCTAATTTCTTGGATTTCTTATTTTACACCGCTACTGTTTTAATTTAACTTTTATTTTTTACTGCTACTGTTTTAATTTTTTATTTTTCACTGATTTTTTAATTTTACCGCTTCCTTTTTTAGTTTTTTAATTTTTTATTTTTTTTAATTTTTTATTTTTCACTGCTACTGTTTTAGTTTCTTAATTTTAATTTTTACTGCTAATGTTTTTTAATTTCTTATTTTTTACTGCTACTGTTTTAATTTAATTTTTATTTTTCACTGATTTTTTAATTTTACCGCTTCCTTTTTTAGTTTTTAATTTTTTATTTTCCACTGCTACTGTTTTAGTTTTTTTTTTAAATTCAATTTTTACTGCTACTGTTTTTTAACTTCTTATTTTTTACTGCTACTGTTTTAATTTAATTTTTTATTTTCCACTGCTACTGTTTTAGTTTTTTAATTTTAATGTTTACTGCTACTGTTTTTTAATTTCTTATTTTTTACTGCTACTGTTTTAATTTAATTTTTATTTTTCACTGATTTTTTAATTTTACCGCTTCCTTTTTGAGTTTTTTATTTTTTAATTTTTTTTTTATTTTCCACTGATTTTTTAATTTTACCGCTTCCTTTTTTAGTTTTTTAATTTTTTTTTTTTTTTTATTTTCCACTGATTTTTTAATTTTACCGCTGCCACCAATTTAATGTGTTACGCCTTTGGATGTTTGATGATAATCTAACTCAATCTCTAGAACGATAAGACATTTTATGCGAAGCCACCATAAGCTAACGCACTAACACACGCACACAAATGGTCATTACTAGCAGTAAATAAACGGATACAGTATCCCAAGTAACGAAGTAAGGGATGATAGAAGGTTCTTTACTTAAAAGAATTCTTTGTTTATATTAACTATAAACAAAGACGGTCTTAAACTTATTCATTGAATAAGTTGCCTTTATAGTCTTTTAGTTACTTACGATTTATGGATACGTAAGCAGAATATGTTTATAAGCACATGCAGAATAAGTACTTTTGAGATGGTACGATATTCGTCTCATATTCCATAAAATGACAATTCTATTGTAAACATACATACTTTTGAACTGGTATGTACATTCTGGGAATCATGTGATCAATACAATACACACATACTGTTAGTAGAACATGTATGTTTGTGAGATATATTTATGTATATAAATATAAATAAAACATAAATAAGCTTTAGGCTTAACAACTTACAATAAAAAGATCAGCATGCTGCTTGTATGGTCCGTATATATCCTGTTAGAAGTTGAAGATCAACTACGGTACGGCTGACGTCACAAGTAACTGATTTGTTGAGCCTGTCTGATATGCCTTTTTGGTTGCTCCTTCCGCTTATTTTTCCTGGTTTTAAAACGGTAGTTCAGCTCGTTCTTTGTTTAAGGGTTCTGCTTTTGTTCCCGCTTATTTTTGAATTTGTAAAACGGTAGTTTAGCTTGTTGTTTGCTTTGAGTTTTTTTAAAACGGTAGTTAAGCTTGTTTTTTAGATTTAGCTTTTGTTCCCGCTTTTTTTTTTGATTTTTTAAAACGGTAGTTTAACTTGTTTTTTTATTAGGATTTGTTCTTTATTTTCTGTAGAGTTACAGTGAGCTCTCCTATATTCCGTCTCTATAATCTCAAACTGGCGTTCTTTTGAGGTAATATCCGTTAACATTTTCTGAGTAAGTCGTATTTTAAATTGAGAAATATGGTCGATGTAAATTTCTTGCATTTCACTTAATAAACTTTCTGGCATCTTAATGCCGTTTACAATATTAGGTTGTAATCTCTCCTACAGTGCGGTTATGAGTGCAGGCCTATTCAATTGTTTGAAGACATAAAATGTCTTTCGTATCCACGATGGGGTACTTTGGCTGCTGTTATTCCGTTCCTTGGCCTATTATAATCTGATTCTTAAATACATTTATTGATGCCTGTACATGAGGTATCAAATCTGAGAAATCTTAATCGGCACTATGAATTGTAGCCCCTGAGGAAATATCATCGTTATCTTGGCCTTCAGACGCAGTCAGTGAATCATCTGATATGTTTGCATTACCTTCAGAGGCTCTCAGGCTTGCATCCGAGTTCTCATGATCAGATCTTCCTTCACTAGCTGTGTCAGTGGAAGAATGATATGAGTAACTCGAAGTAGGTAATCTGGAAAGTGCATCGACCACGTGGTTCGATTTACCAGGCTTGCAAATCAACTCGTGGTTGAAATTTCTATTTCCCAAAGCAAACGTGAGAGGTTGACGATCAGTATATATTTTGATATAATTCGCCCCGTACAGATAATTCCTAAGGTTGTCAAGTGCCCAAACAATGGTCAACATTTCCTTTTCATTGGTCGCTTAATTTTCTGCAGTTTTGTTGAGTGACCGGGATATGTAAGCTATAGGTTTGTCTTTACCAATTTCCCCTTGTGACAAAACTGCGCCAAAAGCCAAGTTGGAGGCGTCTGTGGTCAAACTAAAGCGTTTTTTGAAAATAGGAAAAGCTAATACTTCCGCTGTCGTCAACATTGTTTTTAAAGATTCAAACGCCTTTTTGGCTTTGCTGTCTAAAATTATGGGTACCTTTCTCGACTGACTAGCTCTTACCTGCGAATGTTTGCCCCTAGTTAAATTTGTTAGTGGTTTAGACACTTTTGCATAATCTCGAATGAATCTTCTATAGTACGAAGTCATTCCTAAAAAGCTTTTTAAATCTTTGAGGTTTGAAGGAGTAAACAAATTTTCTATTGATTTTACTTTGTTTTGCTCAGGTTTTATACCATTTGCTCCTACAATAAATCCTAGAAATTCGACTTCTTTTTTGAAAATATGGTCTTTTGCTGTCGAGATTCTGCATACTCGCTCATTTACATCGATTTTAAAATTCATCCTTGTTGTTGTTTTAATTATATTTTGTGGATATTTTCACTCTGTAATACTTGTACTTTGTCAAGATCAGGAGTGTTTTGTTTGTGCACAGTGGGATCATAATGCCATTTTTTGTTAAGGAATATTATTTCGAAGTCTTTGATCTGTTTTGTGTGATCAAATTCTTTTTAGCTTGTTTTTAGTGGCACCTATATAAACTTTATAACATATCCCAAATTTATTGACATTACATGGTATTTTATAAATAACGTTGGATTGACCTAATTTATATATATTATCCTAAGCATTACTGTATAATTTTGCCAACGTGCTGCTAGATGTGTGGGCCATTACGTACATTTATATAATTTAGATTTTCCAAACCTCTCAGATAATACTGGAACATATATAAGATATTTAAATATTTTTGGTTGTTGTTTACCATTCTTTGTTTTGTATTTGTCTAATCAAAAATCGAAAAATTGTTGCCGTTAAGTATCTTTCTGTTATACTTGAAGTTGTTTCCTTGGAAATCTGTACCACTTATATTCAACACTATTCTTATTAAATTGTTTGCCATGTTAATTATAATTTGTTTAGGTTGTTTGGAGTAGAAATTTATGATTCGACTTGAGGCATTGGGGGTTTCATACCAGTCAATTTTGAGTGCACCATTTTTCTCATCACAATTGTGTCCAGATATGGTAACTTTTTATTGATCTCATCCTCCAGAGTATATTTAATACTAGGGAGAAAATCATTCAGACTCGTCATAAATTTTTCTATAGCACTCTCCCTCACATTTTCAAAAAGATCATCTACATATAAAGACAGAAACTTAAGCTTAGATACCACTATCGGCGCAAGGTACTGACTTTTATCGTATTTGTGCCGATAGTGTCATCGGTCGTAATTTTTTCAATTGCGACAATCTATGCCGAAATTGTGCTGACAATAAAAATTAATCATGTTGCGCCGATAACATGAACACTCTTTTACACTTTGGGAGCAATCAAATTGTTAAATATGCACCGATTTTTATCGTCCACTTGTGCGCCGACCACAGCCGACAATCAGCGCCGATACAAGGGATGGGTTATTAACTATACTCTCACCGTCTTTATTTGCTCTGTTTAAAGAGATACTTATTTCTTATGTTTTTTTTTTACTGGATCCTTACATGAACCCCTATAATATCTTCCAATTAAAAAAATATATTTTTTTCGAGTACCCTCTAAAAATAAAAAAAAACGCGTCTCTTACTTTTCTCTTTCAGAGTTTTTTGCAGTTTTTTGCAAGTGCCCCACATGGACACCAATTATTGTCTTCTCACAATTTATTTAATAAAAAACACATATATTTATTTATTTCTTAAATCCTACCGTCTAAAATTCTTTAGGTTCTGCTTAAACCGTTGACCATATTAAATCTAACTTAAATCTAATCATTTTTAAAAGTAAAAAGCATAATTATGCTTTATATTTATTTTATTTTTTTATTTATTTATTTCAACTGTAAGGACTTTAAGAATAAAATTATTTTATAGTCCAGAGGATTACATAATGAACACCACTAGTAATAGTATTAATAATATTCATGATTATAATAGTAATAATAGTAACTGTTGAGGGATGAACTTTAAATTCTTTTTGCACCTCAAATTTTACACGGTTCACTTATATTTTATTTTTAAATAAAACACTTTATTTTTATTTTAGTTTTTGTATTTTTATTTATTTTTTGTTTATTTTCAAAAATGTGTATTTGTTAGTTTTTATTTGTTACAAATCGTTACCTTAATATAAAAAGGCCCCAACTCATCAAAAACACTTTTTACAGGAGAAGGAAAAAACTTAATAAAAGCTGAAATAATATAGCTACACAACCATTGTCAAAAAACATCTTTATTAAAATTAAACGAGGAATTCAGATTGAAATACATAATATGTATTTCTTTCGAAAAATTGTGTGTATGAGTTAGGCCTTTTTTTTCTTTAGAAAAATTGTGTGTATGAGTTAGGGCTTTTTGTATTCTGCTTATAACTTCTTTATTTTTAATCTAATTTGCTTGAAATTTTAATAGAATGTGTATTAGCAACCATTCTACAATAATCAATAAAAAAACGGATTTCCAAAAATAATGAGTTGGGGCCTTTTTATATTAAGGTAACGAAATTATGGTTTATATTTGAAAGCTACGATTTGATCACTGATTTTTCTTTTTACAATGTTTGCGCGACAACAATCGAAACTAGAGTAGTTTTAAATTGTTTTTCAATATACAAAAAGGGTCACATATTATAAAAGAATTTTTGTACTAAATATAACGGGATATACTGAGTGCAAATGTAACAACAATTTAACTTTATAATGTTTACATATGAATATGCAGATTAAAGAAAATAAAATATAACAAGTTGTTGGTAGGCAGGGTCGTCGCTGTTGGTAGGGGTCATCTCTAAACATTCCGCCCCCCATGATATGGTGATATATTCAACTGGGCTCAAGTTCTTCAAGGGGTCCGGAAAATAAACAGCCGTATTATAGCACCTTGTTTTTGGGTTTCATCACGTAGAATGCTGGAGTACAGATGATGTTACCAGGGGGTGAACTGTGTGCCATAGTATTAGATGTGGAGTTGTTGAAAAATAGTAAACTGAGATGAGACCATACGACCAATGCCACAAAGTTATTTGTGTTTTTCTTGAGTGACTTTTACTGGAATTATACAAAATAATTATTAGAAATGTGTATTTAATTATTAAATAACAGTACGAGTTTCGTTATGGGTCTCGTAATAATTCCATTTGTAGTTCGAATATCAGCAACCCTAATCTTGTGATCCGATCCGGAGTAGGTTTTCGTCACGCGACCCAATTTCCATTCATTGGGCGGTAAATTGTTCTCTTTGATAACGACTAGATCATTCACTTTGACATTTTCCTGTGGAAACTTCCACTTGTACCTTCTATGGAGTTCGGCAAGGTATTCTGTTTTCCATCTTTGGCAAAAGGAATTATAGATAATTTTAAGGCGTTTCCAGCGATTGGC
The DNA here is from genome assembly GCA_943735925.1 of Pollenia amentaria. Lineage (NCBI taxonomy): Eukaryota > Metazoa > Arthropoda > Insecta > Diptera > Polleniidae > Pollenia > Pollenia amentaria. Next base: position 89,854,561 of record OX031006.1, read on the forward strand.
AAGTGTCATATTTTCATTTGTTAAGTCTGGTTCTGCTGGGGTCATTAGTGGAGTACCAATTAAAAAGTGTCCTGGGGTCAATGGGGTCAAATCGTTTGGGTCATCGCTAGCAGGGCTTAGGGGTCTAGAATTCAGGCAAGATTCAATACGGGCTAAAATTGTGGATAACTCTTCAAACGTGACTTTCATATTCGGCAATAATTTTTTCAGGTGTGTTTTAAACGACTTTACGCCTGCTTCCCAAAGTCCACCCATGTGTGGAGCCCCGGGAGGAATGAATTTCCAGTTGATGTTTTGATGGCTATATTGTTGAATAAGTTGATTCTGAGGGGTCTTTTGGAATTCTAAACGATCTTTCTTTAGAAGCTCTGCTGCTCCGACGAAGTTTTTCCCATTGTCTGAGTACATGACGGCAGGACATCCTCGGCGACCTATAAAGCGAGAAAAGGCCGCCAAAAAAGCTTGGGTTGTTAGGTCGCTTACAGCCTCTAAATGTATGGCTTTAGTGGCGAAGCAGATGAAGAGGCAGACATAACCCTTTGTTATGAGGCAGGCTCGACCCGTGAAGTTGCGTATATCAAAGGGTCCAGCGTAATCAACACCTGTAACTGTAAAAGGTCTTGATATTGTTGTGCGCTCAGGTGGCAGGGACGCCATGATCTGACTTTGAGTATGTTTTTTGAAAAGGACACATGTCTTGCAATTATTTATGACGGTTTTAACTAAGGGCTTTAGTCGAAATATCCAAAATTCTGTTCTTATGACTCGGGTCATGAGCTGATTTCCTCCATGCAAGGTAATTTTATGCACAAATTCTGTAATCATTCTGGCCAATTTTGATTCGTATGGCAACAGAATTGGACAGCGTTCATTATACGTTAATGCTGGGGACTGCGCTAAACGCCCATTGGCCATTATGATCCCATTGCGATCGAGAAATGGCGTAAGGGTTAAGAGTTTACTTCGAGGGGAAATTGGACGCTTGTGAAGTAAAGCAGTATATTCATCAGGAAATAAAGTTTTTTGTGTCCAAATTATGATGCGATTTTTTGCAGATTGTATTTCTTCTGGTGTTGGTTCTATGGATGAGATTGTACTCCTTGGTGTGAGTCTTCCGAAACGTAAAACATAGGCTATGACTCGATAGGCACGGGGTAGAGATGAAAATCGGCTTAACGGGTCTTCAGTGTTTGTGGCTGTTAGAATTTTGATTGTCTTGGCTTCTATATTTGTATCCTGAGGAATACGTGGCGATGGCCATTGCTGTTTTGGCAATTTTAACCACGAAGGTCCACTCCACCATAGGCTATGTGATTCTAACTCACTTGGTGAACAACCTCTGCTTGCTAGGTCAGCGGGATTCATTTTTGAGTCAACATGATGCCAGTTTTGAGTCCCGAGTTTTTGTATTATTTCCGACACTCGATTTCCAACAAACGTGTTCCAGGTACATGGCGGTTTCTTAAGCCACGATAATACTATTGTCGAGTCAGTCCAATAGTGGGTTACTACATTTTGAAATTCATAGGTTTTTAACAGACTTGATGCCAAATTAGCTAGCAATACAGCTCCACAAAGTTCTAAGCGTGGTAGCGATAAGCTTTTGAGGGGGGCTACTCGAGTCTTCGAAACCAAAAGAGTTGTGTGTATAGATGTTTCGTCATTTTGTATTCGAATGTATAATGCAGCAGCATAAGCTTTTTCTGAAGCGTCGCTGAAGCCATGTATTTCGATGTGACTTAAGGGTGTATATTTTATCCAACGGGGTATTTTTATAATTTTAATATTGGGAAAACTGCTTACGAATCTTTTCCATTTATGTTGAGAAATTGGTTTTAAAATGTCATCCCAGTTTGTCTTATCTAACCATATTTGCTGCATGATTACTTTAGCGTCTATTATTATTGGAGCTATCCATCCACATGGGTCAAACAATTTGGCAATTGTGGACAAAACTTCTCTCTTTGTATACGCCTCTTTAACTTTTATGTCTGGGGCTGTGAATGTAAAGGAGTCCGATGAAATGTTCCATTTTATACCTAGAGTCTTGGTCCCGTCATTTTCGGACAGATTTAACCAGTCGAGTGGTAGTAGAGTCTCACTAGGTAAATCCTGAATGACTTGTGGCTCATTAGAGTTCCATTTCATCAGATCGAAGCCTGCTGATTTTAAGACAGAAGTTAATTCTTTTCTAGATTTGATAGCTTCTTCTATAGTGTGACCTCCTGCTAAGACATCATCCACATACATATTTTGTTTAAGAATCGTGGACGCTAGGGGATGAGTCATTTGCACCTCTTCAGCTAATTGAAGAAGCGTCCTGATGGCTAAATATGGGGCGCAATTAACTCCAAATGTGACGGTGAGAAGCTCGTAATCTTCTATCGGGTCATTTTTGGATTTTCTGAATAAGATTCTTTGAAACTTTGTTTGAGTTGGGTCGATCAGTATTTGGCGATACATTTTTGTAATGTCGGCGTTGAATACAAAGCGGAAAAATCTCCATTTCGCTATCAGAAGAACAAGATCTTGCTGAAGAATGGGTCCTGGATATAAAATGTCATTAAGACTATTCTTATTTGACGTTGGGCTAGAGGCATTGAAAACCACTCTGAGTTTAGTGGTCAATCGGTCAGGTTTTATTATTGCGTGATGCGGCAGATAATAATTGGGGGCTTTGTTTATATCCGGGGGTGCGATTTTTCTCATGTGGCCTAACTCAAGATATTCCAAAATGACATTGTCATATAATTGCTTTATTTCGGGTTTCTGGCTGAGCATGCGTTCCATTCGTAGGTACTGAGCCATAGCAATATTGCGAGAAGAGCCTATTTCTTCTGTTTTTTTGAAGGGCAGGGTAACTATATACCTTCCCGAGTCGTTTCTACGTGTTGTTTTCTTGAAATTGTGTTCCACAATGGTGTCCTCGTCTGACTTCAAAATCTGTTTTGGGGTTTCCTCCACCTCCCAAAATCGTGTGAGGATTTGGTCAAGGGACGATGTATTTAATAAAGAAATTGTTGTTCTGGGTTGAGTAGTTTTTGGTGTTGGTCCCCCCACAATCCAGCCAAATACTGTTTTTTGTGCCAAAAGGGATCCTATAGACCGCATCGGTGTGTCCATGCAATAAATCGAGGGGCCTACGTCAAGGCCTATTAGCATGTCGATGGGTCTACTTTGATTGAAGTGAGGGTCTGCAAGTTGCAATTTTGCAGTCTCACTGAGCTTTTGCATGTCTAACGTTTGAGGTGGTAAATTAGAGGGAAGGGTCTTGAGAACTGGGGCCCAAACTTCTAACTTAAACGATGTGTCCACCCGTGAGCAAAGGTTAAGCAAACATGCTTTAGTTGAGGTTTCAGAAACTGTTTGACTCAAACCAGAAACGTGAACTATGTTTCTTTTAGTGGGTAATTTTAATCGGTTTTTTAGTTTGTCCGATACAAAGGTTGATTGTGATCCAGGGTCGATGATAGCTCTCGCCTGGTATCTTTGACCTCTAGTTTCTATTTCGACAATAGCAGTGAAAAGCAAGGTTTCTCGGTCGGTTCGATTTGTCGATGTTTGTATGTTTTCGCGCAGGGTCAGGGAAGTAAAGTTAGGTATACTTGATTTTGAAGTGGACTGTATGAATTGGGCTTGAGCTGCGGCACTTGTGCTTGGTTGCTCGTCAGCGTTATTTTGTGGCAAGTTTGTAGGCTGGGTCACCGTTGCCTTGTGCAACAAAGTGTTGTGTTTTTGTTTACACAGCCTACAACTGTATTTACTAGGGCACTCCCTGACACTATGATTGATCGACAGACAGTTGTAACATGAATTTGTGACTCTTACGATATGAATTCGATCACTTACATTTTTTTCTAAAAATGTGGGGCATGATCGTAGGGTGTGTGACTCGCTACAATGTTGGCACGTTATGGGGTATTATTAGCGCTTCTGACGGGTTTATTTTTGTTCGGATTGTGAATTTCAGATTTCGCAATATTCGTTTGAAATGAATTAATGTTCCGTCTATTTTGTTTGTTTTTCGCGACTTCTGACTTGGGCGGTATGGATTTGTCCTTTGATGATTTAATATTGCCTACTGATTCTAGGGTCTTAAATTTGTGGGTCAAAAACTTGTCGAATTCTTGCCATTTGGGTACTTCGGCACAATCTTCACGAGAATTTTCAAATTCTTGAACAAGGGCCCTGGGAAGTTTTTGAGAGCAAATGTAGATTAAAAAGGACTCCCATGTTTAAGTGTCAATTCCTAGTGTGCCTAATGTCTGCCTACAATCATTTATTGTCCTTTGTAATTTTTTTATTGAGGCTCCAGAGTCCATAGAGGCATGAGGCAGATCCAAAATAATTTTATATTGCTCATTAACCTGCATCCATTTATTTTCGTACCGGTCAACTAAATTTTTCCAAGCCATGATAAACCCATCGTTTGTTAAAGGGACATGCGAAATTGCGTCTCTGGCTTCTCCCCCTGTTTTTTGAGTCAGATAAAAAAGCCTTTCAACATTGCTAATTTTTGGATTCCTAACGTATATGGCTGTGAACAAGTCACGAAAACTGGGCCATAATTTATAATCCCCAAAAAAAGTGTCTGTGTCGCAAGGAGGGAGTCTTATTGATGAGACCTCTCTTTCTAACGGAATATTTGACTGGCGTTCAACTGGTTCTATGGCTGTGTCCGTAAGCGCATGGATTTCAGCATTGATGGACGACAAACAATTTTTATAGGCTGTTAGGGCTCTTTGGTATCGCTCCCGTAATTTATTTTTGTCAACTGGTTTATCACCATCCTGATCTACGTCCCTACATTCTTCATATGACCTTTTTACCTGGGTCCATATGGAGTCTAATTCTACTCGAATTATTTCTAACGCGTGTACATTATCTTCAGCGCTCGCTTCTGCTTGAATCTTTTCGAAGTCGACTAAATCGTTTGTGCAATTGACGAATTTTTTCAGGGACATGTTTGTAGATTGAAAAAGTGTCAGAATAATAATAAATTGAGTCAACAAAATTGCCTGCTAGCGATAAAACAAATTGTGTCTTAAAAATTTCGAGTCAAATGTTGTATTATTTCCCCCGGTTTATTTTTCAAAAATAGACGTAATGGTAACTCGGTTTTTATTTATTTAGATAGTGACGTCACGGTTATTTTCTCTTAAAAATTGCAGCGGCAAAAATTAAAGAGTAACACAACAAGCAAGAATATTTACTTCTTGTTGTATTGTATACTTTGACTTACTTGTTGTGTTGTTGTTGTTGTAGTTGCAGTTTGTTTCTTTGCTGTCCCTGCTCCAACTTATCTGCTGCTGAGCTTTGATCTGCCGGTGGTGGTTTACCGTTAGTAATTTTAATTTTTGTAATTTTTGTTGACTGTTCTTTTTTTTCAAATTTCAGGGTCACTTTTTTTTACCACTTTTTTTTTTTTCAAAAATATTTGTTCTTTTAAATTGTTGTTGTTTAGAGTCACAAAATTTTTTTTTAAAAATTTTTAAATACCTACACACAATGTTTTTGTTGTTTTAAAATTTAGAGTCACAAACACAATTTTTTGTAAAATAAAATTTACACACACGGTAGGTAATTGTCGTTTTATTTTTTGTAAAAATTATCCGGTTCGTTTGGACCAAATGTTGAGGGATGAACTTTAAATTCTTTTTGCACCTCAAATTTTACACGGTTCACTTATATTTTATTTTTAAATAAAACACTTTATTTTTATTTTAGTTTTTGTATTTTTATTTATTTTTTGTTTATTTTCAAAAATGTGTATTTGTTAGTTTTTATTTGTTACAAATTATGGTTTATATTTGAAAGCTACGATTTGATCACTGATTTTTCTTTTTACAATGTTTGCGCGACAACAATCGAAACTAGAGTAGTTTTAAATTGTTTTTCAATATACAAAAAGGGTCACATATTATAAAAGAATTTTTGTACTAAATATAACGGGATATACTGAGTGCAAATGTAACAACAATTTAACTTTATAATGTTTACATATGAATATGCAGATTAAAGAAAATAAAATATAACAAGTTGTTGGTAGGCAGGGTCGTCGCTGTTGGTAGGGGTCATCTCTAAACAGTAACAAAGGTAATAATAATAATAATAATAATAATAATAATAATAATAATAATAATAATAATACTAATAATAATAATAGTAACAATATTAAAAATGATAATAAAAATATAATTATAAAATCATGTATTAAACATAACGATTAGTAAAAAAAAAAATCAATTACAATAAGACTTCTTGGTAGACGAAATAAAAAGAAAGATAATATAAAGAGAAGGATGAAGTTATAGGCTAGCAATTTTGTGAAACATAATCCATAAGAGTTTTCTTGAATTTCTGTCTTTCAACAATTAGTTTTATATTTGAGGGCAACGAGTTCCAAAGCTTTATGGAGTTGATGAAGAAAAATCTGCTTGTGTTTAGATAGTTATATCGTGGTGGTATTAAGGTCACACCCCTGGTCGACCTGCCGAATGAAATTTTGTCGAACAGGTATGTCGGTGATCGATCATTATGATTTTCGCTACATTGTGAAAACTTAAAGAGAGTTCAGATAACACTAAATCCAATGCAATAACGCAGGAAACCACCGACGTCAGCAGAAATTTCTTGCATGTGCTGCTAAAAATAGTGTTACATTAACAGATGGTATCCCATATCCTTACTTGCATTTATGTCTATATTAGTATTTAAAATGAAAAGTAAGTAGTGAATGTATATCTAGTTAAAATCAATTATAGATTTAAAATTATACAATAAAAAGTTTACGACAAACATGACAAGAAATAAAACCAATTTTGGTATCCTATGCAAAAAAGCTTAAACTTTTTCACAGTGTTCACTGTGTTTCTTTTTGCAATATTTGGCTCTGCACTGTATATTTTTAGCTATACCTATTTGCTTATTTAGGTTATGTAAAAATTCTGACTTATGCAGGTTTTCGCCATAATGTGTTTCTAAAAAGAATACAAAAAAGTATTTTTTAATATTGCAGTCGAAATAATTATTATAAACCTTTGAGTTCTTTTAATTCCAAATCAAAATAAATACTCACACTTATTCAACTTAACAAATTAATTTGAATAACTCGAGACAATCTAATCTCCTATAATCGTATGTCTGATTGTCTGTAAAATCGCAAAATACTTTGGTGTGTTTTTATTCCGTCTGTACATTACAAGAATTCTGTCTACGGATTTTCTCCACGAACTAAATTCCCAGGACGTACCGGAAAACTCCCTTAGGCTCTTAACGACATCGGGTACTCGCTCCGACGAGTCGATATCCCTACTAAAATCATCCTCAGTTCTTGGATTCAAAATAGAAGAAACTGTTTCCGCTATCAAACTAGCAAGTTCCTTTTTTTGATTGTTAGTGAATATGGATGGAGTGTTAGCAGTGGATGTACTGATATTTAGCCTTGACAAACTTGAAAACTTTTTTGAAACCGCACTTCTTTAGGGCTCTTGGTTTTTTTCCGCGGGTTTAACGTTGACTACAAACTGTGCTACTTAAGGACTTTTTGCGCGTTAGATTCCGTTATTCCTTTTTTAAAACATTTATTTCTGTTTTAATGGATACCCGATTCTATTCGTTCGGGCGCCAGTTAGGTTTGTCCTTAATTAAGCACATAAAAAACTAATTTTTTATTTTGTTGTTTATTTGCTTTGTTTAACACATCATCTAGTTCTGTAATAAACTCATTTATTTTGTTTGATGGAGGACGGTAAATTGCAAGGAGTGAAATATTTTCATTTGCTTGTATATTAATATGTATTAATTCAACTGATCTTGCATTAACTGATATGTTTGTGTATGCTATGCTCTCCTTGATTTAAACTGCTACACCTCCTCCCCCTCTATCAGCTCTATTTACAAATGTTGAGTTGTAGCCATTTATACCGCAAAAGGATGTTTCATTGCCTTCTATATTTGTTTCAACAAGAACAATTATTTTAATTAAATGTATTACACCATGTATTGTAGCCATAAAGGAGTTAAATTTTTTCGAAGAGAACGAATATTTAAAAATAGTATGGAAATGAGGTCAGGATTAATCGACTAACAGTGTCAACTGTTTCAAAATGAATATTATTGATGTTAAGATAAAAATAAAAAGTGATTGTTTACATAATAAGATTAATATCACATGAATTTAAGAATAAGATAGTATTCGAGGTTTCACTTTTTTTAGCTAACACCTGTCCATTTTTGTACCACGCAAAATTCCATCCTAATTCCTTAGCTTTTGTCTTTGCTAACCTCAAGAGTTCCCGATTATGTGCTGATAGTTCATCATTTATTAATACACTATTCTCATTGCTGACTTTATAGTTTGTGTGTTAGTTGCAGTATCTGCCTTAAATATTTCTCCTTTTACCCTATGACGAATGACTTTTGACATACCTTTTTTTTCTTTGGTGAGCAAACCTCAATTATAATTTAATTCTGTTTATTTATTTTATATGCATTGCTAATATCAGTGTCTAGAATCTCAGCATTAACAGTAAAGCGATCGTTTTAATTACTTCGACTGGTGTTAGTTGTTGGTTTTTTACGTTTATGATCTCTACGTTCTTGCTGATAATGTTTTGCTCTAAAGCATTAATTTTGTTCTCAATATGTTGTAGGCGAACATCCATCTATTTATTTTGTTCTTTTCTTCACGCAACGCATTTTGTGTTGCATTCAGGCTACTCGTTAATTGTTGTATAGCGGTCTTTATATCACTCATGTCCTTTGTAACAGTTGTTTTAAAATAACTAAAATCAGACTTAAGTTCTTGAACATTAGAGTTGACATTATCCAAAAAAGGGACTGTCAATTATTGTATCTTCATTATCCACATTACCCTTATTTATTTGTTGTTTATTTTGTTGTTGATCTTGTTTTTTTTCTTCGTAAGCCACCGCCTGATATAAATTATTTGGCGATTTACTACGGGCTCTACATACCATGCATTTCCATGCTGCTATTTTTCAGTATTCATGCTAACATATGTATGTATGTATGTCGTCTTAGAAACTGTAGCGCAAGGAGATTAACGATTCTTCCGACCACAGCGACGGCAATTCACATAGTCTCCAGTAGCAGAGATTTATTACATGTGTTACAGAGAGCACTCTTTTTTAATTTATTTTTTGGTTGATTAGAAGCTTTTTGATTAAAGTTTTTTTTTTTAAATAAATAGTATGCACATATGTTTATTGACTTGAAATATTATTTTGATTTTTTGAGCTTTTAGTTTAAACTTTTTTTTTTTTATGAAGGAAATAATATAGTTTAAATAAAGTTTTTTCTTTTTTGGCATGTCTTAAACGTGTTTTAAACGTATTGTGTTTAAGCGATAGCAAAATATACGTCTACTCACAACGAAAGCTCACTCACACAGTGAGAAATATTGTACCATCCGGTATAAGTTCAATTATCAACTGTTTGGTTACTTGGTATTCGCTGGTTGCATTTGCCCCTTAGGTATAAATTATGAATCCGCGCAGAATAAAAACAATACGTTCTTGTGTCGAGTCTGCGACCGAACTCACTTTATTTATTTACTTTTCTTACTTGCTACCTTGGTTAATTTAAATATTTTTACGATTTTCTTAAGTCTAGTATTTTTCGGTTTTCTTATGACTATCTTATTCTTTATTCTTATTACAATTTTTGCACGTGTTACATTGTCATGGGAAGCAAAAAGGTGAATTCTGAGAATGCTGTTTCTACTTCAATGCAAATGCAATAGGTGTTTTCGTGGGAGCTGTGATGCTGTGGTAAATATCTGAGATTAATTCTTGAGAAATTATGATAATCTTAGCAAGTGTTCTCATGGGAACTTGCTGAATCGTTAGCTGTTAACTTATTCTTAGAATACAATGATTTGAATTTATATTCCATATTTTTCCATGTGAGATACGAGTAGGTTAGTGAAACTGACTAAATATGTTTTTAATAATTAATTATGTAAATAATCAGGCTCGAGGTCTGCGTTTAAAATATTTTATTTATTTATTTTATTCAGTATTTCACCTACCATCGGTAAGCATCATCAGGAAATCTATAGTACGCCAATAGTTCGCTCAACAATATTTCGAGCTGATGCATGAGCCATATTAAAATTATTCTTGGGAGTTATGGCACGGATCCCTGTATGGTGTCAACAAAAAGGGTTCGATGCCATATCCGCAATCTCCCAGAAGCTTCGATGTTCGATCGCCCGACTCATACATCCTAATATGTTGCCTGGCGCTACTTACGTTCCACACAAATGCGTCATGGCTACAGCCGGGTTGCCGCGCATCAACCGCTAGAATTTTCATTTGACCATCACAAATCTAAGTATTAATAAGAATGTATGTTTTATTTAAAAATATGATATAAAAATTCATTTTTACTTACTATCATCGCATTTATACTATAATACCCCTTGCGATCAAAGTATAAGTGCTCGTCAATTCTGGGCTTTATAATTTTTACGTGTGTCCTGTCAATGCAAGCCATTATAGACGGAATTTTATATTTGCTGTAGAAATATTCTCTCGACGTGCTGTTTTCAGCGCTGTCCATTTCCAGCTGGATCCACTGAGGACAAATGAATCGCTCCATAACATTGATAACATCACCTAAAATTGTTGATATAGTGCTTCTACCTAGGCTTATACTTAAATTGGTTCCGACTGGTCTCTGATAAGATCCTTCTGATAAAAATCGCAAAGAAGCAGCCAGTTGTAAAACCGGAAGAATATTACAACGCGAAAAGTGTCCTTCAATACTGTCAAGCACCATACGAAAAGATTCCTTATTTAACCGATAATTAGCTTTTAATCTTCAAAGCAGTTTTAAATATAAGCGCACAGTAAAAAAATGTACTTACGATGTCTCCGGCAGTTCAAGTGGATTGCTGTAATCTCTAAGAATTCGTTTGGTCACCTTTTCTGAGCATTCATCTTCCAATAACAAAAATGCTACAACTGCTGATCTCATTTTATTTTATTTATCAGCACTTATCACCTTTTAATTATTTGATATCAATTATTTTCACAAAAAATACTTTTACTGATATTTTAATGAAAAGACTACATTTTGTAAATTTTCTGCAAAAAAAGTAAAATAAAAAATAATAAAAATGTAAACAACAGCTGTTTCGATATTGGTTTAATTTACATTCGAAATTAACAAAACCAACTTGGTTTCGTGACACGAAATGAAACCAATATTGGTTTTCAAAACCGACAATAAGCAAAACCAATATTGGCTTCTATGACAACCCTGAATAATACAAATTAATTTATTTTATCACTGTAACAATACTAGCATAACACGACAAAAACTTACAAAACAATAAACACTTTAACGTTTAACATTTAATATTGCACTAACTGATCTAATTATTTTTATTTATTATGTACGTATAACTCTTGGGCAAATTTTCTATATCCGTTCGGTAGGTTATTCTCTTTTCTTGTTCGACTTTGTTTATGTGTAACATTTCCAATGTTAATTTTCGGTTATATATTTCCGCTCGTTGTAATATTTGTACGTTGTCAAAATATAGTGTATGTCCTCTCATTGCACAGTGGGCCGCAAGTTCTGTTTTTTGTGTTGATGAATTATCCCTACATCTAATATCGGATCTGTGTCCTGCTAATCTAATTATAAGCTTGTTTTTTGTGGTCCCAACATATACTTGATTGCATATGTTAGTGTTGTCCCCCAAGCATTTTATTTTGTAAATAAGATTGGATTTATCCATGTCGTCAATCTTACTTTTTGTATTTGAAAAAAGTTTTCCGATAGTGTTATTTGTCTTTGGAGCTATTTTCTATTTTGTAACTCATTTTCATATGGGAGTGTTTCGATTTGCGAGAGTATGTTTGCGTTATCTTCTTTATTCCATATTTGTGAATGTACCATAGCTTTTTTCGTTAACTGGCCAGCCATTACAATTTGGGCTATTTCATCATTTATTAAGCCAAGTTGGAAGACGGTTAGGGCGTGCCTGATGGTGTCGTCTGTGTGCGCTTCTGTGATTATTCTATTGTAGTCACCTACTAAATTATTGGTTCTGCTTATTTAATATTTGTTGATGGTGTATTGCTTATTGTTGTTATTTTTAATGGTATCTGTCTGGTTGATAATCTTGTACCAATCAGTAGCATCAGGGTTACCTTAGGGGTATCTACTTCCAGGCGGACCCAATCCAGTTTATAGACCACTTGCTTTTGGTGATATAAAGTTGGCCAAATAAATTCTCTATTTTGGCGAGTTGATGATCTATTTGTAGGCTCAATTTTGCTGCGTTTTTTTGTTCTATAGTGCATCGTGGTTTTGATGTCTGCAACAGCTTGTTCTTGTTTTGTAGATCCCATTGCAAATTTTTCCGACACCTTACTTTATTGTAACTAGTGGATTGTTGTACTCATAGACGTCTACAGTTGCCATTGTTTAATGTGTTGATAGTAGTATTGTAATGATGAATTGCATCGCTCGATTGGATAGTCCATAGGTTTCCCTTTTACGGGTTGTATCACGCTTGAGTTCTTGGTGAGTTGAGTTGGATGATTTTTCGGGTGCTTCAAAATGAATCCTTTAATCACTAAATTTTGTGTTGAATTATTTGAATATTCGCTGTCTTTAATCTTTGATTTATTTTTCTTAAGCAAAATTTTTCATACAGCATTATTCTGTTTGTCTTATTTTCTTTTTTGTTTTTTGCACAACACTATTCTATTACAGTCTTTGCGGACTTTACACAATTAAACCCAAGTTTTGCTTTTTTTCTTTTTAAGTATTTTCTTCATGCAGCACTATTTTATTAGTCTTTGCGGACTCTGTACAGTGAAAACTAAGTTTTTTTTAAAGTATTTTCGTACAGGACTTTAAACTTAAACCTATCGGACACCAGTTGTGGTTCTCTTGTACCAGAGAGCCAAATAATGTAATAAACAGGGAACCAGGCGATACATTCTTTGTCACAACATCAACTGTCCCTTTGTTTTATTGTTTCTGTTTTTTTTTACTCTTTTGCGTACTTATTTCAATCTAATTTAAATATTTGCTTATTATAGTTTATTTTAATAAAATTTGTGTTATTGCGGAAATTTGTTTTACTTTACAATTCTTGTATTATCAGATTTTTCATAATTAGGTTATGTGTGTTATGTTTGTTGTTGTAGTGCTTTTGGTATCATTAGTAGTATTCACAGAATGTACTTCCTTGTATGCTGCTTCTACATACGCTCGGATGCATCTGTGTAGTTAAAAGCATTCTGGTGCCTTTCCACTGAAAATGTGTCTTTTAATTTCATTGAAGTCTGTGAAAATTGTAATACATCTTGTATGCAGGGATTCAGGCAATGATTGTTTCAGTCTAATTTTAATTATCACAATTCTTGCCGAAATGTTTTGGCTGTTAATATGATAGGGGAGATAATCCCTAAGGAATTCACCAGTTTTGCAAGATCTGAAGTAACTGTTTGCTTAATGATTTTTTGTGTTGTCAATGTCAACTATAATTACAAGTTTATCATATTTTGGAGGCCTTATAAATCCCTGTGTTTCTATGGAGTCAACCTTTGTACTTTCGAAGTCCAGATTTACCTCCAAATTTTCTTGTGAGATATTGTGGAGCAATTGCGGGTGATTGGCACACCATTTGCACAATGAAAATATAATTTTCTTCCTGGAGCTGCTCTTGTATGTTTTGCAGTCTTGTATGTTTTGCAGCTATCGGAGTCGCCCAATCGGTCTTTAGGAGAAATCAAATTTAAATAAAAATGTTTGTTTAGGAATATATGTAAAAACAACAATAAAAAAATGAATTTTAAAAAACAGGCCTTAATTCTATAAAAATAAAAGTACATATATGTAAGTGTTTAAATATTGGTAAAAATACTAAAAATCGTTTACATACCGAGCAAAAATTTTAGCTTATATGTAAGCAGTTTTGTAAGGGAGAGAAGCTGTTTCCTCCATACATTCCTGCTCCAGAAGGCATGATTTTTATATGACGAATTCCCACCTGGAAGCATAACCTTTAAAAAAAAACCCCGTTGTCACTCGAAACATTCAGGTGAGAGTAACTATCTGTAAGAGCTCCTTTCATGGCTCTATAAAATATCAACTTTCATTGCTTACAAAAACCTCATGTTTTTTGATGAAATTGAGAACTCATACCTGATGTAAAGCTATTATGCACTGTGTTGCTTACATGATACCGTTTCTGTGAAATAATAACTTCCGTTTGATATTTTTGGTTAATTTTTTTTATTCAAATTAAGCCAAATGCATTCAATGTTAAAAAATAATATAAAATGAACAGTTCAGATTTTGTTTAAATAAAATTAAAAATTTCTAAAACAAAATTGTTCGTGAGGTTTAAGGATTTTATTTTGCTATACTATCTTTTTATTGTTGCTACCTGTGGGCTAGACTTCTTACCTAGCATCTGACGAATGCAAAGTAATAAAAGAACACTGTTAGTCTTTATTTTAAAATTTCAGAAAAACAGCATCTTGCTTCGTTGGTGGTTGAATGACTACTTAAAATTAACTGCCAATTTCACTATGTCGAAAGAACGATTTCTTTCGCACAAATACATTTGAAACAAAAACCAATTTCTGAGAATTTGTTTTTGCTTTACAAGAGTACGCATGACAAGAGTACCCCCTCCACACACCAGATATGATCCAGCCAAAGGTAGATGCTTGTGTTATCGGTACGTTGAGGTCCGGCTGGTCAACATCAGCTTTCAACATTCTTTGGGCAACGTCTCTGCCCAAGATTCCGTCAATCTGACGCCAGGTGGCAAAAATGGATGAGCCAAGGGGTCCGGCACCTCAAACTCCAGCCGTTCTCGCAAGGAGAAGTCCATTAGGAACAAATCCTGCTTGGGACGAGGAAATCTTGGCTCCATTATGAACCGAGCGAACACTTCTCCACCATTTCTTATTGGCTTGAATTCTGTTAGTTCTTTGGCCACATGCCACAAGAGATACGAGCTCTGTTCTCTTCGGTCAAGCATAAACGAGGTAGACATCTTCTGACCTCCGATATTTAGGAATACCTTCACGATAAGAGCGACCGGCCAAGGCGTCGTTATCGACGCTTGTACCACCACCGTTTGTTGAGCTGGGGCCAATGAGGCTTCCTTAGCCCGGCGGGTTGCTTGTGGTAGGGTCTGGGTACCCTGGCTGATGAGAACCCTTTTTGGCCACCTCACCGTCTCCGTTGTTGAATCTACGAGCTCTTTTCTTGAAGTATCTTGGCCATGGCTGCCAGCTGAGTATCCTCTAGTGAATGGATCGTGGCTTTCGGTGTTACCACTGGGTTTGTGCGTGGTTGTAACAGGATCACTAATTTTTAAATAGAAATAATTTTCAATTAACAAATAATTTTTATATGATTTAACAATTAGTTAATTGGCTGTCTCTTATAGAGACTTGTTAAGACCAACATTTTTAATTTTTATTTCTTTCAAACGAAACTCCGATTCAGCAAAAAAAAATTTTTTAAAACAAAAAAACCTCATTTTGCTGAGTGTTCCTCATTTTTCACAAAACGTAGTTTAGTGAACCTTTAGGTAACAGCAAAAAGAGGTAATCTGATCCGTGTGAAATTTTTTCGCAACCACACACTTAATGCTTAATAAAGCAATCAGCAAAATGAAATTTAAAAGGTTTACCTGAAGTCAGCACAATTTTTGGCAAAAAAGAAAAAAGAACTTAATTCAAATTAAATGCCTACGTGGACGCTTTTGCTTAATCCGTTGCCTGCCGACGGGCTTAACTTATACAGTGTTTAAAAATACCTAGTGCGACTGAGTTTTCTAATTTTCTATTTTTGTTGAGTAATTTAGTAGATTATTTGGTAGGTTGTGGTGGGAGTTTGCTTCCCAAATTGTTTGTAGGTAGCAAAAAGAGTTACAACTGGGCGTAAAATTGTACCTTTCTTTGTGATTACTTCAGCAACTCGTACCTTGCTGTCCCGATCATACATGACGCTGTTAACGCGACCAAGAAGCCACTAGGTAGGTGGAAGTAAGTATTCTTTGACTATAACAATGTCGTTTGGTTTTAAGTTGTCGCGCTCTTTCTGCCACTTAAAACAGCGTCGAAGCTCGGTTATATATTCAGACTTCTAACGGCGAGCAAAAACGTGTTGTAGCGCCTTTAACATTTCCCAGCGTTTGAGGAATGGCACGTCTTCGAGCGGCGGTTCAGCAAGTGCTTCTGGTAGTGCTGTAATTGGAGCACCTCGAAGTAAATGTCCTGGGGTCAGTGGTAGAACCTCATTCGGAGTTTCTGTAAGGGGCGATAGAGATCGCGAATTCAAAACGTTACGAACTAGAAGCGTACTGAATTCTTCGAAGGTGAAGGATAGATTGTTGGTAACTTTCTTCAGGTGAGCCTTCATGCTCTTTACTGCGGCTTCCCAGAGGTCACCCATATGAGGTGCATATGGCGGTATAAAAGTCTAGGTAAAGCCCAATCTAGAGTACTTTTCGATTAGAGTTTTTCAGTAGATTTTAAAAACTCGTGGTGGTGTTCTCTATTTTTTGTATACCATTTTTTACAATCTGTATTAATTGATCAATAGCTAAGTCAAAATAGGCGTTTACTTGTATTTGATTAATAATTGACTCGTTCGTTGGTAAAAGGTGATTATGAATGTACTGTCTGTCGTAGTCTTGGGATTAACCGTTCGTTTAGGTGACCGGTCATTATCGTTCAATTTGAAACAGTGAACGAGTTCGTTCATTTCGTTCAATCGTTCATTACAGGTCACTTTGTCTTTTGGGTCAGTTTGTCTTTTGAATCATTTGTCGCTTTCGTTCAGTGGTTCACTTGTCTTGTCCGCTTTACTAAACAATCGATTGAATGTGTTAAAAGAAACGACATGTGAGATTACACTCGAAACCTTATGTAGGTAAATTCAAAAGAATAGGTTTTAAGTTTAGAAAACTGAAAATGTAATTAGAAAACGGATAATTTTAAATAAAGGAATTGTAATGTAATTTTTTAATGTTAATTTAATAACGCAGATATTAATTAAAAATGAATTAACTTTTCTCTTTATTTGAAATTAAAAAAAAATACAAACTACAAAAAATATATTCAAAGGCTTTTCAGTTAATTTTAACTTAATTTAAATTTCGTACTAAGACAGCTAAAGCAGTGTTTTTACCTGTCATTATGACCTATCAAATGAGCCAAATATGTTTTTCTTTTTATTTATTTTTATTTATGTACGCATGTATTTCAGTTTTATTTTATGCATAAAAAATAACTGAACATATTAACAGAAATAAAAATCATTAAGGGTTTTCATGATATCACTAAAACTCTCGCAATCTGTGCAAACTGTGCATTTTTACGCCCTCTCAAATGAACTGCCAAAAATTGTAAGAGAATTCGTTTACACAAACTTCGTAAATTTGCTCAACAATTTTGACTCGTAAACTTGCGCTGTATATTTGTGCAAGTTAATAATAAGGCCAGTACTATGTACGGGTTTCGCGATTCACTATGGAATGATTTTATTTCTTCTTCCAAACTTAAAGTTAACTTAAAATTGAATTGCAAAAATGCTTACAAAGCTTTTTGTTAAAATTAATAAATTTTAGTGTCTTGGCCAATCAGCATTTTCAGCACATTGCACCCAATGCAATATGATCTGAATGTTGCAATTTTCACAACATAAAATTTATAGCAAATTATCCAATCACAAACTTAAAGTTAACTTGAAATTAAATTACAAAAATGCTTACAAAGCTTTTGTTGAAATTAATAAATTTTAGTGTAAGGGGATTCACTTATAAGTATGTTAGTACCTAAATACATTAAGGGTATTCCTTAAATATTGCGTTGTTAACTCCTCCCCCTTTTAAATGTCGACACGTCCCTGTTTCGACTTTATTTCCTTTATAATATCTTCCACATTTACCATTGTCTGCCGTCTGCACCTCATCTGAAGATGGTAGGTTACCCATGTAGCGAAAGGTACCAATATAATTAATGATGCTAGAGCGATTTTGTGGGCGAATATCTCATTTTTAAGTCTTTCTATATATCCTGTGTTTTCGAGATTCAATTTGTGGATATATGGAATTGTTATTAATTGTTCATGGCCGATCTTTTTTTAAATTCAGAGTTTTTGGTGGATGCGGTATCAAATTTCTCATTGGTTCTGGGGTTTTTTGGTACAGCGTAACGTTTATGGTTACATTGTTGGTGAATACGACTGCCAGGGTTCCATTTACTTTAATTGTATCTTCCTCGAATATATTGGTTTCATAAACGTTATTTAAGAGTATAAGTCCATTTGTGACCCATTGTATCGGCGGTACGTTTTCCGCTGACTGTGTGGAGCAGGATGCTGAATTAATGTTCAAGAGCTGTGAAAGGCAATTATCAGTGGTTTCACGGCAAATTTTTGATGTTCCGTAATTTGTGCAACTTGTTATTGGGAGGGTGTAATCAGGGCACTTCGAAGCTTGATTTATTTCTAATCTTATAATCGAGTTGTTATGAATTACAGGAAATACTTTTAGATACTCACAAAAATTTGTAAAGATAGGATATTTAATTACATAGTAAATTAATGAATTATTTTGAATGACAGAAACATTACTGACTCTTAGTCTATCATTTATACTTATGGGTACGGCTCTTGATTCAAACTTCTTTTCGAGATAAACATTATCGAGAATAGCTGGATGGATTATATTTTCTTTTGCCAAAATTATTGAGAGTGCAAGGTTACCAAGAAACGAAATTATTTCTCCATTTCGCATAGCCAGCAATTAAAACATAACCAAGTCATCCTCCTTAATCGCGTTACTACCCCCATAATTCTGCATAGTATTAACCCTCTCGGTCAATTCATTTATTCAGTCTTGCATAGCCGAGTTCACTACCGCTTGTCTGTCGTTGTTTTGTATCAGTAGATCCTCACGAGTTGTGAGCAGTTCCATGTCATTATGGTCCGGGGTTCCGGCGATAAACTTCAATGCGGATCCTAAAAAGTCGAGTGATCTTGCGATCGTGTAACATGTCCAACAGTCTTTGTATTTCTCTTATCTGTTCGCGTATCATTCCAGTGGCTCTTGCATCGGACAGTTGGTCAATGATGCCCTCACTTTCCCTCATAGCAAGTTCGTACTCGGTTAAGTTTGTTTGGTGTATTAGGTATTCATTGGTATTTATAAGTCGCGACTTGGCCGTCGGTTACCGCCATAAAATATGTGTCCGAGTAGTCGATAATATTTGATATCGCGTACGGTATCAGTGTAAGTAGCAATCTAAATTAAGGGATAAAAAAAAAACAAAAAAAAAAAAAACAAAGGATTGAGAAATTGAAAAAAACGGAGGGATGGGATAAATACGTAGATGACTATCTCAAGTTGCTTTTATGAACTTTCCTTCCATCTATAAGCACTGTGGTCCCTAAGTCCTGTTGAATAATGCCCTGTACAAAAAATTTATCGAATTTGTTACCGAGTCATCTGTTCCTTTTCACGAAAACAATTTCACCGGGTTGGTATTTCCTTGTCGTTGCATCTTTATTATGTCTTGTGTTGTGCTGCAGCCAGGCGTTCTTTAACCTCTGCCATGGCGGTCTCTGTAAATTCATTTAAAATATCCAATGGTTTTTTTTCCCGCCACAGAGTGCACAGTGTTGTTATATTAAATGGTAGATAGTAATATCAACTCAGTGGTCTCATATATATTTTGCTGTGCTTTTATGCACCGCGCTATCTCCAATAACGTGGAATGGAACCTTTCCACCTGTCCATTACTCTTACTATGCATAGGAGGGATAAAGAATTGTTCGGTTTTAAAGTGATCTCGGATCCGATTCTCGTTATCCGATCTTCCACAACAACTTAGCTTTTCATTCAATTATATCTCAGTAGTACTAAAGACTCAATTGTTTCTAAGGTAAACGAACTTAACTCTGATTTAGAAAAAATCTTTATCTGGGCTTCTGCTAATGGTTTAAAAATTAACCCAAATAAGTCAAATTTTCTTATAATTTGTAAAAATAGCATTAGACCGGAAGGTGAAATTGATATTTCTATTGGTGGCGCGAGAATCAAGCAGGTAAACACGGCAAGAAATTTAGGTGTGACGTTTAACTGGACCCTAACTTGGTCGGACCATATAAGTCAGGCCTGTGGTAGGGTATATAGTAAGCTGCGCAGTTTATGGGCCACTCAATATTTTACTCCCCTTAGTATAAGGACGCTGTTGGCTAAAACATATCTACTTCCCACATTGTCATATGGGTCCGAAATTTTTTCAGGCTGCTCTTCATGTGATATGCGCAAACTAAACACAACATACAATAATATCGTCCGCTATGTTTACGGTTTAAAAAAATTTGACAGGGTCACACCTTTTTCAAGACGTTTTATGCAATTGCCTTTTAATAAGTTTTTGAAAATGAAATGCTTAATTTTCCTTCATAATATTATTGTAAAAAAAGAACCGGAATACTTATATGATCGCCTGAAATTTGCAAGATCCCAAAGAGGCCGATACATTATTCAATTACGACATCGAAATCATGCGTCAGAATGCCAATTCTTTATCATGAGTATACGTCTCTGGAATCAACTCCCTAATTATCTTCAAAGCACCGACAACGCAATAAAATTTAGGAAATTACTTAACGATTATTTAAATGACTAAAAATTTGTATATGTATTATTATATTTTTTCGTTTATATTTTTATTTCTTTTTTATATTTTTATTTCTCTTTTTATATTTTTTATTTCTTTTTTTTCTTTTTTTTATATTTTTCATTTATTTTTCTTTTACAAATCTGTTAATATTACAACTTCATTCACCTTGTGATTAGTTATGTCAATTTAATTTATATAATTTGTTAATTAATTTAATTTTGTTAATCAATATTGTCCACTATTGCATTTTTCATTTTAAATAATTTTGACTTTTCTGATTCTAATACTGTAATTAATAAGATATATGTCTTGTTGTATTAGAAAATCAATCATAATAAATAAAATAAATAAAAAAAAAAAAAAAAAAAAAAAAAAAAAAAAAAAAAAAAATGCAGTCTTCGGCCTGTCTCTTTCTGCGAGTTTAATCTGATGAAACCCGGATTTTAAATCGAGTGTGGAGAAGTATTCCGACTTTCCTAAGTTTGCCAGGATGACGGATATATCCGGCATTGGGTATCTATCTTCTATGGTTTGCTCGTTTAATTTCCTGAAATCGATGACCAGTCTATGATTCTGCTGACCCTTCTCATCCGTTCCTTTCTTCTCCACCACATGTATTGGTGAGTTATAGGGAGATGCCATCCCTGAGAAGTGATTCGATTTCTCCGTTAACAAAATTTGCCATTGAGACCGGGTATGGGTATGATCTCGTGTAGATAGCGTCGTCGGATAGCGTTCTAATTTTTGCTTCCACTGTTGTATTGTATGGCAGCGCTCTATTTGGGTCGGCAAACGCCTTTTTATTTGACATAAGAACTTCGTCAAACTGATCGCGTATAGTTGAAGGTATCTCTTCTCTGTCCATGGATATGAAATTCACCTGCTCAATCTTCTTACTAGGGTTAATGTCGTCTCTTTTATATTTCAATGCATTATTCCGTACGTCTATTATTGCATTAATTTCCCTCAAAAATTCGCATCCTTTAATGCCGTTGAAGGTTTTCAGGGATGGGAGTATGTAGAACGTGGTTGCGTATCCAAAAATGGCAATACCGCATTTTCTCCTTATTGGGTTGGATCCATTTACGGAGTTGACATTAAATGGATGGTCCAGCTGCGAAACCCCTACTAGAAAATCAAGGTCCTGAATGAAATTGCGTGTTGTTCCGGTATCTATAAGTAGTTTTAACTCCTTACCTCCAATTGTCTTTTTGATAAAGGGTAAGGAGGGTTTTATTCTAAAAAATTTAGCTCTTCGATGGTCACATCGTCCGCTTTGGTTGCTGATGAAAGTTCTGACTTAAATACTCTATATAGTTTACTTTGTGCGTTTTTGCTTCTGGAGCCATTTTTTCAGAATCCTCGTATTTTCGTTTATTAATTGTTGATTGATATGGTCGGTTTTTATCGTATGCCGTGGTGCGTCTAAAGACGGATGATCCTGGGTCTACCTCCATTGGTGAAGCTTGTTCCATTTTAGCACTCTTGTTCACATCCTGTTTCGCGCTTGAGTGACGTGATCTGTAAGCAGGGTGGGAGGCGGATGGATAGCCTCAATCTTTTCGCTGCGCTCTATTAGTTTTTAAGAGATCACCTGTGGCGTATATTTAAGCAAATTCCTGGCGGCGTTGGTTTACCTCCAGATCCTGTGCAGTTGCCAAAGCTGTTGGAAAGTCGCTTGGTTTTGCTGAAAACATGATATCGCTCAGTGGATGACGTAGGCCTGAAATGAAAACACGAAGCGCGTTATCTCTTGCACGCTCGTTCAGGACTGCTATAATATCTTCGCTGTTTGAGTAACTCATTTTATTCTTGTTAATTATTAGCGTCAAGTGTTGATCCACCTTGTCATAGAATTCTACTATAGATAAAGTTCCCTGTCTGAGGATGCTAATTTCGTTCACCAATGACTGCAATGAACGCTTATCGGCATAAACTTGATCTAGTCTCGATATTATAGCGCTGAAATTAAGCACGGTGTTGTAGGATGACAGCTTCGCGTTAGCTGCTCCAGTAATTTTGTTTAGGAAGATGCCCATGGCGATGTAGAAGTTTTCTGTTCCTTCCGTATAGTATTCCATGGCAAAATGTGCAGCTTCGCGCCATGCTGGGTAGGTTCCGCTTTCCCCTTTAAATTCCGGTAAAGTTTTTATCAAGTCTAGTGAACTTCCTCTTCTCATGCGGTTAACCGTCACTGGTTCGTACGTTTCTACGCGTGGGGTCATGTTCTGGAACTGTCGCGTCAATTCCTTCATCTGATCCTGCAACCCTGCGTAAGTGCCTCCACGGAAGCGCTTACTATGTCCACTATTTGTTCCTTGGACATACTCATTTTCGACGAGTAAGGATAAGGAGAGGAGAAAAGAAAATGTGTAGACTCTTCAGAAAAAAAAGGAATTTATTCCCGAAAATTTTAACAGAATTGACTGATGGCCCTAGTAAATTTCTCACAAACAAAAAATTACAAAGATTCTAGTAAAAACAACGTTTAAAGAAGATGACGTAGCCTTTCGGGTTCGAAATTTATTTAAAACAATTAAAACGAAATCGATTCTACATTCAAACAAATATGTCGAAATTAAAAATAAAAAAACATTCGCGGAAAATATCACAAACTTTTATTCTGGCAACTAGAGATCAATGCACTTCGGAAAGAATTCAAAATAAGAGACGTACTTACATTAACTGCATATTCTACTATAAAGGTCGTATACTGCCTCTTTAATCTGTGGTCATCTAGTGGTACTGTTGTCCTTAAATGTATGGCTGCCCAGGTAAAATTCGTTACCTGGTGACTTTGAACGCTGTCCAGGCAAAATTCGTTACCTGTCGTCTTATGATTCCACGCAATTTTTTGCTTACTTTATATTCTTTATTTTGTTGAATTTTAGAGTTTTTGTCGATTCTTTTTTCAATTATTTTCTTTCGCTTTTTTTGTTCAAAAATACTTATTAGAGTTCTTTTTTCAATTATTCATGGTTTCACTTTCTCTCAAAAAAAAAAAAAATTTATCGCTCTTTTGTTTTTTTTTAAAAAAAAATTTATAACAGTTCTTAATAACTTTATTGTAGTTTTCCTCTTTTAGTTTTTACAAAAATTTTAATAAGAGTTTTTGATAACTTGATTCTATTTTTTATTAACGTAGTTTTCCTCTTTTATTTATTTTTTTTACAAAAATTATTATAAGAGTTCTTAATAACTTTTTTTATTAACGTAGTTTTCCTCTTTTATTTTTTACAAAAATTTTAACAAGAGTTTTTAATAATTTACTACACTTTTGTTTAACGTTGGGCGCCAGTTAATAATAAGGCCAGTACAATGTACGGGTTTTGCGATTCACTATGGAATGATTTTATGTCTTCTTCCAAACTTAAAGTTAAATTCAAATTGAATTACAAAAATGCTTACAAAGCTTTTTGTTAAAATTTATAAATTTTAGTGTCTTGACCAATCAGCATTTTCAGCACATTGCACCCAATGCAATATGATCTGAATGTTGCAATTTTCACAACATAAAATTTATAGCAAATTATCCAATCACAAACTTAAAGTTAACTTGAAATTAAATTACAAAAATGCTTACAAAGCTTTTGTTGAAATTAATAAATTTTAGTGTAAGGGGATTCACTTATAAGTATGTTAGTACCTAAATACATTAAGGGTATTACTTAAATATTGCGTTGTTAACTTGCATTTATACAAATAGATTTGTTTAATATTTACCGCCGTTTTCAATAGCGGTATTCACCCTTTGTATTAAGGGTACGACTCTGTTATATTTAATACGATTTTATACTTCAAAGCTTGAGTGTCTTTTTCGTATGCATTGTAAATTAATGAATTTGCTGAGTGAGACAAAGAGACAGATAAAGTTTCTTCAACTGTTTTTATCGTAAATTCACACACTTTGTTTACTACTGATTTTTGTGGGATTTTTCAACCACAGCGTAGTATATTTTAGTCTAATACATTTTGTTGTTGCAGTGTTGTAAATGTTAGTATTTTTACTAAAATTATAAGATTAACAAGGTCTACAAGGGACTTTACTATCAAGGGCGAATTCCGCTAATGAAAAATTCAAGTGTTAATAATATCACAAACAATAAATTCTTGCAGTAATTTAAGCAAATGAGTCGTTCTGCTTTATTTATGCATGTTTAAAAAACAAATTTCACTTTTTATTCACAAATTTTAGCTTATATTTTAATATTTGTTTTCTATTAATGGATTTTTGTATTGACGTTTCAGTTGTAAATGACATTAATTATTTAAAATTACACAAAAATTAAAAAGGGTCTTCATGAAACGAGTCTCGCAAGTTTGCCCATTTGCACAAATGACAATTTTAAGCGATATCATGAAAACCCTTATTATTATTTTTAGTTTGCTTTTAGATAAATATGCAGAAACAGTTAAATTATAAAATAAAAAAAATTTCATTAATTACGGAAAACGATTTTAATATATTACATTAAGTTACTGTAAAACTTTTTTGAGTGGAAACAAGAATAGAAAACAATAAGTACAAACCAAATACGCAGTTTTTTCTATCATTTGATTGAAAAGAAACAACAATACTACAAGTGTGTATGCTATACTTTTTTCTTTTAACACATTGCCAGTTGCGACTTGCCACACTGTTTCCTAGTACAATCTGGGCTGCCATACGTAGTAATTTCTCGCCAAACGTGGCGATTTTAAAACTTGTTTATTTTATATATGCTTAGGTAGCTCCATTTTAATAGAAAGAACAAAAAATTGTTGCGAGGGCTTATTCAAAGTAAGAGCGCACATCTTCAAAAATTAATTTAAACAAAAATAATGAGAGAAAAAATTTCAAATTTATGTGCTATTTTAAGAACAAAATACTTTTAAAAACAAACAAAAAATAAAAATAATAGCGATTGCACAATTTCTTAGTTATCAAAATAATATTAAAGCAATGAACAAATAGCAATAGTTATTATTATTATTCATGTGTTATATGTATTATATTTTCAAAAGACTTGATAATATAAATTTTATTTTTTGTTTTTATTTTATAAGAACTAAAAAACCTTTTTAAAAACACACGCTTTTATTAAAATGCGCTAAAAAGAAAAAAATAAATAAACTTTAACTATCAACTTATAACATCATTAATAAATTTATATGATATAAAAGCTTGTCGTTTGTCATTACACAATTTATTTGATTTAAAAGCTAGTCGCGAGATTTAAGTACTAGTATTTACTTCGTTTGAAAATTTTAATAGTTAAAATCAATCACATCAAGTTATATAATTTACTTGTTTGTCTACACAAGTAAATCTCGCGACAAGCTTTTATATCATATAAATTGTGAAATCCGTTATAGGTTGATCGTAAAAGTTTAAAAGTAAAATTTTTTTTTTTTCTTTTTAGAGCATTTAAATAAAAGCTTCTTTTTTAAAAAGGTTATTTACTTTCAATTTATATTAAAACTAGCATTCGTATTCTCATTAGTCCTTTCATTTGATACCCATATTGAAGGCAAGCACTATAAACTTAGTCCGCGATATATGATTTAGAGTAACGTCACTTTATTATTCGACTTATTCTCAGCAAGCCCTCCCATTTGATACTCATATTGTAGAAATGCATTAAAAATAATTAGTTTGCCATCTTGGGGGTCTTATCATGTTAGATTTAGAATAACGTTACACAGTTAACCATGCATCGTCATCTTAACGGAACGGTTCGAGGTATCTGCATCAAAATTGAGTTGCAAGATTTCACCGAACAAACATACATTGGAAATTAAATAAAAGCTTTTAAAATACAAAGTACTTTCTTATAAATTAATTTTTTTTTATATTTTAAGAGTCTTTTTCATAAACGAATGTAATATATACATTAAAAGTGTTTTTTCCATACTAATTTCGTGCTGTTTAACTTGACTAAGCTTTTATAAATAAAGCGAATATCGAATTTGGTTATTTATTTATAGGGCTTATTTAAAAAATTAAATGAAATAAATATTTATAAAATTTTCTGCTCAAATAAAAAAATTTGCATTTGGCGGGTTTTGTATTAAGAACAACTGGCAACGCTCATGTAAATTTTAGAAAAATGGTGAAAAGCAGCCAGGGTTGTCAGATTTATTTTGATGTTTTTTGCCAAATTCAATGTTAAAAATCGCAAAAGCCTTTCTTTGCCTTTTTTTGACAACATAAAATTTATTTTAAAAATGTTTCCAATGTTTTCTATAAATCCTAAAAAAATATATTTCTTCTGAATCGCTAAAATTCTCCAAAAATGGGACAAAGTCGCCTTGATATATATTTTTTGGAATAAAAGTAAAATGATTGGTGAACACACAAAAGATACAATAGTTTACAATAATCTAATTAAAACAGCAAAACGTTTTTGTGTGTTTAGTATTAAACAAATATTGGAAATATATCTAAAACGCTATAAACTTCACCGGCAAGGCAATTCTTACTGTTTTGTTTTTAACAATGTATATTCAAAATATCGTGTGAAGGTACAAAAAGTGCTATTTACATTCATATAATTTATAACTCGTAACAATGTGTCACTCTATTTTGAAGGCGAGTTTTAGTAGAGTAAATTATTAAAACGAACTATTTCTACACATACATTAGCAGTTGGAATTAAATGCATATAAAGACATTCAAAGCAAGTTCTTTAAAATGGTACTTATCCTTATAGCTATAAACTTTTTGCAAAACCTGATTTATATTAGATGGAATACCATCATTGATATAATATTTCTAAATAACAAACGGTAAATTTGTCCAACAGTCTCAAAACAAGTTTATAGCTTATCAAATAACCAACAAAATCGCCATATATTTTATAAGCCGCCAAAAAATCGCCATATCGCCAAATCGAAAATTAGGTCGCCAAGAAACTTGACAACCCTGATTGTATTATCAAAATGTGTAAAGCAATGTGGCAATGAGTAAAAGAAATAAGTATATTAAAATGGCATAACTTATACAACACAAAAGTATTGTTGTTTCTTTTCAACCAGTTGTCCGGTAAACAAGTGATTGACTGATTCAAAAGACCCAAGTGAACGATTGAACGAAATTGAACGATGAAACTGACCGGCCGGTCATCGTTCATCTGACTGATCCGTTCAATTGGACCAGTTCGTTCATGACCGACACAACTCTAGTCTGTCGTAATCGTCCATGGTGCCGAATAATCACTTTGAAATACTTCCTATAGCATTAATAAGCCCCGTTTTTGTCGGTTGTTTTTGGGTATAAGTGTTACTAATTTATTCCTTACTTCTAGTACTTCTTGCTTAAGTACATCCTTGTATGCAATTCACATTTAAGCTATGTCATCTGTCATTTCGTTCATGATGCTTTCCAATTCTTCTACATGGATTATATGCACAACTATGTACGTATTTTTTACTACTTCTTGGAGTCCTAGTTGAATATCTGTGAATCCTGTTTGGTCCGTTAATTCGTCGTTAATTATCATCAGTAAGAAGATTGCCCTCATCTGTAAATTTATATTGTCTCTTCATGTTACATGCATTGATGTTGCTTAAAGGTCCCTTTCTATATTTAGGTTGTTCCGTATGCCTAACTGCTTTGTGATTTTATATAAATACTTCCTGTCTTATTTCTTTATAGTCTTCCCTAGATTTGTTTAGTTCTTCTATTCTTTTTCTTTTATTTTCTTCTAAACTCTGTTTGACTGTGCTATTTTAAATTTTTGTTAAGGTATGCATTTAATACTTGAATGGTAACGTTCATTATAATTTCTATTGCCTTCTGAATCAATTGTTTTATGGGAAAATTTTTTTCTGTTTTATATAATATCCTAAATTTTTTGGCTATTGTATTGTGAAAACATTCCATGTTTGCGCTACCCGTTGGGTTAAGTTAAATCCAATTCAATGTTTTCCTTTTGTAAAAATTCTTTTATTCCGACTGCTTTGAATTGTCCGCTACTATTTTTTTTTTGTTTTCCTATTTTTGAAAAGTGGTCTTCTTATTGCTCAATTATAGTTAAATGGCTTCTATCGTTTAACGAGTAGGCCGCTCCAAATTTGGAAAAACTATCTATTACTGTTAAAAAATATTTAATTACATTAGCGTCTAGGTGAGTAGTCTCATTTTGCTCCGATGGGGTTTCTGTGAATAAAAATTTAGGTTTTATTGGGTTTCTGTCGTATTCTATCTCTTGGAAAATCTCACATTGGTTTAATTTTACCAATTGAATTAACTCCATGAGTTTTGGATAGAATAATTTATTTCGTATCTGATTGTATGTTTCCATGATGCCTGAGTGCATACTGTCGCTCACGTGGTATAAAGAAATTGGCTAAATGGCTTCGACTTCTGTTTCGATGTACTGTGCTCGCTTTGTACACTTCATTAGTTCTATCTGATTGTCGTTTGAATACATTTCAATAAGTTTTAACTGTACTTTGTTGTAATTGTGATCTGAAATTTTCGCATGGACCCCGATCTTTCCTTTTGTAATAAATCTTCTATTAAGGTTTAACTTCCTTACCACCTTGACGTGGTCGTAATTCACGCCTTGGTGTTCCTTCTTCGGGGTGGTTATGTGTGTGAGAGCTCTAATTCATCTTGACCCATGTCGTTTTTAGGAGTTATTGCGTTGTTTGTACAAACTGCAACGTCATTATGTGTGATAGCTCCTTCATGCACCGTGGAATTGTTGTTATCTGTAACATTTGGTTTAGGACTTCGTATCTGATTAAGATGCCTTTTGATTTGCCTATTGTTTTAAGTTAAGGCGCAGAGATATGTTCTTGGTCCAAGTTGTTTGGTGATTGTTGCCGAAGACCAACTAGCTTTATTCGGATCTGAGTAATCGCGTACAAACTTTTTCGCCTTCATTAAATTCGACGTTTCGAGAAGCCCTGTAATTGGTAATACTTTTTTCTTGGCTTCGTGTTATTACGTCCTGAACTAGTGGTGGTTTAAGCGAACTGAATCTTGTTTTTGGTGTTCTGTTCAGAAAAAGCCTTGAAGGTGTTGCATTTGTTATACAAAGAAACCGAAAGACAATTGTGTCAACTTGTTGGTTATTTGATTTAAGACTTGCATAAATAGACTTTTTTAATATTTTTACAAAATTTTCAGCCTGGCCATTGGTCGCAGGGTGGCCAGGAGCTGTTAAGATATGTCGGACACCATTGAGTTTTAAAAATTGTTGAAACTGCTCTGAGACGAATTGTCGTCCAAATGTGTTTACCATACCATATCGTGCAAATAAATTTCTCATTACGCCAATGACAAAATTGGAAGTTATATCCTTAGTAGGAAAAACGTCTACCCATTTTGAGAATGAGTCAATTATTATAAAAAAATAGTAATTTTTAATAGGGCCCGGTAAGTCGGCATGTACTCGACTCCACACAGAATCAGTCGGTTTCCAAGGAGTACAATCTTTAATTAATTCCTCAATATCCTATTCCAACCCAGGTCACCACATGTACGATCTTGGCAAAGCCTAGGATTTGACTATTCCTAAATGTGAAATATGCAATTGTTGCAATAATTCCTGTCTAAGTTTTGGGGAAATAACAGACTTATATCCCCACATAATACAACCATATTCTATGTTCAATTCATTGGCTTTGTCACGAAATGGTTTAAAAATTGGATCTTTCATATTATGAAGAGTGCCTGATTGGATTGCCTCATAAACCTTCGAAAAAATCGGATCTCGTTGTGTTTCTTTTGCGATGTCGTGAAAGTCTATGTGCATTGGAATTTTCTGAATTGATAAAATTTATATAGTTATTTTCATGATAATCTTTAACAACCATCGATTGCGGCATCCTAGACAAACCATCAGCAATAATACGCTCACCTTTCACATATTCGATAACATAATCGAATCCGGACAGTATTACAGCTCCCATCGTTGGATGCGAGCTGCTGCCATGATAGGTATCCCTTTAGTTTGACCAAATAAAGTCAATAGTGGTTTGTTATCACTGCGAATTACAAATTTGTTTCCCAAAAGATATTGTCGCAATTTTGAAACACTAAAAATGATAGCTAAACCTTCCTTTGCAATGGGCGCATAGTTTACTTCACTTTTGGTCAACGCACGAGAAATAAATGCTATTGGTTTCAAAGAGCTATCAGGGAGCTTTTGGCTTAGCACTCTAGTAACGGCATTGCTGCTAGCATCAGTGGTCAGAATAATCGGTAAATTCGCGTTGCAATGAATTAGCAGTTGATCTCGTATAATGTCGGCCTTGATTTGTTCGTATGCCTGCTGGCATTCTTTTGACCAAGTAAACTTTACATTCTTTGCTAATAAATTATGTAAAGGTATCATTTTGTCAGCAAAGTTGCTCACAAATTTGGAATAATAATTTACCATGCCGGCAAGGGCTTTTATTTCAATCACATTGGTTGGCACCGGTGCATTCTTAATGCAAGATATTAGCTCTGGTATTTTTCGAAGTCCACTTTTATATATTCGAAAACCTAAATAGGCTACTCCGAATTTAAAAAAAAAATACATTTGCTCTCATTTAAAGTCAAACCTGCCGGACTCAGCTTTGACAAGACTGCATGCAATGTTTGCAAATGTTGCCGTAAATTCCTGCCACTAATTGTAATATCGTCCCGGTAGACGACTACATGTGGAATTCTACGAAAAAGATTATTGTAGTAAATTTACTTAAAACTTTACACTTTAAAAATTATTAACTTTTAAACCTTTTGCGTGGGCCAGTATGGTCGGTGCTTGGAAGCTTGAATGGGCTGAGCTCGCCGGATTGGGGAGGGTTCTTGACCATATGTGACCTAAAATCCTACATAAACAGAAAGAAAACAAATTCTTCCAAGACTAAAAATCTATTGAAATCTAAAAAAAAACTAACAAATTGGGTTATTGAGATAAAGCAATTGGAATTTGTTTATAAAATTTATGGATGACAGATGGTATTATCATCAGGAACACTTTCAAATTTGAAACCCCCTAGGGGACGAGAAGGTCGATGGGGCTGTTTTAAGCCCAAACGCCGTCTTATGAATATCTCTCTCTTCGATCTCGATCTGGTGGAATCCTTTCGCCAGAGCGTTGTGAAATAGTGACATCTACCCAACTTCTCCAATATTTCGTCAATATTGGGAATTTGGTATTTGTCATCTATTGTGACTTCGTTTAACTTCCGGTAATCGATAACAAAACGCCATTTCTTTTTTTTCGCTGGAGTCGGGTTTTTTGGGGACAACCCAAACTGGGGCGGAGTAAGGGGAGTGACTTGGTCTAATTATACCATTTTGTAACATTTCTTTAATCTGTTTTTGGACTTTGTCCTTATGGATATACGGAAAGCGATAAGTGTGAGCTGATATTGGTATATCATTAATTGTTCTAATACTGTGTTCAACTGCATTAGTAAATGATTAATCACTACCTTCTAAATCAAATATGTCTTTAAATTTTTTATAAGGGGTGTTTGGGCGCACAATGGGGTTACCTGGTTCTGGGTACGCTGTCCGGAATCACCAAGTGGCAGGGGATGTCAATGGTTGGCTTGTTGAGGCAGGTTAGGAAGTGGCAGGCGCACACTCAAACACTTACACTGAAATTCCACCCTTATTTTTCGTGCCTCACTGGCGCTTTGATTTAGGGCTCCTTTAAATCAATAAAACACTCTTGTGGCTCTTTTGCTTACAATTTAGGTTTTATTTAATCACTTATTTAATTTACACTTACTTTTCTTTTAAATTAGTACAAATTTTTCAGGTGGCGTTAAAGCACAGCTGACCTACGTATTACATGAGGTGTTGCCAGATGCCCCCACATGTAGTTCGGTTGCACACAATCAAAATAATGGGAAACATAAATACCCGGTTCACACCAGCCAAACGCCAACAAGGGGTATGAGTTTATTTTTCTCTTTGTCTGAAAGATGTATCCTTATTTGGTCTAATATATCTTGTAAAAATTTTTCTTCATTATCAAAATAGTAAATACAAAAATTTTCTTTTGTAACTCCTGTAGTGTCTTGCCTTTTGATGGTTACATTTGGATTTTCGTCTGTGTACTTTACTAGAGCATTAATATAAAAATTTTCGGCTTTCTACTTTATTATCATTTGTTCTCATTTTTGGTTGGTAAACTAAACCATTTTCGCAATTAACGGGAATATTTATTTCATATAATCCCTCGTTTTCGAAATGATAAGTTACCACTTTGTCAGAAAAATTTAAGGGAACTTCCTTGTTACTTATTTCTAAAACTCCGTTTATAAATTTATATTTGCCTTTAACGGTCTAAAAATGTTAATTCCAATGATGCCGTCATGTTGGCCATTAAATTTACATATGAATAATTTTACTCTTTTGTTTTATTCCCTAGTTCTTCAAAAAGAGAAATAATTACATTTTCTTTAATTTCTATAATATGGCTAAGAGTTTTTAATTATGTAGGTTTGATAAGTTCAGACCACTTCGGGTCGCTCCACTGTCTACTACAAATTTAGACTTTTTTATTTCATTCATACCAACTGTTTTAAATGAGTACATTTTTGAAGGAAATCCAACAAACTCTTTCCTAATTTTTCCACTATTTTGATCCTTCATCATACCTAAAACTTTTTTATTTAATAATGGCAGGTTTAAAATATTATTCGGATAATACTCAGATGTGTCAAACCTTGAAGCAATGTCATCATAAATATCAGCATTAAAATTCTCTGTTTTGATTGTGTAGATAAACGTATCTGTATCCATATAATTTAAGGCTAAATTGGTTTGAAATTTTGGCTTCATGCACTGATAATGAATATCGTACATTTTCCATTTAGAGAGTTCTAGCACAGCAAAGCCGAAATAAATTGGTTTGTTGTAAGTTATTTGCATAAGTTTTAATTAAATTGCAAACATACATATTGTTGGAAAATTGTGTAATACTCGAGAAATTTTGCTTAGAAATTAGTGCTCTAGCACCTTAACGATTACGATTTGTAGAGTAACATCTGTACGATTAAGAACGTTTTCCATGGTTTTCCCATAAACAGCATTGTTAGGAAGTTTGAAGAAATCTTTTTCAAACGAATTTTTTGCTAATGTTCTATGGTGTGTGTTTAAATCTATATACTTTTTTAGCCATGGAGATTGTTTAAACTTTAACGCTCTATGAATTTTTTTTTAATTTTAATCCATTTTTCAAACACTGTTTAAGAACCCTATAATGAATTTTATATTTTGTTTTTGATGTTAAGTCTGCAATTAGCTTTCTATATTTAGATTCACCAACTATTTTATTTTCTGGACAAAATGGTAAATCATTTTGTGTTTCATGTAAGTATTCGGGGTATTCTTAATCTACCTCCAAAAAAATAACCAATTTCAGACGTATCTGATATATTAGCAACATCCAACATATTTAAAATGTCTTCTTCATAATTCCATTCGAATTCTCCATACGGAAGATATTCTGACATTGCCCATCCATACAAGTTATTAGCGTTGAGGTACATTAAATACTCTGAAGGCTTACTACTGTCAAAGTCTTTTAAATATTTGTTATTTGCTTTTGAATATCTCTTTGAGCATTGTACATATTGACATCACTTAGCAGTCCTTACTCTATTTTAGTTGTTCTTAACATAGCATCCCATGATAGTCCTGGGGCAGTGTAATATTGACATGGGTCAATTTTATAAATACTTTTACAAATGTGTCGAAAATTTTTAAAAATGTCAGTTAACAAAAGAACGTCTGTTTTTAAATATAATTTTGTGTAATCTAATAAGTTAGTACATTTAAAAGTTCTCCAAACAGCTTGAGCATGCTCATAGTCTTCATTAGTGCGGTTAGTATTATTTAAAATATTGTAAAATTTTTCTTAAGTGGGAAGATTTGTTTCATTAAAGCGTTCCATTGAATCAATGTAAGAGTAAGGAAATACTCCCTTCCTTCTTATTAAATCAAATTAATTTTTCTGTTGAAACACTTCATTGAGAATTTGAAAATCATTGTCATTTAAATTGTTTGCAAGAGATTCTAAACTAGATGCCATAAATCGAAAAGAATCCAAAACCCGAATTTCAAAGCTCTTATTATTTTGCGTTGGTATAAATTTTGATAATGATATATATAATTCCTTGTTGAGAGGAATTTCTTTTATATCACCCTCAAATTTTGATAATTATTTTACAAATAAGTGGCAATCGTAGGAAGAAAAATTATGAAAGAATACCGGTATAAACTTAGCAATTTGGTATAGAAGATTACAAGAGGCATGCGCTGATCCTCTGTATTTACCAGTCAAATGACAGTGATACCTTACTTTTTCACTTCCTAAGCTTTTTTCACAAATATGACAATTTTTTGCAAGATTATATGAACATTATCTCAACATTAGAAAGTGCTGTCATGGTTTGATGTTTAGATAAGTAGTTCGTGAAAATTTCTTTAGTGTACTTAATTAAATTGTCAATAAATACGTTGGGAGCATCTTCACCAAAATAAATGTTAAATCTAGTTTTTAAAGTGTATCACACATTCGTCCGCCTTCGGCATTTTTGAGACGACTTTCTTACAACCTTCTTCATGATCTTTCATAAAATATGTATACAATAAAACAAAATTAATGTTTTTTAATTAAAATTTTGTAATTTATTGAAATATTGAAATATCTGTTATTAATACATAATGGGACCATTCTTCATCCGTTTAAAGAAGTAGATTTATATGATGATCTTTCATTTCACTGCTAAGGTAATATGGTCCCACAATTTGACTTCCCTCACAACCAAATACATTAATACTTATATTTGAATTCATTTGCTCAAATATCTTAATATCCTTCAATTTTACAGGGAACTCCAATGTTTGAAAATTGATCAGACTATCTTTTATTTGTATCTTTTTTTCTAATATATTTACTTCTTTCAGTAAATTTTGATTGTTGCCCCATTCTCTATGGGCGCCTACCAAACCTCTCTACTCAGGAATTATGAAACCAAGGAGTTTCAACTGCTCTTTTGCTTCGGGAAAGAAGGAAATCAGCCTGTTATACCATTGGGCAGCTGTAGCCTGTTGGATGGTCATCTTTCCAAACCACTCCGCTCTTTTTTGCTGGTTCAAATCTTGTGCTCTGCATGGTTGCCCTAGCATAGGTTATGCTGTTCCTGAAGCATTCCTCCATAGGGAGAGGATCTGTCTTCTTTCTAAGAAGATATTGACTGAAATGAAGCAATAATACTCCGTTTAAAGCAGAAGTCATCATCATTTTGAAAATTAAAAACTCCCTGTTTGTTTTTTATCCACTGTGGTGTTGGAATATATTTGGAACCTCTCATAAACGATGACTTATTTATATTAATTTCCAATATTTTTATTTTTAATAGAGACCAACCGCTATACCTCTCCTGAAATTCGGACATTTTTGTACATGTATTTAAAAATTTATATTTGAGGGTGTCCTCCACGTCGTCGCTTAAAGTCAGGAATTGCATTTTAGATCTGTGCGTAATAGACCGAATGTATATATCTTCATTTTTGATTTGTATGTATTCACATTCCAGCTCTAGACTGTACTTTAAAGTTACGTGTTTTTTCAGGCTTCCATTAAGAATTATTAAAAGATCCACAAGAATTCCATTGAAAAATTCTTGTGGATGTAGAATCTCTTCCATTGATTTTCATAAAGGTATGTGACGATTCTATCCTTAAATGCCCTTTTCACACATTTAAGGTTTTTTAAATTGGACATTTCAATCACCTGTTCTCCACTATTACATCTCAGAGATGTAGTAGCATGCGACTTTTCATGCTCCCTTAGATGATTTACTTTGGAGAAAAATTTAAAGCACTCACGGCAGTGAAGGACTTCATGAGTGTTGAGCATATCCTTTTCCTCGAAAAACGATTTACAGAATTTGCAGCTGAACGATGCCATGTTATAGTATATAAGTTTTATTTTCTTTTTAATTAATGGTTACAAACTTTGAAAGTAGTCTATAGACTAATAAAATAAATATTTTTAACAAACATTCAAGGTTAATTTTTAAACATTAAAAATGCATACGGTTGCATTTTTTTACCCTATTGAACGGAAGCATGCTTTGATAAACATTAAACAAACCAAACATTTATACATATTACATAATTTTTTAAATTTCTCTTCATTGAAGAAAATATTTTATGATAATTATCTTTATTGTAAGGATTTCTTTTTCAGAGTTTAGATCTAATTTAAATCAAATATTGCAGATCCATTTGGTAATTGACGCCCCTTGTAAATTATTGTCCAAACTTTATCATTCATTTGAGTTAAGTATGGATCCTCCTTGTTTAAAAATGTCATCATTCTATGGGGAAGACAAAACCATTTATTATCATCTAAATTGGCAATGACTTTTAGACCATATTGTGTTTCTTTCCATTCAAAATTCACAATTTTCAAAGATTGGTTTAAAGGTATATCATATATTCTAATATACTCGGGCTTAATTTCTTGGGCAATATTTACAATTTTTTTTTTATACATCTAAAAACAAACAAGAAAAAAATAATAAAAATAAATAATTACTATTTTTATTAAGTTTCCTTTAAAGTGGCAATTAGGATAATTTTTAAATGACGTGGTTTTATTAGTGGAACTCAAACCAAACACATAAATTTGGTCTGATACTAATTTGTTTTGTTTTAAATTCTGTTCAAGCACTTGGAATGGGCTGAGCTCGCCGGATTGGGGAGGGTTCTTGACCATATGTGACCTAAAAACCTACATAAACAGAAAGAAAACAAATTCTTCCAAGACTAAAAATCTATTGAAATCTAAAAAAAAACTAACAAATTGGGTTATTGAGATAAAGCAATTGGAATTTGTTTATAAAATTTATGGATGACAGATGGTATTATCATCAGGAACACTTTCAAATTTGAAACCCCCTAGGGGACGAGATATATTGTATTAATTAGTCGTTGGAAGGTCGATGGGGCTGTTTTAAGCCCAAACGCCGTCTTATGAATATCTCTCTCTTCGATCTCGATCTGGTGGAATCCTTTCGCCAGAGCGTTGTGAAATAGTGACATCTACCCAACTTCTCCAATATTTCGTCAATATTGGGAATTTGGTATTTGTCATCTATTGTGACTTGGTTTAACTTCCGGTAATCGATAACAAAACGCCATTTCTTTTTTTCGCTGGAGTCGGGTTTTTGGGGACAACCCAAACTGGGGCGGAGTAAGGGGAGTGACTTGGTCTAATTATACCATTTTGTAACATTTCTTTAATCTGTTTTTGGACTTTGTCCTTATGGATATACGGAAAGCGATAAGTGTGAGCTGATATTGGTATATCATTAATTGTTCTAATACTGTGTTCAACTGCATTAGTAAATGATTAATCACTACCTTCTAAATCAAATATGTCTTTAAATTTTTTATAAGGGGTGTTTGGGCGCACAATGGGGTTACCTGGTTCTGGGTACGCTGTCCGGAATCACCAAGTGGCAGGGGACGTCAATGGTTGGCTTGTTGAGGCAGGTTAGGAAGTGGCAGGCGCACACTCAAACACTTACACTGAAATTCCACCCTTAT
This sequence comes from Pollenia amentaria, assembly GCA_943735925.1. Classification (NCBI taxonomy): domain Eukaryota; kingdom Metazoa; phylum Arthropoda; class Insecta; order Diptera; family Polleniidae; genus Pollenia; species Pollenia amentaria. The sequence goes on from OX031006.1 coordinate 89,892,829, forward strand.
TTTTCGTGCCTCACTGGCGCTTTGATTTAGGGCTCCTTTAAATCAATAAAATACTCTTGTGGCTCGTTTGCTTACAATTTAGGTTTTATTTAATCACTTTTTTTAATTTACACTTTTACTTTTCTTTTAAATTAGTACAATTTAATTTATGGTTTCTTGCCGGCGTATGGCTGGTTGCCGTTTTATGCAGCGAGTGAAGAATAAAAAAAAAACTAATTTTTCAGGTGGCGTTAAAGCACAGCTGATCTACGTATTACATGAGGTGTTGCCAGATGCCACCACATGTAGTTCGGTTGCACACAATCAAAATAATGGGAAACATAAATACCCGGTTCACACCAGCCAAACGCCAACAAGGGGTATGAGTTTATTTTTCCCTTTGTCTGAAAGATGTATCCTTATTTGGTCTAATATATCTTGTGTAAATGTTTCTTCATTATCAAAATAGTAAATACAAAAATTTTCTTTTGTAACTCCTGTAGTGTCTTGCCTTTTGATGGTTACATTTGGATTTTCGTCTGTGTACTTTACTAGAGCATTAATATAAAAATTTTCGGCTTTCTACTTTATTATCATTTGTTCTCATTTTTGGTTGGTAAACTAAACCATTTTCGCAATTAACGGGAATATTTATTTCATATAATCCCTCGTTTTCGAAATGATAAGTTACCACTTTGTCAGAAAAATTTAAGGGAACTTCCTTGTTACTTATTTCTAAAACTCCGTTTATAAATTTATATTTGCCTTTAACGGTCTAAAAATGTTAATTCCAATGATGCCGTCATGTTGGCCATTAAATTTACATATGAATAATTTTACTCTTTTGTTTTATTCCCTAGTTCTTCAAAAAGAGAAATAATTACATTTTCTTTAATTTCTATAATATGGCTAAGAGTTTTTAATTATGTAGGTTTGATAAGTTCAGACCACTTATTTCATTCATACCAACTGTTTTAAATGAGTACATTTTTGACCGAAGTCCAACAAACTCTTTCCTAATTTTTCCACTATTTTCATCCTTCATCATACCTAAAACTTTTTTATTTAATAATGGCAGGTTTAAAATATTATTCGGATAATACTCAGATGTGTCAAACCTTGAAGCAATGTCATCATAAATATCAGCATTAAAATTCTCTGTTTTGATTGTGTAGATAAACGTATCTGTATCCATATAATTTAAGGCTAAATTGGTTTGAAATTTTGGCTTCATGCACTGATAATGAATATCGTACATTTTCCATTTAGAGAGTTCTAGCACAGCAAAGCCGAAATAAATTGGTTTGTTGTAAGTTATTTGCATAAGTTTTAATTAAATTGCAAACATACATATTGTTGGTAAATTGTGTAATACTCGAGAAATTTTGCTTAGAAATTAGTGCTCTAGCACCTTAACGATTACGATTTGTAGAGTAACATCTGTACGATTAAGAACGTTTTCCATGGTTTTCCCATAAACAGCATTGTTAGGAAGTTTGAAGAAATCTTTTTCAAACGAATTTTTTGCTAATGTTCTATGGTGTGTGTTTAAATCTATATACTTTTTTAGCCATGGAGATTGTTTAAACTTTAACGCTCTATGAATTTTTTTTTAATTTTAATCCATTTTTCAAACACTGTTTAAGAACCCTATAATGAATTTTATATTTTGTTTTTGATGTTAAGTCTGCAATTAGCTTTCTATATTTAGATTCACCAACTATTTTATTTTCTGGACAAAATGGTAAATCATTTTGTGTTTCATGTAAGTATTCGGGGTATTCTTAATCTACCTCCAAAAAAATAACCAATTTCAGACGTATCTGATATATTAGCAACATCCAACATATTTAAAATGTCTTCTTCATAATTCCAATCGAATTCTCCATACGGAAGATATTCTGACATTGCCCATCCATACAAGTTATTAGCGTTGAGGTACATTAAATACTCTGAAGGCTTACTACTGTCAAAGTCTTTTAAATATTTGTTATTTGCTTTTGAATATCTCTTTGAGCATTGTACATATTGACATCACTTAGCAGTCCTTACTCTATTTTAGTTGTTCTTAACATAGCATCCCATGATAGTCCTGGGGCAGTGTAATATTGACATGGGTCAATTTTATAAACACTTTTACAAATGTGTCGAAAATTTTTAAAAATGTCAGTTAACAAAAGAACGTCTGTTTTTAAATATAATTTTGTGTAATCTAATAAGTTGGTACATTTAAAAGTTCTCCAAACAGCTTGAGCATGCTCATAGTCTTCATTAGTGCGGTTAGTATTATTTAAAATATTGTAAAATTTTTCTTAAGTGGGAAGATTTGTTTCATTAAAGCGTTCCATTGAATCAATGTAAGAGTAAGGAAATACTCCCTTCCTTCTTATTAAATCAAATTAATTTTTCTGTTGAAACACTTCATTGAGAATTTGAAAATCATTGTCATTTAAATTGTTTGCAAGAGATTCTAAACTAGATGCCATAAATCAAAAAGAATCTAAAACCCGAATTTCAAAGCTCTTATTATTTTGCGTTGGTATAAATTTTGATAATGATATATATAATTCCTTGTTGAGAGGAATTTCTTTTATATCACCCTCAAATTTTGATAATTATTTTACAAATAAGTGGCAATTGTAGGAAGAAAAATTATGAAAGAATACCGGTATAAACTTAGCAATTTGGTATAGAAGATTACAAGAGGTATGCGCTGATCCTCTGTATTTACCAGTCAAATGACAGTGATACTTTACTTTTTCACTTCCTAAGCTTTTTTCACAAATATGACAACTTTTGCAAGATTATATGAACATTATCTGAACACTAGAAAGTGCTGTCATGGTTTGATGTTTAGATAAGTAGTTCGTGAAAATTTCTTTAGTGTACTTAATTAAATTGTCAATAAATACGTTGGGAGCATCTTCACCAAAATAAATGTTAAATCTAGTTTTTAAAGTGTATCACACATTCGTCCGCCTTCGGCATTTTTGAGACGACTTTCTTACAACCTTCTTCATGATCTTTCATAAAATATGTATACAATAAAACAAAATTAATGTTTTTTAATTAAAATTTTGTAATTTATTGAAATATTGAAATATCTGTTATTAATACATAATGGGACCATTCTTCATCCGTTTAAAGAAGTAGATTTATATGATGATCTTTCATTTCACTGCTAAGGTAATATGGTCCCACAATTTGACTTCCCTCACAACCAAATACATTAATACTTATCAGACTATCTTTTATTTGTATCTTTTTTTCTAATATATTTACTTCTTTCAGTAAATTTTGATTGTTGCCCCATTCTCTATGGGCGCCTACCAAACCTCTCTACTCAGGAATTATGAAACCAAGGAGTTTCAACTGCTCTTTTGCTTCGGGAAAGAAGGAAATCAGCCTGTTATACCATTGGGCAGCTGTAGCCTGTTGGATGGTCATCTTTCCAAACCACTCCGCTCTTTTTGCTGGTTCAAATCTTGTGCTCTGCATGGTTGCCCTAGCATAGGTTATGCTGTTCATGAAGCATTCCTCCATAGGGAGAGGATCTGTCTTCTTTCTAAGAAGATATTGCCTGAAATGAAGCAATAATACTCCATTTAAAGCAGAAGTTATCATCATTTTGAAAATTAAAAACTCCCTGTTTGTTTTTTATCCACTGTGGTGTTGGAATATATTTGGAACCTCTCATAAACGATGATTTATTTATATTAGTTTCCAGTATTTTTATTTTTAATAGAGACCACCCGCTTTCCCTCTCCTGAAATTCGGACATTTTTGTACATGTATTTAAAAATTTATATTTGAGGGTGTCCTCCACGTCGTCGCTTAAAGTCAGGAATTGCATTTTAGATCTGTGCGTAATAGACCGAATGTATATATCTTCATTTTTGATTTGTATGTATTCACATTCCAGCTCTAGACTGTACTTTAAAGTTACGTGTTTTTTCAGGCTTCCATTAAGAATTATTAAAAGATAATTCCATTGAAAAATTCTTGTGGATGTAGAATCTCTTCCATTGATTTTCATAAAGGTATGTGACGATTCTATCCTTAAATGCCCTTTTCACACATTTAAGGTTTTTTAAATTGGACATTTCAATCACCTGTTCTCCACTATTACATCTCAGAGATGTAGTAGCATGCGACTTTTCATGCTCCCTAAGATGATTTACTTTGGAGAAAAATTTAAAGCACTCACGGCAGTGAAGGACTTCATGAGTGTTGAGCATATCCTTTTCCTCGAAAAACGATTTACAGAATTTGCAGTTGAACGATGCCATGTTATAGTATATAAGTTTTATTTTCTTTTTAATTAATGGTTACACACTTTGAAAGTAGTCTATAGACTAATAAAATAAATATTTTTAACATTAAAAATGCATACGGTTGCATTTTTTTACCCTATTGAACGGAAGCATGCTTTGATAAACATTAAACAAACCAAACATTTATACATATTACATAATTTTTTAAATTTCTCTTCATTGAAGAAAATATTTTATGATAATTATCTTTATTGTAAGGATTTCTTTTTCAGAGTTTAGATCTAATTTAAATCAAATATTGCAGATCCATTTGGTAATTGACGCCCCTTGTAAATTATTGTCCAAACTTTATCATTCATTGGAGTTAAGTATGGATCCTCCTTGTTTAAAAATGTCATCATTCTATGGGGAAGACAAAACCATTTATTATCATCTAAATTGGCAATGACTTTTAGACCATATTGTGTTTCTTTCCATTCAAAATTCACAATTTTCAAAGATTGGTTTAAAGGTATATCTATTCTAATCTATTCTAATATACTCGGGCTTAATTTCTTGGGCAATATTTACAATTTTTTTTATACATCTAAAAACAAACAAGAAAAAAATAATAAAAATAAATAATTCCCATTTTTATTAAATTTCCTTTAAAGTGGCAATTAGGATAATTGTTAAATGACGTGGTTTTATTAGTGGAACTCAAACCAAACACATAAATTTGGTCTGATACTAATTTGTTTTGTTTTAAATTCTGTTCAAGCACTTGGAATGGGCTGAGCTCGCCGGATTGGGGAGGGTTCTTGACCATATGTGACCTAAAAACCTACATAAACAGAAAGAAAACAAATTCTTCCAAGACTAAAAATCTATTGAAATCTAAAAAAAAAACTAACAAATTGCGTTATTGAGATAAAGCAATTGGAATTTGTTTATAAAATTTATGGATGACAGATGGTATTATCATCAGGAACACTTTCAAATTTGAAACCCCCTAGGGGACGAGATATATTGTATTAATTAGTCGTTGGAAGGTCGATGGGGCTGTTTTAAGCCCAAACGCCGTCTTATGAATATCTCTCTCTTCGATCTCGATCTGGTGGAATCCTTTCGCCAGAGCGTTGTGAAATAGTGACATCTACCCAACTTCTCCAATATTTCGTCAATATTGGGAATTTGGTATTTGTCATCTATTGTGACTTGGTTTAACTTCCGGTAATCGATAACAAAACGCCATTTCTTTTTTTCGCTGGAGTCGGGTTTTTGGGGACAACCCAAACTGGGGCGGAGTAAGGGGAGTGACTTGGTCTAATTATACCATTTTGTAACATTTCTTTAATCTGTTTTTGGACTTTGTCCTTATGGATATACGGAAAGCGATAAGTGTGAGCTGATATTGGTATATCATTAATTGTTCTAATACTGTGTTCAACTGCATTAGTAAATGATTAATCACTACCTTCTAAATCAAATATGTCTTTAAATTTTTTATAAGGGGTGTTTGGGCGCACAATGGGGTTACCTGGTTCTGGGTACGCTGTCCGGAATCACCAAGTGGCAGGGGACGTCAATGGTTGGCTTGTTGAGGCAGGTTAGGAAGTGGCAGGCGCACACTCAAACACTTACACTGAAATTCCACCCTTATTTTTCGTGCCTCACTGGCGCTTTAATTTAGGGCTCCTTTAAATCAATAAAATACTCTTGTGGCTCGTTTGTTTACAATTTAGGTTTTATTAAATCACTTTTTTTAACTTACACTTTTACTTTTCTTTTAAATTAGTACAATTTAATTTATAGTTTTTTGCCGGCGTATGGCTGGTTGCCGTTTTATGCAGCGAGTGAAGAATAAAAAAAAAACTAATTTTTCAGGTGGCGTTAAAGCACAGCTGATCTACGTATTACATGAGGTGTTGCCAGATGCCACCACATGTAGTTCGGTTGCACACAATCAAAATAATGGGAAACATAAATACCCGGTTCACACCAGCCAAACGCCAACAAGGGGTATGAGTTTATTTTTCTCTTTGTCTGAAAGATGTATCCTTATTTGGTCTAATATATCTTGTGTAAATGTTTCTTCATTATCAAAATAGTAAATACAAAAATGTTCTTTTGTAACTCCTGTAGTGTCTTGCCTTTTGATGGTTACATTTGGATTTTCGTCTGTGTACTTTACTAGAGCATTAATATAAAAATTTTCGGCTTTCTACTTTATTATCATTTGTTCTCATTTTTGGTTGGTAAACTAAACCATTTTCGCAATTAACGGGAATATTTATTTCATATAATCCCTCGTTTTCGAAATGATAAGTTACCACTTTGTCAGAAAAATTTAAGGGAACTTCCTTGTTACTTATTTCTAAAACTCCGTTTATAAATTTATATTTGCCTTTAACGGTCTAAAAATGTTAATTCCAATGATGCCGTCATGTTGGCCATTAAATTTACATATGAATAATTTTACTCTTTTGTTTTATTCCCTAGTTCTTCAAAAAGAGAAATAATTACATTTTCTTTAATTTCTATAATATGGCTAAGAGTTTTTAATTATGTAGGTTTGATAAGTTCAGACCACTTATTTCATTCATACCAACTGTTTTAAATGAGTACATTTTTGACCGAAGTCCAACAAACTCTTTCCTAATTTTTCCACTATTTTCATCCTTCATCATACCTAAAACTTTTTTATTTAATAATGGCAGGTTTAAAATATTATTCGGATAATACTCAGATGTGTCAAACCTTGAAGCAATGTCATCATAAATATCAGCATTAAAATTCTCTGTTTTGATTGTGTAGATAAACGTATCTGTATCCATATAATTTAAGGCTAAATTGGTTTGAAATTTTGGCTTCATGCACTGATAATGAATATCGTACATTTTCCATTTAGAGAGTTCTAGCACAGCAAAGCCGAAATAAATTGGTTTGTTGTAAGTTATTTGCATAAGTTTTAATTAAATTGCAAACATACATATTGTTGGTAAATTGTGTAATACTCGAGAAATTTTGCTTAGAAATTAGTGCTCTAGCACCTTAACGATTACGATTTGTAGAGTAACATCTGTACGATTAAGAACGTTTTCCATGGTTTTCCCATAAACAGCATTGTTAGGAAGTTTGAAGAAATCTTTTTCAAACGAATTTTTTGCTAATGTTCTATGGTGTGTGTTTAAATCTATATACTTTTTTAGCCATGGAGATTGTTTAAACTTTAACGCTCTATGAATTTTTTTTTAATTTTAATCCATTTTTCAAACACTGTTTAAGAACCCTATAATGAATTTTATATTTTGTTTTTGATGTTAAGTCTGCAATTAGCTTTCTATATTTAGATTCACCAACTATTTTATTTTCTGGACAAAATGGTAAATCATTTTGTGTTTCATGTAAGTATTCGGGGTATTCTTAATCTACCTCCAAAAAAATAACCAATTTCAGACGTATCTGATATATTAGCAACATCCAACATATTTAAAATGTCTTCTTCATAATTCCAATCGAATTCTCCATACGGAAGATATTCTGACATTGCCCATCCATACAAGTTATTAGCGTTGAGGTACATTAAATACTCTGAAGGCTTACTACTGTCAAAGTCTTTTAAATATTTGTTATTTGCTTTTGAATATCTCTTTGAGCATTGTACATATTGACATCACTTAGCAGTCCTTACTCTATTTTAGTTGTTCTTAACATAGCATCCCATGATAGTCCTGGGGCAGTGTAATATTGACATGGGTCAATTTTATAAACACTTTTACAAATGTGTCGAAAATTTTTAAAAATGTCAGTTAACAAAAGAACGTCTGTTTTTAAATATAATTTTGTGTAATCTAATAAGTTGGTACATTTAAAAGTTCTCCAAACAGCTTGAGCATGCTCATAGTCTTCATTAGTGCGGTTAGTATTATTTAAAATATTGTAAAATTTTTCTTAAGTGGGAAGATTTGTTTCATTAAAGCGTTCCATTGAATCAATGTAAGAGTAAGGAAATACTCCCTTCCTTCTTATTAAATCAAATTAATTTTTCTGTTGAAACACTTCATTGAGAATTTGAAAATCATTGTCATTTAAATTGTTTGCAAGAGATTCTAAACTAGATGCCATAAATCAAAAAGAATCTAAAACCCGAATTTCAAAGCTCTTATTATTTTGCGTTGGTATAAATTTTGATAATGATGTATATAATTCCTTGTTGAGAGGAATTTCTTTTATATCACCCTCAAATTTTGATAATTATTTTACAAATAAGTGGCAATCGTAGGAAGAAAAATTATGAAAGAATACCGGTATAAACTTAGCAATTTGGTATAGAAGATTACAAGAGGTATGCGCTGATCCTCTGTATTTACCAGTCAAATGACAGTGATACTTTACTTTTTCACTTCCTAAGCTTTTTTCATAATATGACAACTTTTGCAAGATTATATGAACATTATCTGAACATTAGAAAGTGCTGTCATGGTTTGATGTTTAGATAAGTAGTTCGTGAAAATTTCTTTAGTGTACTTAATTAAATTGTCAATAAATACGTTGGGAGCATCTTCACCAAAATAAATGTTAAATCTAGTTTTTAAAGTGTATCACACATTCGTCCGCCTTCGGCATTTTTGAGACGACTTTCTTACAACCTTCTTCATGATCTTTCATAAAATATGTATACAATAAAACAAAATTAATGTTTTTTAATTAAAATTTTGTAATTTATTGAAATATTGAAATATCTGTTATTAATACATAATGGGACCATTCTTCATCCGTTTAAAGAAGTAGATTTATATGATGATCTTTCATTTCACTGCTAAGGTAATATGGTCCCACAATTTGACTTCCCTCACAACCAAATACATTAATACTTATATTTGAATTCATTTGCTCAAATATCTTAATATCCTTCAATTTTACAGGGAACTCCAATGTTTGAAAATTGATCAGACTATCTTTTATTTGTATCTTTTTTTCTAATATATTTACTTCTTTCAGTAAATTTTGATTGTTGCCCCATTCTCTATGGGCGCCTACCAAACCTCTCTACTCAGGAATTATGAAACCAAGGAGTTTCAACTGCTCTTTTGCTTCGGGAAAGAAGGAAATCAGCCTGTTATACCATTGGGCAGCTGTAGCCTGTTGGATGGTCATCTTTCCAAACCACTCCGCTCTTTTTGCTGGTTCAAATCTTGTGCTCTGCATGGTTGCCCTAGCATAGGTTATGCTGTTCATGAAGCATTCCTCCATAGGGAGAGGATCTGTCTTCTTTCTAAGAAGATATTGCCTGAAATGAAGCAATAATACTCCATTTAAAGCAGAAGTTATCATCATTTTGAAAATTAAAAACTCCCTGTTTGTTTTTTATCCACTGTGGTGTTGGAATATATTTGGAACCTCTCATAAACGATGACTTATTTATATTAATTTCCAATATTTTTATTTTTAATAGAGACCAACCGCTATCCCTCTCCTGAAATTCGGACATTTTTGTACATGTATTTAAAAATTTATATTTGAGGGTGTCCTCCACGTCGTCGCTTAAAGTCAGGAATTGCATTTTAGATCTGTGCGTAATAGACCGAATGTATATATCTTCATTTTTGATTTGTATGTATTCACATTCCAGCTCTAGACTGTACTTTAAAGTTACGTGTTTTTTCAGGCTTCCATTAAGAATTATTAAAAGATAATTCCATTGAAAAATTCTTGTGGATGTAGAATCTCTTCCATTGATTTTCATAAAGGTATGTGACGATTCTATCCTTAAATGCCCTTTTCACACATTTAAGGTTTTTTAAATTGGACATTTCAATCACCTGTTCTCCACTATTACATCTCAGAGATGTAGTAGCATGCGACTTTTCATGCTCCCTTAGATGATTTACTTTGGAGAAAAATTTAAAGCACTCACGGCAGTGAAGGACTTCATGAGTGTTGAGCATATCCTTTTCCTCGAAAAACGATTTACAGAATTTGCAGTTGAACGATGCCATGTTATAGTATATAAGTTTTATTTTCTTTTTAATTAATGGTTACACACTTTGAAAGTAGTCTATAGACTAATAAAATAAATATTTTTAACATTAAAAATGCATACGGTTGCATTTTTTTACCCTATTGAACGGAAGCATGCTTTGATAAACATTAAACAAACCAAACATTTATACATATTACATAATTTTTTAAATTTCTCTTCATTGAAGAAAATATTTTATGATAATTATCTTTATTGTAAGGATTTCTTTTTTAGAGTTTAGATCTAATTATAATCAAATATTGCAGGTCCATTTGGTAATTGATGCCCCTTGTAAATTATTGTCCAAACTTTATCATTCATTTGAGTTAAGTATGGATCCTCCTTGTTTAAAAATGTCATCATTCTATGGGGAAGACAAAACCATTTATTATCATCTAAATTGGCAATGACTTTTAGACCATATTGTGTTTCTTTCCATTCAAAATTCACAATTTTCAAAGATTGGTTTAAAGGTATATCATCTATTCTAATATACTCGGGTTTAATTTCTTGGGCAATATTTACAATTTTTTTTATACATCTAAAAACAAACAAGAAAAAAATAATAAAAATAAATAATTACCATTTTTATTAAATTTCCTTTAAAGTGGCAATTAGGATAATTGTTAAATGACGTGGTTTTATTAGTGGAACTCAAACCAAACACATAAATTTGGTCTGATACTAATTTGTTTTGTTTTAAATTCTGTTCAAGCACTTGGAACTTGAAGAGTGATGGGTGAATGAAAATGCAAATAGTTGTTTGTATTTGATCTTAATGACAATTTTTAAAATTTTATTTTGCTATTTATACTAACTAAAATATGTTGATTTGACAAAATACTAAATTGCTGTATTTGTTATATTAATTTTATATTTCTACAAAATAATAAACCTAAAACAATGAACTATAGGTAAAAAATGTTAAGTCAGCAAAAATAATACCAATTAACAAAAATAAGAAACAATAATTTAAAAGGCAGTGAACCTGAGGTACAATTATAAGTAATAAAATAACTTTAAATCAATGAACTTGAGGTACAATTACAAATAATAAAATAACTTTAAATCAATGAACTTGAGGTACAATGTTGGGTCAGCACAACAGAATAATTCAAGTTAATGATATTGTGATTAGTATGGATATTCACTGACTGTAAGTCTTAACATTCTCCCCCACGTTGAACGGATGTTCAACAGAGTTGTGGTGTGTGGATAACCTGATCTGGATAATAATGTTAGGCTAGACATCTATGATGAAACTATGTCGTTGTTGACGTGGCATTGGTAAGGGTGTCATCCTATTATGTTCATTTCGACATGATTGAAGTTCATAATTCTCTGCATGTGCTTCAATGGATGTAGCTGGGAGTGCTTTCCGTGCACTTCTATTTGCCTTGTAGTTGAGTAACAATATGATTAGCTCGATGAGACTGAATGACAAGGTTAGGTAGCCAATAGCATAACTGTGCTCCTGATGGGAGCTCAATTTGTTTGGTAGCTCGATGATGTCGTGTTTTTCTAATGACCTTTGTAATGTTATAAGGTCTCTTATGTTCTTGGCATACATAGCGTCCAATGTAGTTGCATTTGATTGCTTGTTGTTCATGGATTGGGTACTGGCTGTGGGTAATGACATGTCCGAATTTTTGCCAAGGCTTGTATATGAAGACCTCACTGTGCTGAATATAGTGTAGTGTACCTCAGTGCTTGTAAATAAAGTTCCTTTGAACGCCTATGTAATCAGCTGAAACCCTGAGAGCTAGTAAAAATAACCAAGGGCTATAGGAAAATTTTAAATATACACTTATACAACCTATACATCCAACACTACAATAGTTTGTCGTCCACTTTTAGTGACAACTGTTCGGGGGTTAATAATGACGGACTGATCTTGCCATGTTGAGTATCCATTAGTGTTGAATATTAAATACTGCATCTTCTGTAAGTTATTTGCTATTAGTTGTAATTGTAGGGCTCCAGAGTTGAATAGCTGGGAAAGGTGTACTTGAAGTAACGCCTTGTTGACATTCGTGATTTCCTTCGAATACAATGTAATCTCCTGCTCTAGTTGTTCAAATCTGGCTTTTGTAACCAATTGGTTCTGGCGCATTATATTGATTGTTGAATCGACAACTGATGTTTGGTGTTTTAACAAGTGCAACAAATATGCTTCATTTTCTTTTACTTTTAGTATAGTATCTGACATCTGGTTGGCATACTCGGAATCCAATATGCCAAATAAGGAGTGAAAAACATTACCAACTATGTTTATTGCTCCTCTTTTACTTCGTAGGTGTCGATTATCCAGTTGACATTATGTGTTTAGGATTAATATCTTACAAAGTCCATAATCTTGTGCCATTGATTAGACTTGATGTTTCAGACCAATATGTGTTCAAATCGTAATATACTACTAGACTCCATTCGTTGGTTGAAAGAGCGATTGTGCTTATATGCTCGAAATGTATTCCTGCCTTTGTTCCAAATTTTTTGATGTCTACTGGAGCTCCAAGTACTAATGGTAAAAAGAGTAGAATTGTGAGGAGTGACAACATGAGATGGTTTGTTAGCATTTTCTTTCTTTTGGGCTTAGGTTCTTCGTTAGTATCAAGAGTGCAGCTGTTGGATTCCTGTTTGTCGTCATTAGTGGTAAGGGTTGCTTCTGGATATGTGTCGATGGGTAGTAGAGCGAATCGCTGTATTGTGCGTTTGAAAACTTCCTTCATCAGGTCCTTCATGTACGTCAATTATTCGACCTAAAGGCTACTGTAGTACTGGCACGTTGTCCTCCTTAATGATTACCATATCTGCTGCTTTAGGTTGGCATTTTTTTTCTTCCATTTGTTCCGCTGCTGAAGTTCATTTAAGTACTCGGCAGACCATCGGTTCTAATATTTCTGTTTAAGCCGTGATATAAGTTCCTAATGACGTAACACTGGCGTCTAACTGGTTATAGCACTGCTGTCTGTCTGCTGGCCCGCAGTAGTCAACGCCTGCGTTGATAAACGGGCGTGCTGGAGTAATTTGAGATAGTGGAAGGTTACCCATTATCTGTTGAGATAACTGTGGTCGGGCTCTGGTGCATCTTAGGCATTTTTGAACTGTTGACCGTGGCGTTATTTTCCCTTTTACTGGCCAGAACCGTTGTCTAATAATGTTTAATAAGGCTTATGGTCCACAATGATTGTTCTCCTCATGAACCATTGTAAATAAAAGTTTCATGAGGGGATCATTGTACGGTATTATCATGGGATATTCGCATCGTATGATAGTGTTGAGGCTTCTAATCGTCCGCCAACTCGTATGATATTGTTTTAATTGAGGAATGGGTTTAAGCTAGCGATAAAGCTTTTCCTATCTATTTCTTGGGTTTTTCTGAGTTAATTAATTTGCAGTGAAAATTCCGACTTTGGAATGTTCCGTATAATGACGAACAATGCCTTATATAGCTCAATTGGAGTTAAAGCCTTATGTGTAGGGCGGTCTTCTTTTTTCGCCCTTGAGTTTTCACTAAATCTAATACAATATGCCAGTATTCTCTGCAAAGTTCTGAAGGAATTTCTGCACTCGATTCTGTAAGTGATATCATCATTAGATACAGCGGCTGCTGATATTGGGGACACCTTTTTCTTCTCGATATCATTAGAAGTTTGAAGCTGTTGCGAAAATGTAAGTGGCCACATTCCTTCACGCGCATGCAGAAACAGTGGACCATAGAACCATAGATTACATCCAGAAAGTTTTGTTGCTGATGGGCCCCTGGACAGTATGTCAGCTTTGTCTTTTGATCCGACATGCCGCCATTGTTCGGGTGATGTCAATGAAAAAATAGTGGTTGATCCTTTATTTAGATGTCGAGTTTGACTGTGTGCTAGTTGAGCAGCTGATACGGCTGCACACAATTCTAATCGCGGCAGTGTTTGTTGCTTTAATAAAGCAACCCGTATTTTTGCACATAATAATCGTACACTAATTCTTCCAACCTCATATACTGCGCGGGTGTATGCCACCGCATCAAATGCTTTTTCGGATGCGTTTTTACCGGAATTTCTCCCTTAAAGATATGTCTTGAAAATTGTAGGTTATTTAAGCTGTCTAAATTGGTTCTGAATCTGTTCCAGGTTGCTTGAAGGTCCTTGGGTATGGGTTCATTCCAATCCAGCCTTAGTTGCCACAGATGTTGAATAAACATGTTTGCCTTCACAACAATAGGTGATAATAAACCAAGCGGATCGAATAACTTTTCTAGATCTGAAGTTGCTGTACGTTTCGAGATTATTTGTACTGGACCAAGTTTTGCCTTGACAAACAAATGGTCAGTTTTAGGTAGCCACAGCAGCCCTAAAGCCTTAATAGAATTGGTGTTATTGATGTTGCAATCAAGATTGACCTCCTGAGTGCCAATCGGTATGATTTTAAGTAATTGTGGGTGATTTGTGCACCATTTTTTAAGTTAAATCCGTGTTTTTGTAAGATTTGCATAAGTTCATACTGGATTGCAATGGCTATGCTAAGGCTGTCTGCGCCTCCAAGGCCATCATCTACGTAGAAATTGTCTTTCAACATTTGAGATCCGAATGGATAATTAACAATATTTTCGTCGGCAATTCTTTGCAGGCATTTTGTGGCTATATAGGGTGCTACTCGTGTACCGTATTTAACTGTGTTCAGTTTGTAGCAGTTGAGGGGTAATGTTAGATCCTCCCTCCATAGGATGAGTTGATACTGATGATCGTCTGGATTAACCAATATTTGTCTATACATTTTCTCGATGTCGGTGGTGAAGACAAATTTTGGCAAGCGTAAACGCAGCAAAATAGAGAATAACTCACTTTGAACAGTTGGACCGTTGAACATTTAGTCATTGAGAGAATAACATGTAGAAGTTTTTGCCGATGCGTCGAACACTACACGGAGTTTTGTTGTGGTACTATCCGGTTTCGATACGCAAAGTAAGGATTGAAGTACTTAGGACCCAGTAAACTATCGAGGTTGACCGGTTGCATGTGTCCAAGTTGTTCATATTATTGCATAAACTGAATGTATTGCTTTCGAACTTCTTCATTCTTAAGGAGTTTAAGTTGAAGGCACATGAACCTATTATACGCCATCGTGTATGATTCTCCTTATGCTGCTGGATTTTCACAGAAAGGAAGGCTTACTATGAATCGGTCATTTTTGTCTGTGCGAGTAATATGATTGAAGTATGATTCACATTGTCTTTCTGATAGCGAAATACTTTTTTCATCTGGTCCGACCTCGTCAAGTTTCCATAACGTGAGTGCACATGACGGATTATATGTTGTGGTTTGTCTGACTGACCCACCCACAATCCATCCAAGTGCTGTATTCTGTAAAACCGGAAGTTGCTGGGAAAGCTTGATTTGACCGACCTTCATGAGATTAAAATATAATTCAGCGCCCAGCAGGATATCAATTTTTCCTTGTTGGTGAAATTCTGGATCAGCCAATTGAATGTTTTCAGGTATGGCCCATGAGGATGTACCTATTTGGTGATTTGGTTGTGAAGGGATGATGTGTGGGAGTACGAATACTTCTAGCCGTGATGAGAAGTTGTTTATTGTGGACTGCATTTTTAAGTTCACTCGTTGAGTAGACCTTTTTTGTGCATTCCCAATGCCATCGATGTTCAGAACTGCATCGGTTGGGGTGATGTCTAGGCGGTTGATAAGTCTCTGGGATACGCTGTTAACTTGGGACCCAGAGTCTAATATTGGCCTGAATTCCCCAACATTGCCGTTATCCTTACTTTTGCGGTTGCTAGAAGAACGTAACCCTGGGGCCCCCAGCATCCTTGGCAGATGTAGATGCAACTGTTGCAGAGGATGTGCTTGCCTTTTCCTTTACAGGTTCTGATTCCGAAGTCTGTGCTGATGTTAGTTTTGAAGCCTGCTTAGGCTTCGACGTCTATTTAGTTTCTAAATGTAACAACGTGTTGTGTTTCTTGTTACATTTTCGGCAGCAACCTAATGTGCATGTTTTTTATATATGATCGCTTCTAAAGCAATTGACACATAGTGATTGTTGTTGGACCCACCTTAATCTGTCTGGGACTGGTAATTGTATGAATTTACTGCAGGGGTACAGTTGATGATTACCATTGTTGCAAAATTTACAGGTGTTATGGTTCCCGTCTGATAATGCTACTGATGAAACTGCCTTATTTGTTGGTTTTTGGCCAATTGCTTCCATTGATTGGAATTGAATTTCAAAGAATGAAAGAAATTCGGGAATTGTTGGTACTTCCTTAGGTTTTGCTGATGCTTGCATAAATCTGACAAGCATATTTCTATCTAGTTTTTTCATTAATAGATGTATGAGAAGAGGATCTCAAGCAAATGCTTCGATGCCAATATTGTTTAAAGCTGAAAGACACTCCTTTGTTGTATCATGAAGTGGCAATCACAGGAAGAAAAATTATGAAAGAATACCGGTATAAACTTCGCAATTTGGTATAAAAGATTACAAGAGTTATGCGCTGCTCCTCTGTATTTACCAGTCAAATGACAGTGATCCTTTACTTTGTTACTTCCTAAGCTTTTTTCACAAATATGACAATTTTTTGCGAGATTATATGAAGTTATCTCAACATTAGAAAGTGCTGTCATGGTTTGATGTTTAGATAAGTTGTTCGTGAAAATTTCTTTAGTGTCCTAATTTAAATTGTCAATATATACGTTGGGAGCATCTTCACCAAAATAAATGTTAAATCTATCTAAATTATTATCAAAACTACACTTAATATAATAACTAAAGGCACAAGCTACGTGTTTTTGAATATTACCATGCTCATCAATGCCATCAATTTTCTCTAAGTAAGCCTCAAAATCTGCATATATGACCAATGGTACATCTAATTGTTTATGGTAGTTTTTAAAGTGTAACACACATTCGTCCGCCTGCGGCATTTTTGAGACGACTTTCTTACAACCTTCTTCATGATCTTTCATAATTTTCGAATTTGAAGAGTATTGAAGACGTGCGTTGCAAAGATTTATCCGTCCCTTATGAGAAGTTAATCTACTTCTTATTAGCCTAAAATATGTATACAATAAAACAAAATTAATGTTTTTTAATTAAAATTTTGTAATTTATTGAAATATTAAAATATCTGTTAGTAATACATAATGGGACCATTCTTCATCCGTTTAAAGAAGTAGATTTATATGATGATCTTTCATTTCACTGCTAAGGTAATATGGTCCCACAATTTGACTTCCCTCACAACCAAATACATTAATACTTATATTTGATTTCATTTGCTCAAATATCTTAATATCCTTCAATTTTACAGGGAACTCCAATGTTTAAAAATTGATCAGACTATCTTTTATTTGTATCTTTTTTTCTAATATATTTACTTATTTCAGTAAATTTTGATTATTGCCTAAAATGAAGCAATAATACTCCATTTAAAGCAGTAGTCATCATCATTTTGAAAATTAAAAACTCCCTGTTTGTTTTTTATCCACTGTGGTGTTGGAATATATTTGGAACCTCTCATAAACGATGATTTATTTATATTAGTTTCCAGTATTTTTATTTTTAATAGAGACCACCCGCTTTCCCTCTCCTGAAATTCGGACATTTTTGTACATGTATTTAAAAATTTATATTTGAGGGTGTCCTCCACGTCGTCGCTTAAAGTCAGGAATTGCATTTTAGATCTGTGCGTAATAGACCGAATGTATATATCTTCATTTTTGATTTGTATGTATTCACATTCCAGCTCTAGACTGTACTTTAAAGTTACGTGCTTTTTCAGGCTTCCATTAAGAATTATTAAAAGATATTGTGGATGTAGATTCTCTTCCTTTTGATTTTCATAAAGGTATGCGACGATTCTATCCTTAAATGCCCTTTTCACACATTTAAGGTTTTTTAAATTGGACATTTCAATCACCTGTTCTCCACTATTACATCTCAGAGATGTAGTAGCATGCGACTTTTCATGCTCCCTAAGATGATTTACTTTGGAGAAAAATTTAAAGCACTCACGGCAGTGAAGGACTTCATGAGTGTTGAGCATATCCTTTTCCTCGAAAAACGATTTACAGAATTTGCAGTTGAACGATGCCATGTTATAGTATATAAGTTTTATTTTCTTTTTAATAAATGGTTACAAACTTTGAAAGTAGTCTATAGACTAATAAAATAAATATTTTTAACAAACATTCAAGGTTAATTTTTAAACATTAAAAATGCATACGATTGCATCTTTTACCCTATTGAACGGAAGGTTCTACAAAGTTTAATAACCATAGATCATTTTTCAAAACATGCTTTGATAAACATTAAACAAAGCATACATTTATACATATTACATAATATTTTAAATTTCTCTTCATTGATGAAAATATTTTATTATAATTATCTTTATTGTAAGGATTTCTTTTTCAGAGTTTAGATCTAATTTAAATCAAATATTGCAGGTCCATTTGGTAATTGACGCCCCTTGTAAATTATTGTCCAAACTTTATCATTCATTGGAGTTAAGTATGGATCTTCCTTGTTTAAAAATTTCATCATTCTATGGGGAAGATAAAACCATTTATTATCATCTAAATTGGCAATGACTTTTAGACCATATTGTGTTTCTTTCCATTCAATATTCACAATTTTCAAAGATTGGTTTGGTTTAAAGGTATATCATCTATTCTAATATACTCTGGCTGAATACCTTGGGCAATATTTACAATTTTTTTATACATCTAAAAACAAACAAGAAAAAAATAATAAAAATAAATAATTAAATATAACAATATTATATAGGAATTACTTACCATTTTTATTAAGTTTCCTTTAAAGTGGCAATTAGGATAATGATGTGGAATATACTCCCTTAGCCTTTTTATATAAATGGAATACTTGCTTAGGTTAGGGTACAAATTGAGTTTATTTATATACTTACATATATATGTTGAACATTTAAGCTATATTAGATATTACTCTCTCTTATTTTAAAATACTCAAACAATACATTTAAACATATTACAGAATTTTTTAAATTTCTCTTCATTGAAGAAAATATAAACATGATCAACTTAATATTACTCTATTTTATATTTAAAACTACTCAAAAGTTTCTTTATTTTATTAATATTCCAATCTCCTCCTAATGGAAAAATACATTGGAAAAATTCTGCCTACCCAGAATTTTTTCTGCTTTAAATAAAAAGCAAAATGCTCCTCTGTGGTATATGTGAAATAACTAATTGAAGGCAGTTTAGTTCCAATTAACACTCAACTAAGCAGCTTTTTCCTTCTTAATGGATTTATTTTTCAATTAGGTCTAGCTTCCAATTGGGTTTGGCTGTTCCAATTATCTTCCTTCTTATTGGGAATTGGCCGCTCAATAGATATGATTATTTTAATGATTCTCGATTTAAAGGATTTTATGTTTTTAATTATTTTTTATTTCGCCCCTTTTTTATGATTTTTTTCACTTTTAAGGATACTATGTCCTTTCTTTCGAATTTACACCTTTTATTTCTCTTTATCGGCTTTGCATAAACACATTTTATTGCTTTGTTTTTAATTTTTTCCAAACTGTTAAATTTCTATTGTTTTTGGTGTTAAATTTTTTTATTATCAGTTTTGCATAAAAACACTTTATCGTTTTTAAAAAAAAAAATTTAAAACTTTTTTTTTTAATTTCTCTTTTTTTAGTGTTCAATTTCCTCTTTATTTAAGGGTTTTTTTCTTTTAATTATTCTACTTTGTAGAATTTTTTTATATTCTACTATGTGGTCGACGTGGCGCTTCGAGGCGTTGGGCGCCAGTTAATGAAAACACAACCGTTCTCTTCTTTTCTTTTCCAAAGACTAACTTTTTCATTCCAAAAATTCCAACTTAAAAGTAATTACAAAAATCTTATTTTTATTTCATTATTAAATTTGTTTACATAGCACTTTTAAACAATAATGAAACCGGATACCTTTTACCTTGAAAGAAAAAAATGAACTGCGCGAATTACGTTATTGGTGACTTAATCTTTAGAATAAATAGCACTATTATCTTTAAATAAAAAAACCACAACGCAATATTTTGGGTTTTTATTCTTTATTCGTTGGATTGAATCTTAAGACTAGTTTTTGTAGTGATCTTACTTTAGTATTTATAGAAATTCTTAATTCTACTTATAAAGGGTTATTTGGGTCATGAGTGTTCTACATATGGTAAATTTACAATCTGGGTTATTCTAGTTTATGCATGTTTTACAATCTGGGTTATTTTAGTTATGAGTGTTTTACATATGGTGGGTTTACAATTTGGATTATCTTAGTACTTTTGTTTACGCTAATTGGTTTACATATGGATTTACTTTAAGTGCTTAAATGTATTTATGGTTTATTGCTTAGGTCTTGGTTTTTTCCTGGCGGTCTACAAAAATAACGACAGTGTAAGTGACACCGTTGGTATTTTTGTGGATTTATTTTTTCGTTAATGAGGTTTTTGGGTGGTTTGTTTCTAAATTATGAAATTGATTCTGCTTATTTGACAAAAGCGGCACAACAATCAATGAGGTATTGTTGGGGCGCTTGAGTACTAGAATTTAAATAAGTGTGTTATTGGATGTAGTTTATTGTGTCATGTATTTTTGTACTATAATATTAATGTCGTTGTTGTCGGCGATGATATCTAGTTCGTGTTGCATGGAGGGCAAGTACGTAACTCGCGTGCAGGTAGTTGAACTGCGCGAAATATGTTGTCTTTTAAGTTTTAATCAAAAAAAACAACAACGTTTACTTTTGCTTACCAGTTTATTTCTAGACTTTTTAATTTTGTTTACAATATTTTTATTATACTTAATTGTTAACTAAGCTTAAATATTATTTAGACCAATTCTTGGGAAAAATGTGTGGAAGTTCAGTTGGCATGTGTGGAAGTTCAGTTTATTGAACTTGCACACAAAGCACAATTTTATTAAAATAAAATAAAATATTAATTTTACAATGAATTAAATTATGCATCGTTTTGTCTAGTGCATTGGCTTTTGATTTGGTGTTGGTGCGATTGCGGTTGGTGTGTATATACCCAGTGGTATGGCGTACTAGCTCTGTACGTGTATATTCGTTAGCTCTTAAAGAACTACCACTAGTCCCACTACAATCTACCTCACATGCATTTGAGTGGCGAATTTAACACGAGGATGTCCTACGAGGTGGCGATTGAGCCGTCTCTGCATAACCTTTAGCTACCATTAGGGTTAGCTACTTATTCCTACAAAAAGTGCTAGCACGAAAGTGTGGTAGTGGTGTTAGTCCCTAAAATGTACCGCAGGAACTATCCCAAAAGCACTACCAAACTCACAACCTCTTGTAAGGCAGTCATTTCTCTAGGATCTGTTTACTTATCCCTTCGCTAGCCGTGTTTTATTTGTGTATGAAAAAATATAATAATCAAATTTTTAATTTAAAAACATTTTTATTTTAATTTAATTGAAACAAAAATATTAAATTCATTTTTCAAAAAACAATTAAAAAATTAAAGAGTTTTGTTAATTCATAAAATTTCCATTCATTAAAGTATGAATAAAATAAAAATGAAAAATAGAAAAACTATAAAATAATTCTTAAAAAATATAATAAAAATGTACCTATACAGATAATAAAATAGAAAAATTTAGTGCATATGTGGATACATATGTATGTTACTTAAAAACGCCTTTAAAGCTTTTTTGCAGCAACAAGTTTAAAATACCGTTTTTTTTTGCAGCTGGATAGCTTTTCTTAATTGCTCTTCCGAATTTCCTGGAATAGAATCTGAAAAAAAAATTGTATCAACTTTATATTTATTTGTGTATGAAATGTAAAATTTTTATTCTTAATAATTACCTATAAGGGCTTTATAAAAATTGATTAATGTCTTAAGCGATTTTTCCCCTGCACCCCATCAATATTGTATTCGTAGGTTATTGCAGCGGTTAGAACATTTCTTAAGTTTTTTATTATTCCATTTGGTAAAACTATGGATTTTATGGCTTCAACCTAAAAATATTTAATATAATAATGATATAAGAAATAAATAAAAATTCATTTCTATTTTCTGGCAGAATAATTGTATTTAATTCCAAAAGCTGCTCCTCGTTTTCTATAGGGAATTTTTTTGTTAATGACTCTATATCATTTTGCTTTGTAGAAAGCTTGTTTCAAATAACTTGCTGTTTTGCAAGAGCTTCTGCGAAAAATTTCATTTGGTCTGCAATGATATACACATGTGTGATTTAAAAATAAAATAAAGAACATCTTACTTAATGTCAATATTTTTTTACCTTGTATTATTTTATCTCGTTTTTTAAGGTCATCTAAAAAATATGCATTAATTTAACATTAATAATTGTACTTAAAATATTAAATTTTAATAACTACCGTTTAGCTTATTAATTTGTTGCATTAATCCCTCACAATTACATTTACCACGTCTAGTTTTGCGAAGTGGGCTGTTTGATTCCGAATCCGACATTTTTTATTACTTAACTGATTTAAAAAAAAAAAATTGCTTCTTATTATTAAAAATGTCATTAAACGAATTGAGAGTTAATAACTGGTATGTAGGATAGGTAGTAAGATCAAACTTTCATTGTAAGGAATGCAAATTGCTTTACAGCCTATGTCAGAGAATAAAAACGACTCATTTTTATCGCTAGGTTTTAAATCTGCTACAAAAATACCTAAAGTCACTGATTCGCAGGGTTCTTGAAAAAATTTGTTTCCCCTTGTGTGAAGGATAAAACCTCAATTGGTATATAGTTCTTTATGTAACAATAATTGTCAGGTCTAGTTGTACTTAAAGAACATTCTTGAAAATTATAGGTAAGAGACCCATTTGCATTTTTTAAAATTCCTTAATTTTTTTGAAAAGCTGAAAAATCAGCTTCCGAAATTTGTCTACGTAACTGTTGAAGTATATTTACTGGGCTTTTAATTCCTTTTTTTATTTTTTGTAAATGGTTCTCGAAACCGTATGCGGAACTATTGGTTGGATCACCTGCGTATATTATAGATTCTTTTAAATGAACTAAATTATGAACGTTGTACGAAACACTATTTTCGCCGAATACAGTCGGAAAATTTTGAACAACAAGATTTAAAAGCGAATCGGAAACTTCCAAATTACTGGTGCGTTGCTTTGGGCAACAAATTAATCTATATGCGCAGTGAAGTAACAAAAATAAAATATAAAAAATAGCTCCTATGGCAAATCCACTAGCATCAGTTGTAAGAACGAATGGTTTAGAAAAATCTGGGTACTGCAGAATAGCATCATTGGATAATATATTTTTGCATGTTTCAAAAGCATTTTTATAATTTTGGTTGAAATCGATTTTGCTGTTTTTCTTTAGACACATTGTCAAAGGCGTAACAATTTTTGCGAAATCTTTTATAAATTTACTGTAATGCCCCAAAAAGGATTTGATTTCTTTTGGTGTCTTAGGGATTGGAAAATTTTTGATTGCCTCTAATTTCGCAGGGTTAGGTTTAATGCCCTCTGTTGAAACAATATGTCCAAGGAATGAGATTTCTTTCCTTAAAAATTCAGATTTGTCTAGTTGTATTTTAAAATTTTCTGTTTTTAATCTTTCAAAAATTTGTCTCAAGTTTTGAATATGTTCCTCCAGAGAAGTAGAAAATATAATAATATCGTCGAGGTAAACTAGACATATTTTTCCTATAAAATCTTTTAAGACATTGTCCATTACCCTCTGAAAAGTAGAAGGGGCATTTTTCAATCCAAAAGGCATCCTTATGTATTCAAAATGCCCGCCTTCAACTGTGAAAGCAGTCTTTTGGACATCTTTCGGATCCATTTCGATTTGATGGAATCCGCTGGCAAGATCTAGTGTCGAGAAGTACATACATTTGCCCAATTTATCCAGAATATCTGTGAAATTCGGTAAAGGGTATCTGTCCGAAACTGTTTTTTCGTTCAGTTTGCGGTAGTCAATAACAAGGCGCCATTTTTGTTTTCTCTTTTTTCTTTGGAACTACCCATACGGGAGAGCTCCAGGGCAAGTAAGACGGTCTAATTATGCCTTGTTCTAGCATGTTACCTATTTGTTTCCTTACTTCATCTTTATGGATGTAAGGGTAGCGATATGATTTAGTGTTTATTGGTATTTCGTCTGTTGTTTGTATGGTGTGTTTAATTCGATTTGTAAATGAAAGGCTTTGATTTTCTTTATAAAACACCGAGTTGAATTGACGAAGAGTTTAAGGAGAAGTTTTCTTTCTTCCACGTTTAAATGCTCTAGTCGTAATGAGAATTTTATGTCTTCTTCCTTATTATTTTCAAAATATTCTGGATTAATGCAATTGAGCTCCACGTAATTTGAAGAGTTATAAGGGTCTGCTTTTACTGGTTGCTCCATGTTACTATGCCAATTATCTGAAATGTAAATGCCTTTGGAAATCTCAAGGTTTGTTGAAATCTTTGTTTGACTAACAAGGATTTCGCCATTCTCGATATCGACAGGAAGTTTTATAATGTGAAGTTGTGCTTGGTTTCATTTGTAAAGGAATAGTGCAGTTTGGTGTTATCAAGAAATTATTTTGTAAGTAAATGTTAGCTTTGAGTTTTTGTAACATATCGATTCCTAAAAGCCCGTCGATGTAATTATGGAATTTAAAAATTAGGAATTCTAATTGACCATTTTCATTAAATTCTCTGAATATTGGTATGTAAGTTTTTGAATTGAATGTATATTTATTAGATATAGTAGTGATAGTTACGGGTTGACAAGTTATTTGGTCTTTTAAAGGCACAAATTCGGGGTTGATAAAAGATGAAGAGGCTCCTGAGTCAATTAGGAATCTTAAGGATCGACCAAATGGGGATGATTTCAGTATGAATGGTAGTTTTGTCCCATGCTTGTTTATATCTATATATCCTGTGGAATTCTCGAGGCTAATGCTAATAATTTTGGGAGTCATCAATGTTAGGAATGATTGGAGACTCGTGATTTGGATGATTGTTAATGTTATGGAAGTTTGGATAATTTTCAGTTTGATTAATGTTATGGAAGTTTGGATAATTTTCAGTTTGATTAATGTTATGGAAATTTGAGTTTGATCGTGACTGAAAGTTTTGTCTGGTTATGCCCGTTTTATTGTACGAATAGGGCGTGTTATGTCTAAAATTTGTGCGGGTTGTATTACCGTCACTAGCTTCTATTTTACCAGGCATTATAGCATTTATAACATTATGATTGCTGTGAGTCCAATTGTTGTTGTTGAAATGACGATTAAATTGAGGTCTGTTAAACTCTTCTGAATTAAATTGTCCGTAGTATGGTCTTTGGAATTTATAATATGGTGGTGGAGTTTTTGGTTGATATGGTTTGTGTGTTTTTTGGACCTGTTTTACTGACGTAATGTTTTGCTCCTTTATACAATAAGGAAGTGCTAATGGGTCTTTGAGTCCAGAAAGAAATGCGTTCAAACACATTTCGGAGAATAATTCCCTTTTTGAATTGATAACTTTTTGATATTTCTCATTGATCAGGAAGTTATTTAAAAGTACTGCTTGGATTTCGATAAAATCTCCGTGAAACTGTTCGAGTGTTCGATCAGTTTGGCTAATATTATAAAGATCTCTGATCAGTCCTTTTGTCTGCAAAGGCTGATTTTAGGTTATTTTTGATTTCAGCCCAATCTAATTGTGTTAAATATGTGTTCAATAGTTGGTTTGCTGTCCCTACTAATTTATTCCTGATAGCCCTAAGTATGATTTGATCATAAGGTGTCTTTTTCGTTCCTCTCAAAAATAGTAATATTTCTTCGACGTTAGTTATAAAATCGTATAGTAGACGAGGATTCCCGTCAAAACTAGGAAGATCTTTAATAACATCCGGAATTCTTAAGGAGTTAAAGATTTCTTGCATGTTCGGAAAGGTTGGGAATTGATTTTGCTGTGCAGTGTAGGAAGTGGATTGAGTTTGTGCTAAATCTTGATGTGGCATATTTATTGGTAAATTTTTTAAACTTGAATATTGAGATTGACAATGTAATTTTTCTGGTATAGTTTCAAGGCTTTTTGATTTCTTTTTTTGGTTTTGTAAATTTGATAAAGCTTAAGTTTTCTTTTAAACATTTAGTAAATAATTATTTGATTATGATAACTTATTTTCTAGAGCTTACAATAAAAACAGGAGTAGAGTTGCCATCCGCATTGAGAAATATATTGGTTTTCTTGAAAGGATGAGTAGGTTCCAGTTGTGAATGGATTGAAATCCAACGGTTTCGGCTCGGTTGACTTTAACTTCAGTGTCCTATGCTGAGTTTGATGATTTAAATATGGATATTATTTCCCCGTTGTTTATGTTGACGGTGATATCCTTTCAAAGTTTTTTTTTTTCAAATAGGGATAATTCTTCCCCGTTGTTTATGTTGACGGTGATATTCTTCACCTTTTTTTTTTTAATAGGGATATTCCTTCCCCGTTGTTTATGTTGACGGTGATATTCTTTCACCGTTTTTTTTTTCAAATAGGGATATTCCTTCCCCGTTCCTTATGTTGACGGTGATATTCTTTCACCGCTTTTTTTTTATAACTTGTATCAAATAGTTTATATATTTTTTGTATAAGGATATTTGTTCTTTTATTTACAGAGGATATTCTTTCTTTTTCAAAAATTGTTCACTATTATTTATTTATGAGGATATTCTTTCCCTTTTTCTAAAAACTTTTATTTATGAGGATATTCTTTCCCCTTTTTCTAAAAACTTTTATTTATGAGGATATTCTTTCCCCTTTTTCTAAAAACTTTTATTTATGAGGATATTCTTTCGCGCAAATAAAAAATATGATCACTACATTTTATACAAAAGAAGTGTGGAAAAAACCTGTACACGCGTAAGTAAATCAAAATGTTATGCGCCAATCAAGTATACGTTACGTATTTTTAACTTTTTTAAAAAAAGGAACAAACTTAACATTTGCCTTTAGTTATTATTTTATTTTTTATTTAATTGTTTGTCAACCGAGTTGAATGGAAGAAGCTAGACTGACTTAAGTTTTTACAATATTCTTTTCTTATCGACTAACTTTAATCGAAAAATGTGTTACAATTATTATTTGGAAATTCTATAGAATATTTCTTTAACATTGCATTTTCGTTATGGGAACGGAAATGCAATGAATGCAATTTTTCAATATTTATTAAAATTCATTTTATTAAACTGTTTCTAAATTTAATTCTTTTATGTTGAATTGGGACTGTTGTAATTCTTAAGGCTGAGTTAGGCGAACGTTGCTGTTCCCGTAACTTACTGTAACGGACTGCTTGCACGTTGGTGCACTTATAGAACATCTAAAAACGTGTCATATGTTTTTCACATACATGAACAAAAAAGCAATAGTATACATAAAACAACACACACAGTGATGGGAAATCAAAAGGTTTAAATGTTGACCGTTGTGCAGAAAAAGTACCAAGTGATTAAAATGGTATTTAAACAGTATTTAGTGTAAGTAAGAAAAACATTAATAATTTAATATCTGATATTTATATTATAGATTTACAATAAATAAATATGTATTTTAGCATATACATACACATTTACATATATTATTTTGTAAATGTGCATAGACAAAACAATATTTTGTAACCATTTAAAGCCTTTTATATATTTCTCATTTCTATTGTATGTGCATATGCATTTGTTTATTTTGTACATCTAAGTCGTTTTGTCGAAAGTCCATAGATATACCAAAAAAAAGTACCAAAAAAAAGAGCGGAAATACCCGCATTCAATTTAATATACAAGCAGGCCATCACTGCTTTACAACTGTCACGTAACGACGGCAAGAAATTCTAATTTATACAGATTGAGACGTTCCGTTACGTGACATTTAAATTCGGTAAGCATTTACATTGTAACCAAATAACAAAACGGACCAGACGTTTCGTTAGGTGACGTGGACGTTCGGCTAACTCTACCTTTAGAATTGCGACCGAAAAATAATTTTACCTTATGAATTTAATTTTAATTTCTTTAAAAAAAATTGGAAATGGGTGCCGTGTTACATTTCTTCATGTAGTGATAATTATGTTTGCTATAAAGTCATCAATAGGGCCGTTCTTGACATATGTATGTGTGTGTGTGTTTGTATTTGTATATGTCACTTCTCCCTCCTTTAAATTAAAATTATCCTGAATTATTTTATTTAATATAACTTTGATATATCTTTGTTTTATAATAACAAAAATTAAGATAATAACTACCTATTATTATTGCTAATAGGAAATTAACTTCATAGGATATATTACTATGATATTTTATTGCTTTAATATTTTTTAAGTTAATGTTGTTTCCTGCTTTAATTTCTTGAAACGTTATTTTGCGTGAAAAATTGTTTACAATTTACTTTTAACTCAAACTTTACTTTTCATTTTCTTAATTTATATGTTTTGTAAATTTCATTTCTATCAATTCAAATTTTCATTTCTATCAATTCAATGTCCAAACCATGGACTTTACTTTTAACTTCATAAATTTATATGTTTTGTAAATTTAATTTCTATCAATTCAAATTTTCATTTTGTAAAGTCCAATGGACTTTACTTTTAACTTCATAGATTCATACAATATTTGTAAAAAAACTGATATTAAGGAAATATAAACATGGACTTTACTTTTAACTCAAACTTTACTTTTCATTTTATAAATTTATATGTTTTGTAAATTTCATTTCTATCAATTCAAATTTTCATTTGTCCAATAGACTTTACTTTTCATTTCATAAGTTTATATGTTTTGTAAATTTCATTTCTATCAATTCAAATTTTCATTTGTATAAATGCAATGTCCAATGGACTTACTTTTCATTTCATAAATTTATATGTTTTGTAAATTTCATTTCTATCAATTCAAATTTTCATTTGTATAAATGCAATGTCCAATGGACTTACTTTTCATTTCATAAGTTTATATGTTTTGTAAATTTCATTTCTATCAATTCAAATTTTCATTTGTATAAATGCAATGTCCAATGGACTTACTTTTCATTTCATAAATTTATATGTTTTGTAAATTTCATTTCTATCAATTCAAATTTTCATTTGTATAAATGCAATGTCCAATGGACTTACTTTTCATTTCATAAGTTTATATGTTTTGTAAATTTCATTTCTATCAATTCAAATTTTCATTTGTATAAATGCAATGTCCAATGGACTTACTTTTCATTTCATAAATTTATATGTTTTGTAAATTTCATTTCTATCAATTCAAATTTTCATTTGTATAAATGCAATGTCCAATGGACTTACTTTTCATTTCATAAATTTATATGTTTTGTAAATTTCATTTCTATCAATTCAAATTTTCATTTGTATAAATGCAATGTCCAATGGACTTACTTTTCATTTCATAAGTTTATATGTTTTGTAAATTTCATTTCTATCAATTCAAATTTTCATTTGTATAAATGCAATGTCCAATGGACTTACTTTTCATTTCATAAATTTATATGTTTTGTAAATTTCATTTCTATCAATTCAAATTTTCATTTGTATAAATGCAATGTCCAATGGACTTACTTTTCATTTCATAAGTTTATATGTTTTGTAAATTTCATTTCTATCAATTCAAATTTTCATTTGTATAAATGCAATGTCCAATGGACTTACTTTTCATTTCATAAATTTATATGTTTTGTAAATTTCATTTCTATCAATTCAAATTTTCATTTGTATAAATGCAATGTCCAATGGACTTACTTTTCATTTCATAAATTTATATATTTTGTAAATTTCATTTCTATCAATTCAAATTTTCATTTGTATAAATGCAATGTCCAATGGACTTACTTTTCATTTCATAAGTTTATATGTTTTGTAAATTTCATTTCTATCAATTCAAATTTTCATTTGTATAAATGCAATGTCCAATGGACTTACTTTTCATTTCATAAATTTATATGTTTTGTAAATTTCATTTCTATCAATTCAAATTTTCATTTGTATAAATGCAATGTCCAATGGACTTACTTTTCATTTCATAAGTTTATATGTTTTGTAAATTTCATTTCTATCAATTCAAATTTTCATTTGTATAAATGCAATGTCCAATGGACTTACTTTTCATTTCATAAATTTATATGTTTTGTAAATTTCATTTCTATCAATTCAAATTTTCATTTGTATAAATGCAATGTCCAATGGACTTACTTTTCATTTCATAAGTTTATATGTTTTGTAAATTTCATTTCTATCAATTCAAATTTTCATTTGTATAAATGCAATGTCCAATGGACTTACTTTTCATTTCATAAATTTATATGTTTTGTAAATTTCATTTCTATCAATTCAAATTTTCATTTGTATAAATGCAATGTCCAATGGACTTACTTTTCATTTCATAAGTTTATATGTTTTGTAAATTTCATTTCTATCAATTCAAATTTTCATTTGTATAAATGCAATGTCCAATGGACTTACTTTTCATTTCATAAATTTATATGTTTTGTAAATTTCATTTCTATCAATTCAAATTTTCATTTGTATAAATGCAATGTCCAATGGACTTACTTTTCATTTCATAAGTTTATATGTTTTGTAAATTTCATTTCTATCAATTCAAATTTTCATTTGTATAAATGCAATGTCCAATGGACTTACTTTTCATTTCATAAATTTATATGTTTTGTAAATTTCATTTCTATCAATTCAAATTTTCATTTGTATAAATGCAATGTCCAATGGACTTACTTTTCATTTCATAAGTTTATATGTTTTGTAAATTTCATTTCTATCAATTCAAATTTTCATTTGTATAAATGCAATGTCCAATGGACTTACTTTTCATTTCATAAATTTATATGTTTTGTAAATTTCATTTCTATCAATTCAAATTTTCATTTGTATAAATGCAATGTCCAATGGACTTACTTTTCATTTCATAAATTTATATGTTTTGTAAATTTCATTTCTATCAATTCAAATTTTCATTTGTATAAATGCAATGTCCAATGGACTTACTTTTCATTTCATAAATTTATATGTTTTGTAAATTTCATTTCTATCAATTCAAATTTTCATTTGTATAAATGCAATGTCCAATGGACTTACTTTTCATTTCATAAGTTTATATGTTTTGTAAATTTCATTTCTATCAATTCAAATTTTCATTTGTATAAATGCAATGTCCAATGGACTTACTTTTCATTTCATAAGTTTATATGTTTTGTAAATTTCATTTCTATCAATTCAAATTTTCATTTGTATAAATGCAATGTCCAATGGACTTACTTTTCATTTCATAAATTTATATGTTTTGTAAATTTCATTTCTATCAATTCAAATTTTCATTTGTATAAATGCAATGTCCAATGGACTTACTTTTCATTTCATAAATTTATATGTTTTGTAAATTTCATTTCTATCAATTCAAATTTTCATTTGTATAAATGCAATGTCCAATGGACTTACTTTTCATTTCATAAGTTTATATGTTTTGTAAATTTCATTTCTATCAATTCAAATTTTCATTTGTATAAATGCAATGTCCAATGGACTTACTTTTCATTTCATAAATTTATATGTTTTGTAAATTTCATTTCTATCAATTCAAATTTTCATTTGTATAAATGCAATGTCCAATGGACTTACTTTTCATTTCATAAATTTATATGTTTTGTAAATTTCATTTCTATCAATTCAAATTTTCATTTGTATAAATGCAATGTCCAATGGACTTACTTTTCATTTCATAAGTTTATATGTTTTGTAAATTTCATTTCTATCAATTCAAATTTTCATTTGTATAAATGCAATGTCCAATGGACTTACTTTTCATTTCATAAATTTATATGTTTTGTAAATTTCATTTCTATCAATTCAAATTTTCATTTGTATAAATGCAATGTCCAATGGACTTACTTTTCATTTCATAAATTTATATGTTTTGTAAATTTCATTTCTATCAATTCAAATTTTCATTTGTATAAATGCAATGTCCAATGGACTTACTTTTCATTTCATAAGTTTATATGTTTTGTAAATTTCATTTCTATCAATTCAAATTTTCATTTGTATAAATGCAATGTCCAATGGACTTACTTTTCATTTCATAAATTTATATGTTTTGTAAATTTCATTTCTATCAATTCAAATTTTCATTTGTATAAATGCAATGTCCAATGGACTTACTTTTCATTTCATAAGTTTATATGTTTTGTAAATTTCATTTCTATCAATTCAAATTTTCATTTGTATAAATGCAATGTCCAATGGACTTACTTTTCATTTCATAAATTTATATGTTTTGTAAATTTCATTTCTATCAATTCAAATTTTCATTTGTATAAATGCAATGTCCAATGGACTTACTTTTCATTTCATAAATTTATATGTTTTGTAAATTTCATTTCTATCAATTCAAATTTTCATTTGTATAAATGCAATGTCCAATGGACTTACTTTTCATTTCATAAGTTTATATGTTTTGTAAATTTCATTTCTATCAATTCAAATTTTCATTTGTATAAATGCAATGTCCAATGGACTTACTTTTCATTTCATAAATTTATATGTTTTGTAAATTTCATTTCTATCAATTCAAATTTTCATTTGTATAAATGCAATGTCCAATGGACTTACTTTTCATTTCATAAGTTTATATGTTTTGTAAATTTCATTTCTATCAATTCAAATTTTCATTTGTATAAATGCAATGTCCAATGGACTTACTTTTCATTTCATAAATTTATATGTTTTGTAAATTTCATTTCTATCAATTCAAATTTTCATTTGTATAAATGCAATGTCCAATGGACTTACTTTTCATTTCATAAGTTTATATGTTTTGTAAATTTCATTTCTATCAATTCAAATTTTCATTTGTATAAATGCAATGTCCAATGGACTTACTTTTCATTTCATAAATTTATATGTTTTGTAAATTTCATTTCTATCAATTCAAATTTTCATTTGTATAAATGCAATGTCCAATGGACTTACTTTTCATTTCATAAGTTTATATGTTTTGTAAATTTCATTTCTATCAATTCAAATTTTCATTTGTATAAATGCAATGTCCAATGGACTTACTTTTCATTTCATAAATTTATATGTTTTGTAAATTTCATTTCTATCAATTCAAATTTTCATTTGTATAAATGCAATGTCCAATGGACTTACTTTTCATTTCATAAGTTTATATGTTTTGTAAATTTCATTTCTATCAATTCAAATTTTCATTTGTATAAATGCAATGTCCAATGGACTTACTTTTCATTTCATAAATTTATATGTTTTGTAAATTTCATTTCTATCAATTCAAATTTTCATTTGTATAAATGCAATGTCCAATGGACTTACTTTTCATTTCATAAATTTATATGTTTTGTAAATTTCATTTCTATCAATTCAAATTTTCATTTGTATAAATGCAATGTCCAATGGACTTACTTTTCATTTCATAAATTTATATGTTTTGTAAATTTCATTTCTATCAATTCAAATTTTCATTTGTATAAATGCAATGTCCAATGGACTTACTTTTCATTTCATAAGTTTATATGTTTTGTAAATTTCATTTCTATCAATTCAAATTTTCATTTGTATAAATGCAATGTCCAATGGACTTACTTTTCATTTCATAAATTTATATGTTTTGTAAATTTCATTTCTATCAATTCAAATTTTCATTTGTATAAATGCAATGTCCAATGGACTTACTTTTCATTTCATAAGTTTATATGTTTTGTAAATTTCATTTCTATCAATTCAAATTTTCATTTGTATAAATGCAATGTCCAATGGACTTACTTTTCATTTCATAAATTTATATGTTTTGTAAATTTCATTTCTATCAATTCAAATTTTCATTTGTATAAATGCAATGTCCAATGGACTTACTTTTCATTTCATAAGTTTATATGTTTTGTAAATTTCATTTCTATCAATTCAAATTTTCATTTGTATAAATGCAATGTCCAATGGACTTACTTTTCATTTCATAAATTTATATGTTTTGTAAATTTCATTTCTATCAATTCAAATTTTCATTTGTATAAATGCAATGTCCAATGGACTTACTTTTCATTTCATAAGTTTATATGTTTTGTAAATTTCATTTCTATCAATTCAAATTTTCATTTGTATAAATGCAATGTCCAATGGACTTACTTTTCATTTCATAAATTTATATGTTTTGTAAATTTCATTTCTATCAATTCAAATTTTCATTTGTATAAATGCAATGTCCAATGGACTTACTTTTCATTTCATAAGTTTATATGTTTTGTAAATTTCATTTCTATCAATTCAAATTTTCATTTGTATAAATGCAATGTCCAATGGACTTACTTTTCATTTCATAAATTTATATGTTTTGTAAATTTCATTTCTATCAATTCAAATTTTCATTTGTATAAATGCAATGTCCAATGGACTTACTTTTCATTTCATAAATTTATATGTTTTGTAAATTTCATTTCTATCAATTCAAATTTTCATTTGTATAAATGCAATGTCCAATGGACTTACTTTTCATTTCATAAATTTATATGTTTTGTAAATTTCATTTCTATCAATTCAAATTTTCATTTGTATAAATGCAATGTCCAATGGACTTACTTTTCATTTCATAAGTTTATATGTTTTGTAAATTTCATTTCTATCAATTCAAATTTTCATTTGTATAAATGCAATGTCCAATGGACTTACTTTTCATTTCATAAGTTTATATGTTTTGTAAATTTCATTTCTATCAATTCAAATTTTCATTTGTATAAATGCAATGTCCAATGGACTTACTTTTCATTTCATAAATTTATATGTTTTGTAAATTTCATTTCTATCAATTCAAATTTTCATTTGTATAAATGCAATGTCCAATGGACTTACTTTTCATTTCATAAATTTATATGTTTTGTAAATTTCATTTCTATCAATTCAAATTTTCATTTGTATAAATGCAATGTCCAATGGACTTACTTTTCATTTCATAAATTTATATGTTTTGTAAATTTCATTTCTATCAATTCAAATTTTCATTTGTATAATGCAATGTCCAATGGACTTACTTTTCATTTCATAAATTTATATGTTTTGTAAATTTCATTTCTATCAATTCAAATTTTCATTTGTATAAATGCAATGTCCATGGACTTACTTTTCATTTCATAAATTTATATGTTTTGTAAATTTCATTTCTATCAATTCAAATTTTCATTTGTATAAATGCAATGTCCAATGGACTTACTTTTCATTTCATAAGTTTATATGTTTTGTAAATTTCATTTCTATCAATTCAAATTTTCATTTGTATAAATGCAATGTCCAATGGACTTACTTTTCATTTCATAAATTTATATGTTTTTGTAAATTTCATTTCTATCAATTCAAATTTTCATTTGTATAAATGCAATGTCCAATGGACTTACTTTTCATTTCATAAATTTATATGTTTTGTAAATTTCATTTCTATCAATTCAAATTTTCATTTGTATAAATGCAATGTCCAATGGACTTACTTTTCATTTCATAAGTTTATATGTTTTGTAAATTTCATTTCTATCAATTCAAATTTTCATTTGTATAAATGCAATGTCCAATGGACTTACTTTTCATTTCATAAATTTATATGTTTTGTAAATTTCATTTCTATCAATTCAAATTTTCATTTGTATAAATGCAATGTCCAATGGACTTACTTTTCATTTCATAAGTTTATATGTTTTGTAAATTTCATTTCTATCAATTCAAATTTTCATTTGTATAAATGCAATGTCCAATGGACTTACTTTTCATTTCATAAATTTATATGTTTTGTAAATTTCATTTCTATCAATTCAAATTTTCATTTGTATAAATGCAATGTCCAATGGACTTACTTTTCATTTCATAAATTTATATGTTTTGTAAATTTCATTTCTATCAATTCAAATTTTCATTTGTATAAATGCAATGTCCAATGGACTTACTTTTCATTTCATAAGTTTATATGTTTTGTAAATTTCATTTCTATCAATTCAAATTTTCATTTGTATAAATGCAATGTCCAATGGACTTACTTTTCATTTCATAAATTTATATGTTTTGTAAATTTCATTTCTATCAATTCAAATTTTCATTTGTATAAATGCAATGTCCAATGGACTTACTTTTCATTTCATAAATTTATATGTTTTGTAAATTTCATTTCTATCAATTCAAATTTTCATTTGTATAAATGCAATGTCCAATGGACTTACTTTTCATTTCATAAGTTTATATGTTTTGTAAATTTCATTTCTATCAATTCAAATTTTCATTTGTATAAATGCAATGTCCAATGGACTTACTTTTCATTTCATAAATTTATATGTTTTGTAAATTTCATTTCTATCAATTCAAATTTTCATTTGTATAAATGCAATGTCCAATGGACTTACTTTTCATTTCATAAGTTTATATGTTTTGTAAATTTCATTTCTATCAATTCAAATTTTCATTTGTATAAATGCAATGTCCAATGGACTTACTTTTCATTTCATAAATTTATATGTTTTGTAAATTTCATTTCTATCAATTCAAATTTTCATTTGTATAAATGCAATGTCCAATGGACTTACTTTTCATTTCATAAGTTTATATGTTTTGTAAATTTCATTTCTATCAATTCAAATTTTCATTTGTATAAATGCAATGTCCAATGGACTTACTTTTCATTTCATAAGTTTATATGTTTTGTAAATTTCATTTCTATCAATTCAAATTTTCATTTGTATAAATGCAATGTCCAATGGACTTACTTTTCATTTCATAAATTTATATGTTTTGTAAATTTCATTTCTATCAATTCAAATTTTCATTTGTATAAATGCAATGTCCAATGGACTTACTTTTCATTTCATAAATTTATATGTTTTGTAAATTTCATTTCTATCAATTCAAATTTTCATTTGTATAAATGCAATGTCCAATGGACTTACTTTTCATTTCATAAGTTTATATGTTTTGTAAATTTCATTTCTATCAATTCAAATTTTCATTTGTATAAATGCAATGTCCAATGGACTTACTTTTCATTTCATAAATTTATATGTTTTGTAAATTTCATTTCTATCAATTCAAATTTTCATTTGTATAAATGCAATGTCCAATGGACTTACTTTTCATTTCATAAATTTATATGTTTTGTAAATTTCATTTCTATCAATTCAAATTTTCATTTGTATAAATGCAATGTCCAATGGACTTACTTTTCATTTCATAAGTTTATATGTTTTGTAAATTTCATTTCTATCAATTCAAATTTTCATTTGTATAAATGCAATGTCCAATGGACTTACTTTTCATTTCATAAGTTTATATGTTTTGTAAATTTCATTTCTATCAATTCAAATTTTCATTTGTATAAATGCAATGTCCAATGGACTTACTTTTCATTTCATAAATTTATATGTTTTGTAAATTTCATTTCTATCAATTCAAATTTTCATTTGTATAAATGCAATGTCCAATGGACTTACTTTTCATTTCATAAATTTATATGTTTTGTAAATTTCATTTCTATCAATTCAAATTTTCATTTGTATAAATGCAATGTCCAATGGACTTACTTTTCATTTCATAAGTTTATATGTTTTGTAAATTTCATTTCTATCAATTCAAATTTTCATTTGTATAAATGCAATGTCCAATGGACTTACTTTTCATTTCATAAATTTATATGTTTTGTAAATTTCATTTCTATCAATTCAAATTTTCATTTGTATAAATGCAATGTCCAATGGACTTACTTTTCATTTCATAAGTTTATATGTTTTGTAAATTTCATTTCTATCAATTCAAATTTTCATTTGTATAAATGCAATGTCCAATGGACTTACTTTTCATTTCATAAGTTTATATGTTTTGTAAATTTCATTTCTATCAATTCAAATTTTCATTTGTATAAATGCAATGTCCAATGGACTTACTTTTCATTTCATAAATTTATATGTTTTGTAAATTTCATTTCTATCAATTCAAATTTTCATTTGTATAAATGCAATGTCCAATGGACTTACTTTTCATTTCATAAGTTTATATGTTTTGTAAATTTCATTTCTATCAATTCAAATTTTCATTTGTATAAATGCAATGTCCAATGGACTTACTTTTCATTTCATAAATTTATATGTTTTGTAAATTTCATTTCTATCAATTCAAATTTTCATTTGTATAAATGCAATGTCCAATGGACTTACTTTTCATTTCATAAGTTTATATGTTTTGTAAATTTCATTTCTATCAATTCAAATTTTCATTTGTATAAATGCAATGTCCAATGGACTTACTTTTCATTTCATAAGTTTATATGTTTTGTAAATTTCATTTCTATCAATTCAAATTTTCATTTGTATAAATGCAATGTCCAATGGACTTACTTTTCATTTCATAAGTTTATATGTTTTGTAAATTTCATTTCTATCAATTCAAATTTTCATTTGTATAAATGCAATGTCCAATGGACTTACTTTTCATTTCATAAGTTTATATGTTTTGTAAATTTCATTTCTATCAATTCAAATTTTCATTTGTATAAATGCAATGTCCAATGGACTTACTTTTCATTTCATAAATTTATATGTTTTGTAAATTTCATTTCTATCAATTCAAATTTTCATTTGTATAAATGCAATGTCCAATGGACTTACTTTTCATTTCATAAGTTTATATGTTTTGTAAATTTCATTTCTATCAATTCAAATTTTCATTTGTATAAATGCAATGTCCAATGGACTTACTTTTCATTTCATAAGTTTATATGTTTTGTAAATTTCATTTCTATCAATTCAAATTTTCATTTGTATAAATGCAATGTCCAATGGACTTACTTTTCATTTCATAAGTTTATATGTTTTGTAAATTTCATTTCTATCAATTCAAATTTTCATTTGTATAAATGCAATGTCCAATGGACTTACTTTTCATTTCATAAATTTATATGTTTTGTAAA
This sequence comes from Pollenia amentaria, assembly GCA_943735925.1. Taxonomy (NCBI): domain Eukaryota; kingdom Metazoa; phylum Arthropoda; class Insecta; order Diptera; family Polleniidae; genus Pollenia; species Pollenia amentaria. Next base: position 89,932,044 of record OX031006.1, read on the forward strand.
TTTCATTTCTATCAATTCAAATTTTCATTTGTATAAATGCAATGTCCAATGGACTTACTTTTCATTTCATAAATTTATATGTTTTGTAAATTTCATTTCTATCAATTCAAATTTTCATTTGTATAAATGCAATGTCCAATGGACTTACTTTTCATTTCATAAGTTTATATGTTTTGTAAATTTCATTTCTATCAATTCAAATTTTCATTTGTATAAATGCAATGTCCAATGGACTTACTTTTCATTTCATAAATTTATATGTTTTGTAAATTTCATTTCTATCAATTCAAATTTTCATTTGTATAAATGCAATGTCCAATGGACTTACTTTTCATTTCATAAGTTTATATGTTTTGTAAATTTCATTTCTATCAATTCAAATTTTCATTTGTATAAATGCAATGTCCAATGGACTTACTTTTCATTTCATAAATTTATATGTTTTGTAAATTTCATTTCTATCAATTCAAATTTTCATTTGTATAAATGCAATGTCCAATGGACTTACTTTTCATTTCATAAGTTTATATGTTTTGTAAATTTCATTTCTATCAATTCAAATTTTCATTTGTATAAATGCAATGTCCAATGGACTTACTTTTCATTTCATAAATTTATATGTTTTGTAAATTTCATTTCTATCAATTCAAATTTTCATTTGTATAAATGCAATGTCCAATGGACTTACTTTTCATTTCATAAGTTTATATGTTTTGTAAATTTCATTTCTATCAATTCAAATTTTCATTTGTATAAATGCAATGTCCAATGGACTTACTTTTCATTTCATAAATTTATATGTTTTGTAAATTTCATTTCTATCAATTCAAATTTTCATTTGTATAAATGCAATGTCCAATGGACTTACTTTTCATTTCATAAGTTTATATGTTTTGTAAATTTCATTTCTATCAATTCAAATTTTCATTTGTATAAATGCAATGTCCAATGGACTTACTTTTCATTTCATAAATTTATATGTTTTGTAAATTTCATTTCTATCAATTCAAATTTTCATTTGTATAAATGCAATGTCCAATGGACTTACTTTTCATTTCATAAGTTTATATGTTTTGTAAATTTCATTTCTATCAATTCAAATTTTCATTTGTATAAATGCAATGTCCAATGGACTTACTTTTCATTTCATAAATTTATATGTTTTGTAAATTTCATTTCTATCAATTCAAATTTTCATTTGTATAAATGCAATGTCCAATGGACTTACTTTTCATTTCATAAGTTTATATGTTTTGTAAATTTCATTTCTATCAATTCAAATTTTCATTTGTATAAATGCAATGTCCAATGGACTTACTTTTCATTTCATAAATTTATATGTTTTGTAAATTTCATTTCTATCAATTCAAATTTTCATTTGTATAAATGCAATGTCCAATGGACTTACTTTTCATTTCATAAGTTTATATGTTTTGTAAATTTCATTTCTATCAATTCAAATTTTCATTTGTATAAATGCAATGTCCAATGGACTTACTTTTCATTTCATAAGTTTATATGTTTTGTAAATTTCATTTCTATCAATTCAAATTTTCATTTGTATAAATGCAATGTCCAATGGACTTACTTTTCATTTCATAAGTTTATATGTTTTGTAAATTTCATTTCTATCAATTCAAATTTTCATTTGTATAAATGCAATGTCCAATGGACTTACTTTTCATTTCATAAGTTTATATGTTTTGTAAATTTCATTTCTATCAATTCAAATTTTCATTTGTATAAATGCAATGTCCAATGGACTTACTTTTCATTTCATAAATTTATATGTTTTGTAAATTTCATTTCTATCAATTCAAATTTTCATTTGTATAAATGCAATGTCCAATGGACTTACTTTTCATTTCATAAGTTTATATGTTTTGTAAATTTCATTTCTATCAATTCAAATTTTCATTTGTATAAATGCAATGTCCAATGGACTTACTTTTCATTTCATAAGTTTATATGTTTTGTAAATTTCATTTCTATCAATTCAAATTTTCATTTGTATAAATGCAATGTCCAATGGACTTACTTTTCATTTCATAAGTTTATATGTTTTGTAAATTTCATTTCTATCAATTCAAATTTTCATTTGTATAAATGCAATGTCCAATGGACTTACTTTTCATTTCATAAATTTATATGTTTTGTAAATTTCATTTCTATCAATTCAAATTTTCATTTGTATAAATGCAATGTCCAATGGACTTACTTTTCATTTCATAAATTTATATGTTTTGTAAATTTCATTTCTATCAATTCAAATTTTCATTTGTATAAATGCAATGTCCAATGGACTTACTTTTCATTTCATAAGTTTATATGTTTTGTAAATTTCATTTCTATCAATTCAAATTTTCATTTGTATAAATGCAATGTCCAATGGACTTACTTTTCATTTCATAAATTTATATGTTTTGTAAATTTCATTTCTATCAATTCAAATTTTCATTTGTATAAATGCAATGTCCAATGGACTTACTTTTCATTTCATAAGTTTATATGTTTTGTAAATTTCATTTCTATCAATTCAAATTTTCATTTGTATAAATGCAATGTCCAATGGACTTACTTTTCATTTCATAAGTTTATATGTTTTGTAAATTTCATTTCTATCAATTCAAATTTTCATTTGTATAAATGCAATGTCCAATGGACTTACTTTTCATTTCATAAATTTATATGTTTTGTAAATTTCATTTCTATCAATTCAAATTTTCATTTGTATAAATGCAATGTCCAATGGACTTACTTTTCATTTCATAAGTTTATATGTTTTGTAAATTTCATTTCTATCAATTCAAATTTTCATTTGTATAAATGCAATGTCCAATGGACTTACTTTTCATTTCATAAGTTTATATGTTTTGTAAATTTCATTTCTATCAATTCAAATTTTCATTTGTATAAATGCAATGTCCAATGGACTTACTTTTCATTTCATAAGTTTATATGTTTTGTAAATTTCATTTCTATCAATTCAAATTTTCATTTGTATAAATGCAATGTCCAATGGACTTACTTTTCATTTCATAAGTTTATATGTTTTGTAAATTTCATTTCTATCAATTCAAATTTTCATTTGTATAAATGCAATGTCCAATGGACTTACTTTTCATTTCATAAATTTATATGTTTTGTAAATTTCATTTCTATCAATTCAAATTTTCATTTGTATAAATGCAATGTCCAATGGACTTACTTTTCATTTCATAAGTTTATATGTTTTGTAAATTTCATTTCTATCAATTCAAATTTTCATTTGTATAAATGCAATGTCCAATGGACTTACTTTTCATTTCATAAATTTATATGTTTTGTAAATTTCATTTCTATCAATTCAAATTTTCATTTGTATAAATGCAATGTCCAATGGACTTACTTTTCATTTCATAAGTTTATATGTTTTGTAAATTTCATTTCTATCAATTCAAATTTTCATTTGTATAAATGCAATGTCCAATGGACTTACTTTTCATTTCATAAATTTATATGTTTTGTAAATTTCATTTCTATCAATTCAAATTTTCATTTGTATAAATGCAATGTCCAATGGACTTACTTTTCATTTCATAAGTTTATATGTTTTGTAAATTTCATTTCTATCAATTCAAATTTTCATTTGTATAAATGCAATGTCCAATGGACTTACTTTTCATTTCATAAATTTATATGTTTTGTAAATTTCATTTCTATCAATTCAAATTTTCATTTGTATAAATGCAATGTCCAATGGACTTACTTTTCATTTCATAAATTTATATGTTTTGTAAATTTCATTTCTATCAATTCAAATTTTCATTTGTATAAATGCAATGTCCAATGGACTTACTTTTCATTTCATAAGTTTATATGTTTTGTAAATTTCATTTCTATCAATTCAAATTTTCATTTGTATAAATGCAATGTCCAATGGACTTACTTTTCATTTCATAAGTTTATATGTTTTGTAAATTTCATTTCTATCAATTCAAATTTTCATTTGTATAAATGCAATGTCCAATGGACTTACTTTTCATTTCATAAATTTATATGTTTTGTAAATTTCATTTCTATCAATTCAAATTTTCATTTGTATAAATGCAATGTCCAATGGACTTACTTTTCATTTCATAAGTTTATATGTTTTGTAAATTTCATTTCTATCAATTCAAATTTTCATTTGTATAAATGCAATGTCCAATGGACTTACTTTTCATTTCATAAATTTATATGTTTTGTAAATTTCATTTCTATCAATTCAAATTTTCATTTGTATAAATGCAATGTCCAATGGACTTACTTTTCATTTCATAAATTTATATGTTTTGTAAATTTCATTTCTATCAATTCAAATTTTCATTTGTATAAATGCAATGTCCAATGGACTTACTTTTCATTTCATAAGTTTATATGTTTTGTAAATTTCATTTCTATCAATTCAAATTTTCATTTGTATAAATGCAATGTCCAATGGACTTACTTTTCATTTCATAAGTTTATATGTTTTGTAAATTTCATTTCTATCAATTCAAATTTTCATTTGTATAAATGCAATGTCCAATGGACTTACTTTTCATTTCATAAATTTATATGTTTTGTAAATTTCATTTCTATCAATTCAAATTTTCATTTGTATAAATGCAATGTCCAATGGACTTACTTTTCATTTCATAAATTTATATGTTTTGTAAATTTCATTTCTATCAATTCAAATTTTCATTTGTATAAATGCAATGTCCAATGGACTTACTTTTCATTTCATAAATTTATATGTTTTGTAAATTTCATTTCTATCAATTCAAATTTTCATTTGTATAAATGCAATGTCCAATGGACTTACTTTTCATTTCATAAGTTTATATGTTTTGTAAATTTCATTTCTATCAATTCAAATTTTCATTTGTATAAATGCAATGTCCAATGGACTTACTTTTCATTTCATAAATTTATATGTTTTGTAAATTTCATTTCTATCAATTCAAATTTTCATTTGTATAAATGCAATGTCCAATGGACTTACTTTTCATTTCATAAGTTTATATGTTTTGTAAATTTCATTTCTATCAATTCAAATTTTCATTTGTATAAATGCAATGTCCAATGGACTTACTTTTCATTTCATAAATTTATATGTTTTGTAAATTTCATTTCTATCAATTCAAATTTTCATTTGTATAAATGCAATGTCCAATGGACTTACTTTTCATTTCATAAGTTTATATGTTTTGTAAATTTCATTTCTATCAATTCAAATTTTCATTTGTATAAATGCAATGTCCAATGGACTTACTTTTCATTTCATAAATTTATATGTTTTGTAAATTTCATTTCTATCAATTCAAATTTTCATTTGTATAAATGCAATGTCCAATGGACTTACTTTTCATTTCATAAATTTATATGTTTTGTAAATTTCATTTCTATCAATTCAAATTTTCATTTGTATAAATGCAATGTCCAATGGACTTACTTTTCATTTCATAAATTTATATGTTTTGTAAATTTCATTTCTATCAATTCAAATTTTCATTTGTATAAATGCAATGTCCAATGGACTTACTTTTCATTTCATAAGTTTATATGTTTTGTAAATTTCATTTCTATCAATTCAAATTTTCATTTGTATAAATGCAATGTCCAATGGACTTACTTTTCATTTCATAAATTTATATGTTTTGTAAATTTCATTTCTATCAATTCAAATTTTCATTTGTATAAATGCAATGTCCAATGGACTTACTTTTCATTTCATAACCCAGCAAAAACTTTACTTACCTGGTAAGTTAGCAAATAACATTGGAGAAATATAAACACTACTTATTTTTCGGCTGAATAACTACTTATTTTTGTTCGAGTTGTCCACAGAATTCAGTAGTTACAATACACTTACTAGAAGTCACAAAATATCTAGTTATTATTTAACTACCAGTAAGTTGAATTGTAAGTACTTACAATATACTTACTAGAAACCAAAAAATAACTAGTTTTTATTCAAATGGCGGTAGTAAATAGACCTAATAAGTAGTTATGGAGCTAGTTACCAGTACTTAAATATTCAGTACTGAAAACAAGACAACTAAAATGTAGTTACTTAGCTGATTATTAGTAAGCAAATATTCATTACTGAAAATAATAGTAGTGAAAAGTACTTACTGAAGTCATTACTAGCAAGTACTTATTGAGGTTTTCAGAATAATGACAATTGTAATGACAACTACTTACCAGGTAACGTATGAAATAACTACGACCTATTACCAAAATTCAAAAAGTTTTTCCTGGGAAGTTTATATGTTTTGTAAATTTCATTTCTATCAATTCAAATTTTCATTTGTATAAATGCAATGTCCAATGGACTTACTTTTCATTTCATAAATTTATATGTTTTGTAAATTTCATTTCTATCAATTCAAATTTTCATTTGTATAAATGCAATGTCCAATGGACTTACTTTTCATTTCATAAATTTATATGTTTTGTAAATTTCATTTCTATCAATTCAAATTTTCATTTGTATAAATGCAATGTCCAATGGACTTACTTTTCATTTCATAAGTTTATATGTTTTGTAAATTTCATTTCTATCAATTCAAATTTTCATTTGTATAAATGCAATGTCCAATGGACTTACTTTTCATTTCATAAATTTATATGTTTTGTAAATTTCATTTCTATCAATTCAAATTTTCATTTGTATAAATGCAATGTCCAATGGACTTACTTTTCATTTCATAAATTTATATGTTTTGTAAATTTCATTTCTATCAATTCAAATTTTCATTTGTATAAATGCAATGTCCAATGGACTTACTTTTCATTTCATAAATTTATATGTTTTGTAAATTTCATTTCTATCAATTCAAATTTTCATTTGTATAAATGCAATGTCCAATGGACTTACTTTTCATTTCATAAGTTTATATGTTTTGTAAATTTCATTTCTATCAATTCAAATTTTCATTTGTATAAATGCAATGTCCAATGGACTTACTTTTCATTTCATAAGTTTATATGTTTTGTAAATTTCATTTCTATCAATTCAAATTTTCATTTGTATAAATGCAATGTCCAATGGACTTACTTTTCATTTCATAAATTTATATGTTTTGTAAATTTCATTTCTATCAATTCAAATTTTCATTTGTATAAATGCAATGTCCAATGGACTTACTTTTCATTTCATAAATTTATATGTTTTGTAAATTTCATTTCTATCAATTCAAATTTTCATTTGTATAAATGCAATGTCCAATGGACTTACTTTTCATTTCATAAGTTTATATGTTTTGTAAATTTCATTTCTATCAATTCAAATTTTCATTTGTATAAATGCAATGTCCAATGGACTTACTTTTCATTTCATAAATTTATATGTTTTGTAAATTTCATTTCTATCAATTCAAATTTTCATTTGTATAAATGCAATGTCCAATGGACTTACTTTTCATTTCATAAATTTATATGTTTTGTAAATTTCATTTCTATCAATTCAAATTTTCATTTGTATAAATGCAATGTCCAATGGACTTACTTTTCATTTCATAAGTTTATATGTTTTGTAAATTTCATTTCTATCAATTCAAATTTTCATTTGTATAAATGCAATGTCCAATGGACTTACTTTTCATTTCATAAGTTTATATGTTTTGTAAATTTCATTTCTATCAATTCAAATTTTCATTTGTATAAATGCAATGTCCAATGGACTTACTTTTCATTTCATAAATTTATATGTTTTGTAAATTTCATTTCTATCAATTCAAATTTTCATTTGTATAAATGCAATGTCCAATGGACTTACTTTTCATTTCATAAGTTTATATGTTTTGTAAATTTCATTTCTATCAATTCAAATTTTCATTTGTATAAATGCAATGTCCAATGGACTTACTTTTCATTTCATAAATTTATATGTTTTGTAAATTTCATTTCTATCAATTCAAATTTTCATTTGTATAAATGCAATGTCCAATGGACTTACTTTTCATTTCATAAATTTATATGTTTTGTAAATTTCATTTCTATCAATTCAAATTTTCATTTGTATAAATGCAATGTCCAATGGACTTACTTTTCATTTCATAAGTTTATATGTTTTGTAAATTTCATTTCTATCAATTCAAATTTTCATTTGTATAAATGCAATGTCCAATGGACTTTACTTTTAACTCAAACTTTACTTTTCATTTTCTTAATTTATATGTTTTGTAAATTTCATTTCTATCAATTCAAATTTTCATTTGTATAAATGCAATGTCCAATGGACTTACTTTTCATTTCATAAATTTATATGTTTTGTAAATTTCATTTCTATCAATTCAAATTTTCATTTGTATAAATGCAATGTCCAATGGACTTACTTTTCATTTCATAAATTTATATGTTTTGTAAATTTCATTTCTATCAATTCAAATTTTCATTTGTATAAATGCAATGTCCAATGGACTTACTTTTCATTTCATAAGTTTATATGTTTTGTAAATTTCATTTCTATCAATTCAAATTTTCATTTGTATAAATGCAATGTCCAATGGACTTACTTTTCATTTCATAAATTTATATGTTTTGTAAATTTCATTTCTATCAATTCAAATTTTCATTTGTATAAATGCAATGTCCAATGGACTTACTTTTCATTTCATAAGTTTATATGTTTTGTAAATTTCATTTCTATCAATTCAAATTTTCATTTGTATAAATGCAATGTCCAATGGACTTACTTTTCATTTCATAAGTT